>JACEWE010000047.1:0-308550 GCA_014839755.1 Sylvia borin
CCCTGACCGAGCAGGATGATGTGACACTAAAAACAACTAACCTTTTGAATCCAGCCTCGTTTCTAGGTACTACAGCTGAGGAGGGTCCTCTGGGACATGACTGCATAGAGGTGATCGAGTATACCTATTCAGCAAGAGCAGAACTGAAAGATACTCCTCTGGAACAACCAGAATGGGAACTCTTCACGGATGGAAGCAGCTTTGTGGAAAATGGAATGAGATACGCTGGATATGCAGTAACCACAATTAACACAGTAGTGGAAGCAAAAGCATTACCACCTAATACATCTGCCCAGAGGGCAGAGCTGATTGTATTAACCAGAGCACTAGAACTGAGTGAAGGGAAAACAGTCAACATATGGACTGACTCAAAATATGCCTTTGGAGTAGTGCATGTACACGGAGCATTATGGAAGGAAAGAGGACTACTGTCCTCCCAAGGGACACATATTAAACATCAAGATGCAGTTCTACAACTGATAAATGCAGTACGAAAACCCGAACAAGTAGCAATCATGCACTGCAAGGCACATCAATCGGGCAGTTCTAAAATTTGTGAAGGCAATCGAAGAGCAGATTGAACAGCCCGTCAGGTGGCACGGGAAGTGCAGAAAACAATGGCCTTGATTCCGTCAAAACTTAATGTCTCTCAATTTAATTTACCTCCCAAGCCAAAGTACACAATAGAAGATGACAGACTGGCACATCTGCTGAAGGCACAGAAGAATGCAGAAGGGTGGTATGTAACCACCAAGGGCAAATAGTGTACCCCCCTTGGTAATGAGAGAAATCTTACAAATAAGACATAATGAGTGTCATTGGGGTGCAGAGGCATTGGTAAAATTGCTGAAACGATATATAATCTCGGTACAGATGCAAACAATGGCAAAATCAGTAATGTCAAAATGTGAGATTTGCTTAAAGAATGCCAGTGGCCAGGCGACAGACACAGCTAGGAAGAATTCGAGTGGGCATAGAACCAGGAGATTATTGGCAGGTAGATTTTGCAGAATTACCCAGAACTTGAGGATATAAGTATTTGATAGTAGAGGTTGACACATTTTCTGGATGGCCAGAGGCCCTTCCCTGTCGCACCAATCAAGCAAAAGAAACAGTTAAGTGGTTACTACAGGAGATTATTCCCAGGTTCGGGGTGCCTATAGGGATATCATCAGATAGAGGCCCACATTTTATAGCCAGGGTGGTACAGAGGTGAGTAGATTATTGGAAATCTCTTGGACCTCCATACTCCATGGAGACCCCAGTCAAGTGGACAGGTAGAAAGATGAACCAGACATTGAAGAAGCAGCTTAGTAAGATATGCCAGGAAGCCAAATTGCAATGGCCACAAGCATTACCAATAGCATTGCTGAGGATTCGGATAAAACCTAGGAGTGGAATGTCAGTCAGTCCCTATGAGATATTGTATGAGAAGCCATATGAATCTCCAGATCCCAATGCCAAATGTAACATGTTACAGGGAAACAGGATGTGTATAATTATGTTTTGTCTCTTAAGAAAACTTAGCACAGCTCTGGAGAGCCCTCCTGTAGAATAGACCACTGAGTCTTGAAATCCAGTCCATGATATCAAGCCAGGAGATGAGGTGTACCTCAAGACCTGGGATGAGGAGCCATTGAAGGAGAAGTAGACTGGTCCTCATCAAGTATTGCTAACCACCTTGACGGCTGTCAAAGTGGCTGGAGTGGAACCCTGGATACACTACACCCGAGTGAAGAAAAGTCCCTCGTGAAGCTGTGTCCGTGGGCTGCGCAAGCTATAGGACCAACAAAGCTGAAGATAAAACGTCTGTAACTGCTTTCAATGGTGTCAGTAACCATGCTCAGTTTGGAGGGTAATGTTAACTTTATGTATTTTAATGTTACCAGTAGGAATCACTGTTGCTTTGGGATATGGAATGCACAGAGGTCTACCAACTGCTCTTCATTCGTAAAGTGAAGAGAGAGGTACAAACAGGAACACAGGTAATAGAAGCTCCTAATACGATTCAAGCTGAAAATGCAATGATTGGATTAGTCAAAGAATTTTGCCAAAATGCAAAACACCACTAGAAATACAGCCTGCCTGCCAATACCAAAGGCAGGCAGGAGACCCAATAAGCTGGGGAATCATAACATCAAAATTACCCAGTAGTAAAAAGAAACAAAACAATTAAATGTAAACAGGTAACAGAAAATGTTACAGGAAACCCGTTAGTGTGGAAGTGTGAAGAAAAGGAGTGGAAAGGATAGAACCCTGGGATAGTGCATGGTCTGTGGGTATATTTCAGAAGTTTCAATATATGGCAAGCACTCCATGGTGCATTAAATGGAAAGGCCTGAAAATGAAACAGATCCAGCAATAGTAAAACACTGGTACTGCTAGCAAAAAAAGAAACAGCGAAAAGTAAATTGGTGGATGTGATAAAATTTATGATTGCACCTCTGACAACTTGGAGGTAAAACAGTGGTCACCCTTGGCTGTAGCCGTGCAAATTGGTTGTGCTTGCAGAGGAATCAAACACAAACAGGGCAAAATCACACCCAGGATCATAGTAGGATGTAATAAGAGTACAGTTCCAAAGTCCTGGGCAATTTGTATGGGCAACAAGTGATGGTGCTTGGACGACACACTTGCCAGTAGACGGAGAGATAAAGAAAATCACTTTGGGCCTTCCCACTTTATTGCCCAATCTAGAAAAAGGTCCCCATTTAATGCGAGCCTTGTGAGTTCCTGCAGATAAGAACAAAACAAGATGTCTCTGAATAATCAGAATCAAGATGACACCTGGCAAGAACCCTCTAGTGGAATAAAATTTGGGTGGACCCTGGAATCTCTGTTTGGTCCTGTTGCAAATTATCAGAGTAGGAGAATGCTATATAAAATCACAGGTCAGGTAAACAGATTAGCAAGAGTTGCACGAGAAGGATTTAGTGAACTCAATATGCAGTTACAAGCCACTACCAAAATGACTTTACAAAATCGATTTGCTTTAGATATCTTACTCCTGAAAGAACATGGAGTGTGTGGATATTTAAAAGGACGAAATAGACCATTGCTGCATCCACATCCCAAATGTAACAACAAACATAGAACATGATATTAGCCAGTTAGGACAAATAGAACATGAGGTACAAGAGGAACAAAAAGGATTTAGCTACTACCTGGTTAGACAAAATTCTTAGAGGATTAGGATTGAATGTTAATTCATGGGTGAAATCTATCCTTGAAAATTTAATAATTTTACTGATTATGTTTCTAGTGATTTGATTAGTTTATAGGATCCTAAAAGGGGAAATACAAAGAAGAACATCCTGGAACAGAAACAATAATGAAGGCGCTGACACGAGACAAGACTGCACCTTCAGCACCTCTGATATGCAATAATTTTCACAATGAAGCCCACATTAACCATAGATTTGAAGCTGAACATCCAGTATAGACTCTGAAGATGAATGGACTGTACTGAATGAAAGCATTTACACTTAGTAGATTTAAAGTGAAATACTTTCAAAGGGAGAGAATGTTAGGATAGGGTTAATAATCTCTGTTACCAGAGAAGCTGGGAATAGAGTCTCAGCTCACTGCAACCAGGTGTGCTTCCATTGTTCCAACCAAATCAAGTATAACTCTGCTGGGTCAATCGGGATGGAGGGAGAAGGAGAAGACTGGGACGGCTTGTACTTGGAGATGAAGTAGTCGGGTGAAACTGTACCTAATCATCATAAGATAGATGATCGAATTGTAATGATTGAACATGATTATTACTTCAAACTAGAATCGTAAAGAAGATATTTACAAAATTCATGCTTGGATGTATACAATGGAACAATGTAGGTTTAATGATTAACATAGAGTTATGTAATGGAGGGGTATAATATTGGGGCCTTCTTGGACCCTCGTTGGAGTTGGATTTGGGTTTGTACCCCGGCTCCCAGAGCTCTTCAATAAAAAGCACCTCATAATCATCCCGATGGTTATGCGTATTCCTCGCTAACAATATCGCAGGATTTTCTTTGCTCCCATCTGAGGTCCAGACAGCATCTGGGACACGAGGCGACTGCCCGCCTCAGGGGATGTCCCCTAACATTATACAGATAACTACGTATTGGTTATTTACAATTTTGTGCCAATGCCCAGTGCCCACACTAAAAGTGACATTTCTACTTTGCTCCAATCCTCTCTAACTACTTTGTGCCATCACCACCCCAAAAGATGGAGGACGAGGAAGAAGGAGAAGTACATGAGGTATCACCCAAATTCCTCCATCTTGTCCCCTTACTTCTATTCTATAAATTCTAAAACTACTGAATTCTATATTGTCTACTGTGCTAAACTACTATTTTCACATCCTGGTGGTTTGTAATTCCTTTTGCAATGTTGGAAGCTTTTCCCATGGAATAAAATCAAACCCGGTGTTTTCCTGGGCTCTGTGCCAAGGTCTCCGAGCCCCCTGGACCGGCTCCACACCCCCCTGTCCAGGGCTCAAATTCCTTTCCTCAGGTCCCAGGCCATCCAAGGGGATGTCCTGGACTCCAACACCAGCCCCTCCTTTCCTCACCACTGAGGACACCCGGGACCCCTATTCCCAGCCACCATGGGTTTTCCCACCTTTTGACGGAAATGGGGACACCGGGGACCCTTGGAGCTCCCTTTCCTAAGTACAGGAACCCCCCTTAACCCCACCCATCCCACCTCTACCCACCCCCAGCCTCCCCTTTTCTCAATCCCAGAACCCCCAAAGCCCCTTCCCTGCTCTCCCAGCTCTCCCCGTTTCCCCTTTCCTTCCCCAGTGACCCCCCCAGCCCCCAAATCTCCATGTCCCTCAGTTCTCCTCTCCCTGCGGTCCCTGCCCGTGGCGCTGGCGGAGCCCAGGCCCGGGCTTCCCCCAGTTCCTGTCCATGGGCTCCCTGGATGGGATTCCCCTTCCAGCCCACCAGCGCCAGCGGGGCCGGGGCGGAGCCAGCAGCCGCCGGGGATGGCGGCCGAGCCCAGCCGGGATTTTGGGATGGCCAGAGCCGGCACAACGGAGCGGCACCGGCACGGGGCCACCAGGGAGCTGCAGATGCCGCAGGAGCGGCACAGCCAGAGCGGGGCTCAGCGCGGGGAGCCGGGCCTGGGGGATCTGTGGGGCTGCCACGGCACCTGTGGGGCTGCACTGGGGATCCGTGGGGCTGCGCCGGGATATGGGGCGCTGGGATGTGCATCCCTGCAGGATCCAAGGGGCTGGCATGATCCTCTGTGGGTCTCCATCAGACTCCGGGCTCCGTGGGGCTGCAATGGGGCTCCATGGGGCGGGACACGATCCCGTGGGTCTCCGTGGGTCCAATCCCTGCCCAGGTCTCCACACGCTGCAGGAGGTTTTCGGCTGTCACCTCCTGTCCCACGGGAGCGTCCGCGGATCCCATCGGCTCGGCTCCCACGGGCGGGACTTCCTCGACTTCCAGCCGGGATTCGGGGGATTCATGGTCACCAAGAGGCGCTGGGAACACGAGGAGATCGAGGCTGAGGAATTCACAAATCCCCTGGGGCACACCTGCCTGGAATGGCTCTGGAAATGTGTCAGATATGGGCGGGAGGCACTGGAGCATAAAGGTGAGGAGGGCAGAATTCCTATGGGAATGTGGGATTTGGAAATATGGGATTTGAGAGGGCAAAATTTGGGACTATGGGAATTCCCGTGAGACCTCCAAGGATGGATCCCACCGCTGTCCCAATTCCCATGGGAATTCTGTAGATGGATCTCACTGCCATCCCATTCCCATGGAATTCCATGGGCAGATCTCATCCTTATCCCACTGCCATGGAATGTCCAATACGGTCCCCCGTAAACCCATCCCGGGGGTCGCCCTGTTCTTTGCCCTCCCCACATCCACAACACTCCTGAGGGTCCCCCCATGACCCACCCAGTCCCTCCAAACTCCTCCTGGGTCCCCTCTCATCCCCCCACGGGGATTCCTGGGAGTCCCCCCGTGTCCCCTCCCCTAGGACTTTGGGGGTCCCCCCGACCTGTCCGTGCCCCTCCCCCGTTTCTGCCCCCCTGTGATGGTGGGGGGTGGGGGGCCGAGTGCTGGTGCCCCCTGCCTGCAGCAGATCCAGCGCTGAGGGGAGTTCAAGGGGTCCCTGAGGTCTTGGGGTCCCCTGGGATTTGGGGTGACCACCCAACCCCCAGGATCTCCCTGAACACGCTGACGCTGCCCGTGGGCAGTGAGAAGGATCAGACCCGGCACGGGGTCCCAGCTCTGTCACTGGCATTGCCCAGGGACCCCAAAACCTCTGGGTAACCCCAAACCCCCGGGACATCCCAACATCCCTGCAATCCCAACAACATCCCTGGATCCTCCAAACATTCTTCAAGTCTGCAAAACCCCATAGAGACCACCCCAAAACTCTCTCAGGACATCAAAATTCCCACAAGATCTCCCAAGACCCCCCAGACCTCCTTGAGAAAGTTTATACCTGGCACGGGGTCCCCATTTCTGTCACCGGCAGGTTCCCCAAAACAGCCTTGGGTTCCCCTGGGATCGCCTATTCCCCCTCTTCGGCCCCCTGTAAAACCTCCCCCAGGAACCCCCAAACATCCATCGTGACCCCAAAAACCCCGGAATGCACAAAACCATCTGGGGAACGCCACAAATGTTTATACCCAGCACAGGGTCCCCATCGGCATCACCTGGGATCCCCAAATCCTTCCGAGACCCACGACCCCTCCCGGGGCTCCACTGCCGGAATCTATGGGAGTGGTGTTGTCCTTTTAAGGGGTGTTTTTCCTGGGAAACAACAACAGGCGCGGCTCTTAAAGACTTGATGGCAGAGAGAATCCCAAAAATCCGCCCTGGGAGGCAAAACAGCCTCTGCAGGGGCTTGGAGTGGGAGGCACCCTAAAAAATGTCACTTAAAGAGGTCATGATCTTCCCTTAAAAGGAGCTCTGGGGCTTCTGCCCAAAACACCCTAAAATGGGAGAAAACCACCCCTGTAGTGGTGGGATCCCACCTGGATGCCCCTGGATGGCTGGAGCCATTGTCCTGCCCCTGCGCACTCCCAGGAGGATCCCAGTAGGATCTCAGTACAGCCCAGTCACTCCCAACCCCCCCTCACCCCTCTCTGTGTTCCGACCTGTCCCAGCTCCATCCCCACTAGTCCTGCGGGCTGCGAGGGGTTCGGGAACGGGGGAGGAGGAGGGGGAGGAGGAAGAGGAGGAGCGGCAGCAGGAAGCAGGAGGAAGACGAGCAGAGGAGGGGCCGGGAGGCTCCAGCGCTCCCTGAACCCGCAGCCCCCCGGGAGCATCGGCCCCGATCCCGCAGGTGCCCGGGAAGGGGGAGCTCACCCCAAAGATCCCGGGGGGTCCCTGGGTTTGGGGTTTTTGGGGGGATGTTTGGAGCTTGCAGGGCTCCAAAGCCGAGCCAAGGTGCCCCTCGGGGGGACATGGGGGGTCCCCTGGGATTGCCGGGACCTCGTTGGGGGGTGCTGGAGCTGGAGGGGTGGGATGGCCGGGAAAGGGGTTCGGGGTCGCGGTGCTGGCAGTGGCTGCTCCCAGGATGAGCCCAGTTGTCCCCCCCGTGTGGTTCCAGTTTCCTCGCCAGTCCCAGTATGAACCCAGTAATTTCCAGTACGATCCTGGTCACTTCCCATCACTCCCTGTAGGATCGCTGTTGCTCCCAGTATGAGCCCAGTCTCCCTCAGTCATTGGCCATTGTGATGCCATTTCCCCCCAGTATATTCCCAGTTCTCCCAGTTGCCCCTAGTATTGTCTCAGTCTCTCCCAGCAGAGCCCCAGTCACTCACACCTGTCCCCAGTTGCCCCCAGTGTGGTCCCAGTCACCACCTGCAAGGGCTCAGATATACTCCCAGTATATCCCAGTTGCCCTTGTAGTCATTCCCAGGCACTCCCAGTTCCCTCAGAAAGGTTCAGTTGCCCCAGTTTTATCCCAGTCACTACCAACACATCCCAGTTGTCGTCAGTATGCATCTTGTCATTCCCAGTTGCTCCCAGTGTATCCCCAGTAGGCTCTCAGCATGGCTCTGGTAGCTCCCAGTAACCCACAGGCAGTGTCCATTCACACCCAGTGTAATCCCAGGATGATGCCAGTCGCCCCCAGTGTGATCCCAGTGTCTCCCTGTCAATGCCAAGATGACCCCAGTAGCATCCAGTAGGATCCCTGAAACTTCCAGTCTCTCCCAGTATGTCCCAGTGACCCCTAGAACATTCACAGCCATTCCCAGTCAATCCCAGTATGGCTCCAGTCACCCTCAGTGTGATCCCAGTACCACTCAGGATGAATCCAGCTGCTCCCACTGTGATCCCAGTATGATTCCAGTTGCTGCCAGAATAGTTGCAGTTGTTCTTAGTTCCTCCTAGTATGATCCCAAGTGTCTCTAGAATAGTCCCAGTCCCTCTCAGCATGGTCCCAGTCACACCCAGTTGTCCCAAGCATGGTCCCAGCTGTTCCCAGTGTGATTCCAGTCCCCCAGTATGGTTACAGACACTCCCAGTATATCCCAGTCACCTCAGTAAGGTTCTGGATACCTCAGAATGATCCCAGTCCTTCTCAGCTGCGCCCAGTTGCCTCCAGCATGTTCCCAATTTCTATCAGTTGCCCAAAGTACAGTCCCAGTTTCTCCCAGTAAGAATCCAGTTTCCCCAGTTGTGGTCTCAGTCCCCTCAGCATGGTTCCAGTACCTCTCAGTTGCTCCCAAAGTGTCCACAGTTTCCTCCCAACACTGGCCCAGTAGCTCCCAGTAAGCCCCAGTCAGGATCCATTCACACCTGCTGTAATCCCAGCAGCTCCAAGGATGATCCCAGTAGGACCCAGTCACCCCCAGTATGGTTCCAGTCACAGCCAGCACCCTTCCTGTCACTCCCAGTCTGGTTCCAGTAAGATCCCAGTCACTCTCAGATATTCCCAGTACTATTCTACTCACTCCCAGTATGATCCCAGTCTGGTTGCAGTAGGATCCCAGTGTGACCCCAGCATGGGCACAGCTGCTCCCATTATCATCCAGCCTGGTTCCAGTGGCTCCCGTTTACCCCCACTATGGTTTCAGTCTTTCCCATTATATCCCAGTTGCTCCCAGCATGTTCCCAGTCACTCCCAGTTGTTCTCAGTTTCATCGAGCCTGATCCCAGTTGCTCCAGTCACTCCCAGTCACCCTCAGTGCAGTCCCAGTTGCTGCCAGTATGGTCCAGTATGATTCCAGTCTCCCCCAGCATGGGACCAGCCTCTCCCACGGTGATCCCAGTAGGATTCCAGTTCCCCCAGCATGGTTCCAGTTGCTCCCTGTTCCTCCCAGCATGGTCCTATGATAGATTACCAATCAGTAATTGTTCACTGAACCGTGCCACAGGAAGCACCTGGTATTCTCGCCAAGACCCTCTCTTCAACATCCAGCAAAGGAAACACAAGAAAAGCTGAGTGACCAGTTTTTTGCAGGGATCAGAGCCGCAATTCCCACAACCACCAGACCACCAACTACCGGGAAGCGGATAAAGACCCCTCCCCAGCAGCACTTTGCGAAAACACAGGAGAAACAGAAAAATACACATATCACAGGGAGCTGCAAAGTATACAAGCAGAGACTCTCAGATAGTGATTGTGGACCGTGGTGGAGCAGGAGACTCCTCCGGCCGGCCCAGCGAGCTGTTTTGTTTACTGTCGCTTGCTCAATAAATTCCAATCTGATTTAATTGAGCTTGTTGTCCAGTCAATTATTGGGATGCACATATAACAAGGGTTTTCAGAAAGTGCTTTGTTCTGAGTGAATGCCCCAGGCTCCAGATCCAAATAAACACAGAATGGGGATTTTCCTGTTCCTGTGAGTTTGACATCCTCAGCAGAGGAGATGAGGAGACACCAGAAGGAAAGGGCAGCTGGGGTTCACCTTTCCACAGGAATGAAGGAGGGAAAAAACCTCTCCTCATGGTTGTAGCTGCTCCCATAGGGATGTGAAGGCTGATCCCAGATCCCAAGGGTCACATTCAAGGCTGCCCTCACGGAATGCTCGCCTGGTATGGAGGGGCAGCGTGGGAGCACCTGGATCTTGGATCACCCAGCTGCCTCCCATGTTTGGAGGTGCCTGAGGAGGGCTGGGACGATGCCAGGGACATCCTGCAGTGACATCCCTCCGTCCCACTCTGCATGTGCTCAGTCCCAAACCTAACCCTGATGCTGGTCTCAATCTCCCCCCACGTTTAGACACACTCACAGTCCCGTATTTAATCTCATCCAGTCCAGGCTTGTCTAGCTCCAGACCCAATCCCTACGCTAAAGCAAATCCCATGTTTTGGCCTTAACCCCAATCCCAGCTCTAATCCAAATCTCAGCCCCAACTCCATCCCCAGCCCCTTCCTAAATCCTCAGTCCCCAAACCAAATCCACATTTAGCCCTTCCCAGGGTTTGGGGATGTCTCTGTCCCCTCTCACCCTGATGATGTTTGGGCCTGAGAGGGACCGAGACCCCCGGGCCTCCCCAGGTATGAGAAGGTCAGAAAGGCCCCAAACCCCTGAGCACACTCAGCAGGGAGAGGGACACAGAGCCCCTGGTCCCCAGCCCTGCACAAGCATTCCCTGAGGTGAGAGGGATGGAGACCCCCCGAGCATCCCCCAGGGTGAGGGGGACAGAGACCCCCGAGCATTCCCTGGGGTGAGAGGGACAGAGACTCCCTGAGCACCCTCTTATCAAAGGGGTGAGAGGGAGGGAGATCCCCCCAGGAATTCCCTGGGGTGAGAATGATGGAGACTCCCTCGGGAATGTCCTGGGGTGAGAGGGACAGGGACAACTGCCCAAGCCCCATCCAAGCATTCCCCAGGGCAAGAGGCACAGAGACCCCTCGAGCATCCCATGGGCAAAATACACTCGGCAGAAATCAAACTAAACCCTACATCAAATGCTTTGAGGAATATTTACTCTTCCCACAAGTGTGCATTTTCATCACATTTTCACCTGTGATGAAAATGCAAACAAATCCCAAACATGAATAAACTGACAGGACAAGCAATTATGGTGGCAATTCCAAATTTCATCACTTCCTGCACACCTCCAGCTCAGCTGTTGGCAGGTTCCTATAAAAGAAAAGTGAAAATTCAACCAAGAAGTTATTAAATGGAAGGAAAATTCTGTGTCGGTGTCAAAAAGGCAACAGGGTTGAAGAGAACAATGACTCTTAGGTTTGGCAAAGCCTCCCAGCCTGTGAAAGAGAAAAGGAGGGGAGAGCAAGGGAGTGACAGGGACAGAGACCTCCCCTGGGGCAGGGCAAGTGTCACACTGTCGCCTGTGTGTGTGTGGCCATCCCAGGGTGGGGCTTTTAAACCTGAGCCAGGCTGGGCCAGGGGGTTGATGTTCACTCCCCCTGAGCAGGGGTTACCCCACACCCCCAAAACTCTTGGTTGGGGGATGGGGGTGCAAACCTGGCCTCAGCAAATGGGTCTGGGGGCTGTGGCTGAGCCCAGCCCAACCCCAGCCAGGGATGGTTTTCAGGACAGCTCTGGCCTTGGCTTTCTGGTGGATTCATTCTTCTCCCTGTGCCTTGTTTCCCTCTCCCCATGGAACCCAGGGAACATGGAACAGGTCTGGCTGGCTTGGCCTCCCGGGGGCTGCCTGACAGCTCCAGCTGACCATGGAATGTCCAGGGCTGCTTCCCATCTGCCCCTGGAGCTCTGGGGCTCCATGCTTTCCTTCCTGTGGGAAAGAACTGTCCTTCTCTTCCAGAGACCCATGGCCAAAATTGGGATTTGGTCTCCAAAATTCTGGATATCCAAGGATTGCTTGCAGCCAAAGGCTTCCGGGAGAGAAAAGTCTGTCTGGCTTGGCCTCCTGGGGACCACCTCTCATCTGCCTTCAGAACCCTGAGTCTCTGTGCATTTCTTCCTATGGAATTAAACATTTTTCATGTCCAGGTGCCCATGGCCAATACTGAGAATCCATCTCCCAAATTCCATATATCCAAGGATTGTTCCAAGACAGAAGCAGGCATCAGAGACCGATCTGGCTGCCCTTTCTTACTGTGACCACCTCCCATCTCCTTCCAAAACACTTGGACTTGGTGCTTTTCTTTCATATGGAAAAAATCCCATCCTTCTCAACGGGGCACCCATGGCCAAATTTGGGATTCCATCTCCCAAATTCCATCTATCCAGAGATTGCTCCCAAAAAAAAGCCACCAGTACTTCCAAGTCTGGTTGGCTTGGCCTCCTGAGGGCCAGCTCTCATCTCCCTTCCAAACATTGGGGCTCTGTGCTTTCCTTTTGATGGAAGACTCATCCTACCTGTCCAGGCACAAATGGCTGAAATTGGGATGCCACATTCCCAATTCCCTGTATCCAAGGGTTGCTCCCAGACAAAGCTGCCAGGACAGACAGATGTGGCTGGCCTTGGCCTCTGGTGGCTGTGTCTCCTCTGTCTCTGAAACCCTGGGACTCGGAACTTTCCTTCCTACGGAGACCACGGTGACCCTGGTGGGCTCCTGGAACCCAGGGGCCATGGTGACACTGCAGGGCTGGTGGAACCAAGGGGACCACAGTGATCCTGTGGCATTCCATGGAACCAAGGGGCCACTGTGGCACTGAGGGGCCCCAAAGAACCGTGGGGCTTTGTGACAGACACTGCAGCCCCCATGGAACCCAGGGAACATGGAACAGCTCTGGCTGGCTTGGGCTCCTGGAGCTGCCTTAAGGGATCCAGGTGACCTTGGTATGGCAAGATCTGCTTTTTCTTGTAGAAAAGAACCATCCTCCTCCTGGTGCACATGGCCAAAATTGGAATTTGGCCATCTCTCTATTTGAGGATGGCCATCCATCTGTCCAAGGATTGCTCTCAGACAAAAGCTGCCAAGACAAACAGGTCTGGCTGACTTTGGCATCTGGTGACTGATTTTCATCTTTCAATACTGGGGTTCTGTGGTATCCTTCCTATGGAAAAGAACCATCCCTCTTGTCCAGGTGCTCTTGGCTTCAAGCACTTGACCACTATGAAGGGACAAAGGAGCTCTGTGCTCAGTAGAGGGGAGACTGAGGACCAGCAGAGGAGAGCCCTGGGAGGGACTAAACGGTGTTTTCAGACATGGTGGATCCTTTTGAAATCATAGAAAACAGGCATAGAAAGAAAAAACTAATGCAAAGGGAAGCTGAGGAAGTCCAGACTGGACACCAGGAGAAAGGAATTTCCCTCCCAGGCCGGGCTGAGGTGCAGCACATCCCCCAGAAGGAGTCTGGAGCAGCCCAAGGCTCTGTGTGCCCAGGCAGAGGCAGGCAGGACGCAGAGCTGTCAGCAGAGGAAGGGCCCAGCCAGGTGGGGCAGCCGGGGGTGACGACAGCCTGCAGGGACAGAGGCACAGGGCATGGACACCGTAGGACAGCCTGGGCTGCACAGGGCACAGGGATGGGCAGCAGCTGCAAGGCCCTGCCAGAGCCAACTCCTGCAGCACTTTGGCCATGGCTGCTGGCCCTGGGCCTGAGGCCAGCAGGGGACAAGTGACCCTTGCAGCCCTGGGGCCTCATTGCCTCCTTGTCCCTGCTCAGCAGCCTGGCAGGGGCTGCCCCATGGTGCTGCCCTTGGCATTGCACATCCCCACATCCCAGTGGCCCGGGAAGAGCCCTGAGCAAGGAGGGAGGCATGGGATGTGCCTTGGCAGGGGCTGGGGCTCAGGCCTTGGCCCTTTGTGTTCCTGAAACACATCCAGGTTTGCTCAGCATCAGAGACACCTTTCCCTTGCTTGTCTCCACCTGTCATCAGTGCCTGCAGTGTTCTGCTCTAACTGGAACCTGGGGACACTTTCTCAGTCCTTTCTCTCAGTGGAGACCCTTTAAAAGCTTAAAGAGAGATTGGAGTTTGAATCTTACTTAGAATTCTTGAGAAGACTTTTGATCACACTCTGAGGGACTGAGTCTATTCAAACAGCACCAAAGCCCCGAGAGGGTCATTCAAGTCCTTGTGCTGTGTCTGTGCTGCTGAGCTGGGCAGGACTCCTGGCACAGAGGCAGCTCCTGGCAAGGGCAGCACTGCAGAGAGACAGCTCTGCCCAGGAGCAGCTCCTGTGCACAGCCCAGCAGGGCTGGGGCACTGCCAGGGCACCTCAGGGACACGAGCAGGGCACAGACAGAGCTCACAGGGGCTCAGCACTGGCAGAGGCTGTGTGCTGTCCCAGAGGGGGCTGTGTCACAGCAGCACCTCTGTAGCTATGTCATAGTGGCACAGAGCAACTGAGATGTCCCAAAGAGGCTGTGTGACAGCACAGAGTGGGTTGTGTGAGGTCATTGAGAAGGTACAGCATCAGAGAGAGGAGTATGTGGCATTACAGAGCATGCTGTGACTCATGCTGTGGCTTAAGACATCATAGAGTGGGCTGTGAGGTCAGAGAGTGTGCTGTGACATTACAGAGTGGCTTTATGACATCACTGAGGTGGCTGTGTCACATCACTGAAGGGATTGTGACAGCACAGAGCCTAGGCTGTGACTTCAATAGAAGTGTCCTGTGATGACACAAAGTAGGCTATGACATCCCAGAGCAGGTTGTGTGACATCTCAGACTGGGCTGTGACATGACAGGCTGCTGTGTGACATCACATGTTGCTGTGTGACATCACAGGGGCTGTGTGAGGTCACTGGGAGGTCACTCTGCCCCAGCCCACCCTCACAGTTTCCCCAGAGAAGTCCAACACTGCTCGTGCACAGCGGGGTCCCCTGTCCCCCCGGGTCCCCCCCGCCCCCGGTGCCGCAGCCCCCCAGAGGATGTTCCACGAGATCGACCCCAGAGCCTGACACGGGGACAGGGGGCCAGGGCTGGGGAGGGGTGGGACAGGGGGACAGGGACTCCCTGCAGTGTCCTCGTGTCCCCAGAGCCTGGGCCAGGGCTCCTTGTTACAAACAAGGGGCTGAGAGGCACTTAAAAAATCCCCAGCAAGGGATCAGCAAAATGCAGATTTAATATTAAGCGAAGAGCACAACAAAGTTCCTTGGCAAGAGTCACTCTGCTCCTGACTGGACACTTCAGGCACACCAAGGAAATCAAAGCAGCAACAAAACCAAACAAAATCCATGGCAATCAAACCAGAAATGAACTGAGCAAATGTCCCTCTGTGTGTGTGTGTGACAAAAGGACAGGGGTGGCAAGGATAGAAGGAATACGGCCTAAGAGCTGAACAGAGCTCAACTTAACAGCACTTACCTAAACCTTAATCTTATACCTTCAACTTCACAATTTGAGCAAAAGAACAGCAAGTATTAACCTTATTTATAAACTATGACTCAATGATTTAACATTAAATAACACTTTACAATATTCAAGCTTAGTTTATAATTTCCATTAAACTTACAGCTCAGCAAAATAACAACACTTAGCAGCATTTAACTTAGCTTAGACCTCATGACTTATGCCTTACTTACAGGCCAGACTGACTGAGATGTCCAAGGCACTCAAACCCCTCAGAGAGCAGCACTTGTGCCACATTTGCCAGGGCACAGGCACTCTGTGTGCACACAGACAGAGTCAGTGCCAGGGACCTGTGAGAAATTCCCCTGCAGGGCAGGGAAATGCTCCCTGGGGATGCTTTGGCATCTCCCCAGCGGGCCAAGGGCTGAGCCTCGAGGAGTGGGGGCTCGGCCCTGGCTCCGTCGTTGTTCGGGGATCCCCCGAGGGCAGCAAACGGGAGAGTTCCCGGCTGGCAGAGGCCCCACTCAGAGGGAGGGCACTGGCCCAGGAGAGCTCCAGGGGCTCCTTTTGGAGCTCTGTTTGCTAGGGCCCCAAGAGAGGGGCTTTAGTCACAGCAATGTTTCATCCTGGCCACACCTGGGATCAGCAGCTTTCCTTGGAAGTGTGAGAACAGGGATGTTGTGCCACTGAGGGAACAAAAACAGTTCCCAGGGCTGCTCCTAAAGAATCCAGGAGCTCATTGGGCAGCAGCAGTGCCTGGGAGCAGACAGGGTTTCTGCTGAGCTCCAGAGGAGCTGAGCCCAGGGGCTGTTGGCCAAGGCCAAATGAGCATTTCTCAGCTCACAGGGTGGCCTGAGAAGGGGAGGGGGGAATGCACCAGCACAGGGCCCCATGGAACCAAGGGACCATTGTGACCCTGTGGGGCCTTGTGAGACCAAGGGACCATTGTGACACTGCAAAGCCTCATGGAATCGTTGGGACCCTTGTGACACTGAGGGTCCTTATGGAAGCCAGGGGCCATTGTGACATTGTGGGACCCCATCAAACCAAGGGTTTATTGAGACACTGCAGGTCTTCTTGTAATCAAGGGGCCATTGTGGAACTGCTGGACCCCATGGAATCAAGGCACCATTATGACACTGCAGGGCCCCAGGAACCAAGGTGCCATTGTGACACTCCTGGGCCCCATAAATCAAATGGAACACAGAACAGTTCTGGCTGGTTTAGGCTCCCAGGGCCACCTGACTGGTCCAGCTGACTTTGGCATGTTGAGGGTCTCTTCTCATCTGCTACTGAAACCCTGGGGCTCCCTGCTTTCCTTCCAATGGGAAAGAACTGTCCTTCTCCTCCAGCTGCCCAGGGCCAAGACTGGGATTCCACCTCCAAAATTCCCTATATCCAAACACTGCTCCCAGACAAAATCTGTCATTACTGACAAGTCTGGCTGGCCTTGGCCTAGTGAGGCTCTCAGCTGCCTTCCAAACCCTGGGGAAGACTCTGTGCTTTCCTTCCTATGGAAAAGAACTGTCCTTCTTGTCCAGGTGCCCATGGCCAGAACTTGGATTCCACCTCCAAAACTGCCTCTTGTGAGAGACTGGAGGAGATTGTTGGCTGGAAACATTTCATGTGTGAGGGAGGAAGGGGCAGGTCCAGCACTGCCCTGCCCTGGAACCCCAATCCCCCCAGAGCCTCTATCCCAGCCCAGCAGTGTCTGCCAATGCCTGGCACACCAAAGGCAATGCTCCACAGCCACCTCTGCAGCCCCCAGCCCAGCTCCATCCCCAGCCCACCCCCATCCCGCAGCAGCCCTGCCTTTCCCTGCTCCAGCCTTGGTCTCCAGCACAGCCATGGAGGCTCTTTGGGCTCTGCACTTTTCCTGCAGCCCCCAAGGGCAGCTGAGCTGTGCCTTTGGCACAGTCAGCCCTGGCCAGCGCAGGCAATGCCCAGCAGTTCCTGGTGTGTGCCTGGCCTTGCTGTCAGCCCCGGCAGCGGCTGCGTGGCCCCTTTGTGCCGCGCTGGCCCAGCCATGGTGCCACAGCCCCTGTGCAGGCCCAGGGCAGGACAGGAGCATTGCGGGTGGGAACGGCCCCTGTGCCGTGGGGCCACAGCAGCCTTGGGGCTCTGTGCCCCATGGCCTCCCTGCTGGGCAGCCTCTGCCAGCTCCTGCACAGCCCGTGGGCCCTGTGGGCCTGCACAGACAGCCCTGCCCCGGGCTCTGCCGGGCTCTGGGCCAGCAGAGAGGCCGGGCAGGGCTGGCCATGGCCGCCAACAGGCCCTGAGCCCCGCAGGAGGATGGAGCTGGGCCACAGCCAAAGGGCCCCGCAAACCTGGGCTGGGCAGCCGGGGCTGCCAACGCCTGGGGACAGAGGCTGGCATTGGGGACAAATGTCCTGGGCCCCCTCCCTGCTGTGCCCATGCCACCAAGGGCACAGAGCAGCCTCCTCTCTGGGCCACTTGCCTGTTTTCAATGCCTTCCACAGGCGCTGGCCCTGCCCCACACGGCCTGGGCTGAGTCCTGCCCCTGCACGCTGCCACAGGCTGAGATGGACACTGATGGTTTGTGTGCCAGGCTCTCTGAGCCCAGCCCAGCTCCCTGCCAGCTCTGCCAGCTGCCCTGAGCTCTGTGCAGCACCAAGGGCCTCTCCCCAGCCCAGCCCAGCCGGCTCTGGCCCCACAGCTCTGCTCAGGGCAGGCTGCTCTGGGCAGGGGCCCCACGGCCTCAGCCCCTGGCAAGGGCACAGCAGCAGCTGCAGCTCAGAGAGGGCTCAGCCCCAGCCATGGGGAAGGTGCTGGCAAAAGAAGGGAAAAGGAGGCTCCCTGTGTGCCCTGCACCCCCCGTCCCTGAGGTGCTGAGAGCTCTGCAGCCCCTGCTGCCATCCCATCTGCCCAGGCCAGCACAACAGCCCCGGCCTTGGGGCCCTCCAGAGCTGCTCCTGCTCCAGGCCCAGGGCCCATCCCAAAGCTGGGGCAGCCACAAAGCTGTGCCCATTTCTGTTCATTGCTGCTCTGGTGAGGATGGATCCTCAGCCCCTTGGAGGCTGCTGATGAATTTTACTACTGCAGAAGCCTCTTTTTCTTGAGCTCTTCAGTTCAGGAATTCAGTGAGAAAAGCTCATAAACATTTATACAAAATACCCAAATAAGAAAAGGCCCTGGGAATAATTAAAGTTTTCAGTCCTTCTCTGGTCAATTAGACTGATTTCAGAAGTGTATTTAAAATAAATACACTGTCTTGAAAACAGTGCAGAGAGAACTGTTTTGTCCTGTGAAGTGAAAGGGCCCTAACCTATAGTGGGAAGCAGAAAAAGAGCAACGTAGGTCAATCCAATATGGTTAGCATAACATTCTCCAGATATTCTATCTCAAATGGCAGGTTATATACACTCCAGTATAGTTTACAATGAGATGTCATAAAAAGAATGCAAGAAACGTTGTTTAGCTTTTTCTTAAGGTGGCTTAATTGCACACGCTACAAAACTATATCTATAAACACCCAGAAACTCACTATCCCATGTGCACACCTGTTGCCTCAAGTTTGCCTGTTTTTCACTTTTTGCATTTTGTTCTCACGCAGCTTCAAGTAAACTATGTATGTTTTTAGAAAATAATCTCATGTTTACATTCTTCTCCTTTGGAGGAGAAAGATGATTGATGGTGATGTTCACCAACGAGGTCAAAGAGGTGGCTACCTGTGGTAGCCAATCTTGGCCTGTCTATAATTTGTATATATATGGAGTCGAAAAATAAAGTAGAAGCTTTCCTGCTTGACCTCATGCTGGACTGCGTTGTCCTTTCGTGCTCCTAACAGCAGCCACACGTGTGACCCTCTGTCACAAGTGGTGACCCCTCTGTTGGAAAGGAATTCAGCCTTCTGTGTGTCTGAGGTCACAAGTGGTGACCCCTCCTTTGGACAAGAATTCAGCCTTCTGTGTATCTGAGGTAACAAGTGGTAAGAGATGATGACCTCTGCCTCTCCCTTGGAAGATGTCCTCGTGATGGATCTCTGGTTTGAGGTCCTGGAGAAGGAGGGGATCCTCTGTATCTAGAGAGGACTTCCTAGAGTTTTTTATTATGCTAGAAGCCATGGTTTTTTCCCCACCGTTCAGGCTGCTTTCTCCACATTGGAGTGGCAGATCTTAGGGTCCCGCCTACTGCACGAGTTTAAGGCGGATGCTAGGGTGGATTTTTTGCAGTTGCTAACAACCTGGAAAAGGCTGGAAAAAGTGCTGCTCGGTATGCAGCCTCCCAGCTCTGGGGCTTCAGAGGATGGCTCCAGCCTGATGCTGTCTCCCGGGCTAGGTGCCAGGGGAGATGGTGGTGCCTTTTCTCCTGTCCCTGCACCGCGGACGTGCCGCCGGAGCGGAGGGGATTTAGCCCTTACCCCTGCTCGCACGGTGCCGGCGGGAACACCGATTCCCACCCCACGTAGGTGCAGGAGTGAGGAAAGCCTGTCCTCTCTCAGCGCGGCAGCTGAGGAGGGCGCGGGGCCCGCGGAGCGGACCCCGCAGTACCCGCACCCCGCAGGCGCTAGAGTGCGGGGGATCTCAGGGCTTGTGGAAGCCCAGCGGGACCGGCGCTACCAGCGCTGCCGATTCTGGCGCCATGGAGGTGGCAGCAGAAGGTCCCTTCCCCTCCCCGTGCATTCCTGGCGCAGGGAAGGGCCAAAGCGCATTTCAACCGGGGAGGGGGGGCGGTCACAGTGGACTGCCCTCATTGTGGGATTTCTACGAGATATTTCGCAGAGGAGGACGGCGTGGGTTCGTTGCGTCCCGAGGGGCCGAGGGAAATGGCCCCGGACCCGCGCGGCGGGGACCCGCATAGTCCCCCCGTGGCTCTGGGCTGCGGCTCCGGGCGGCCAGGCCAAGTCTGCCCGGGAGGGCACGGCCCCGGCGAGTGAGAGCCAGCCCCGGAGAGTGAGAGGCCCACCCCGGAGTGTGAGAGGCTGGGCCCCGGAGAGTGAGGGGCTGGTCTCGCAGAGGGCGGGAGGGCCGCCCACCATTGCAGTTCATGGCAGCTGGAGGGACCATGCTGGGAGCGGTACCCGCAGCCCTTCCCGCAGCCGTGGCTCACCGAGAGATGCGTGGAGGAGGTGGCGCTCGGGTGACCTTCAGGCTGTACAGCCTGGCTCTCCAGCGAGTCTTTCACCCCCCGCGAGCCCCCCTCCTTCCCCCTGGCTTCTCCACCCCAATCGCCCGTGTCCTTGGCAGCGGTGCCGCACGGCAAGTCCCTCAAGGCGCTGCGTTCCTCCCCCCACGCTGAGCCGGAGCGGCTCCGCAGTTTTTACTGTTAGGGGGGACGGCGCGACTGGTGACAGGCTGGTGTTCTCCCATGGCAAGGGGTCCTGGGATGCCGGGTCGCCTTCGGGTGGCCATTGGACACTGCCACCGTGTCAGGTGACGGTCCGGCCGCGGGATCACGCCTGTTTTTGGGAGGATGTCCCATCCAAGGCTGATGCCGTGGGTAGCCGTGGTTCGACACAGCGCCCCCTGAAGGGCAGGGATGAATTCCCCAGCTCTGCAGGTGCTGCAAGGACAGGCACCTGCCTCTGTCTCCGTGGAGTCTAGGGGACAGGAATTCGGAGGATGATGCCTCGATGGGCGATCTGCGAGCTTTCCCTGTGCTTCGGGAAGCTGGTCGCAAGAAACATGCCCAGTTGTCTTGGCAGGCTTTGGTTGATCTCCGAGATAGGGTTGGTAAATACGGTCTGGGGTCTCCGGAGATGATGCAGGTACTCCGGCTGATAGACACAGACGTGTTACCTCCTTATGACATTCGGTGTTTGGGCAAGGTTCTCTTTCAGCCAGTCGAATATGACCTATTTGAGTCCAAGTGGTCTCAATTGGCTGAAAAGACTGCAGCACAGAATTTTCTGGCTCGTCAAGATGACCTAGATATGGGGTCAGGCCAGACGTGCTGCTGGGTATAGGTGAGTTTGCTGATGTTAATAGGCAGGATCACCTGTGAGCCCCTGGTACTGGAGCAGTGCCAGAAGGTTGGCATGGCGGCATTGGTACAGACAATGGAGTTGTCTGCACCAAAACAGTCTTTTGCCACGATTCTTCAGGGGACTGACGAACCCTTTCTGCAATTCGCAGGGAAGGCTGACAGCTTCGGTTGAGCGACAGGTGGGATGATTTTAATACCAGAATGATGTTGCTCAAACATTTGGCAAGGAGCAATTGCAATGCAGAATGTAGAAGGATCATTGAGGCCCTTCCAGGTGATCCCTCACTTTTGCAAATGGCTGAGGCCTGTGCCAAATTGAGCACTGTACGTGCTAAGGTGGCTGCCGTGGCTACCACCCTGCAGCCGACCTGGAAGGGGAAGCGGGGTGGGAAGCCGAAGCAGGCAAAGGCTCCGGCCAGCAAGAAGACAGGGAAGAAAGGGAAGAAGGGAACCAAACCTTTGTTTCTTTGTGCACGGTGTGGACGGCCAAATCACATGGCCAATGATTGCAAGGCCGCAGTACACGTGAATGGCCAGCCTCTGTCGGGAAACAGGCAGCGGAGCGCGAAGGGGAGGCGCGCTCAGACACAAGTGTCTTCCCGGTCCCCAGAGCCGATGGACGGTCTGCTTGGCAGGCTCACAGCCAGCACCTGCGGTTCAGCAGGCCTAGATCTCCACACCGCTGAAACGGTTGTCATTACAGATGGCGCAGTGCATAAAATCCCCCTGGATGCCTTCGGTCCTTTGGGTGATGGTTTGAGTGCCTTTATTATGGGCAGGTCTAGTACCACCATTCAGGGTGTCTTTGTGCATCTGGGTCTCGTGGATGCAGATTACACGGGAAGGATTTATGCTATGGTTTCTACATCTACCCACCCCGCCTCACTATCCCTGAAAAAACACGCATTTTCTCAACTTGTCTCTTTTAAGTCCCCTGTCTACAGGGCAGAGAATTGGGTGAGAGGAGATGGCGGCTTTGGGTCTACTGGGCTGCCTCAGGTCTTCTGGACCGTTGCCCTGACCAAGGCACATCCCAAGAAAGTGTGCACCCTGTCAGTTTCTGGGGCAACGCCATCGGACATTCGCCTCCACAGACTCCTTGACACAGATGCGGACGTCACGATTGTATCGATTGCCGCTTGGCCCCTGGACTGGCCATTGGATCCGGTGGGGATGCCTGTGCAAGGACTGGGAGGAACACAAAAGTGCTACGTGAGCCAGAAGCCAGTGACAATCACGAACTCGGAGGGTCAGGCAGCTGTGGTCTGGCCCCATGTCACTCAGACCTCTGATAACCTTTGGGGGAAGGGATTGTCTGGCTGCGTGGGGGGTGCGACATGGGGACGGATTTTTAGTTGGGGCCACTGTGCTGAAGGGCGCAGCATGTCCAACGCCTCCTATACGGCTGGTTGATGGACAAACCCCATTGGGATCCCAGTGGCCCCTTCCCCAAGATAAGTTAGTCGCCCTTCGTGATTTGGTGCAGGAACAGTTGGACCAGGGTCATCTGGAACCTTCTACCAGTCTCTGGAACACTCCTGTATTCTGCATCAAAAAGAAGTCTGGGAAATGGAGGTTGTTACAAGAACTCCGAAAGGTGAACGCAGTGATGGAAAGCATGGGGACGTTGCAGGCTGGTATGCCGTCGCCCACCATGCTTCCAGCAGAATGGCCGGTTCTCGCTGTGGATCTGAAGGATTGTTTTTTTACGATTCCTTTGCATCCCAATGACAGGCCAAAGTTTGCTTTTTCGGTGCCAGCAATTAACAATGCTGAGCCTGCACAACGGTATCAATGGAGAGTTTTGCCACAAGGCATGCGAAATTCCCCGAGCCTGTGCCAATGGTTTGTGGGCCGAGTCTTGTCTGGAGTTCAGCGAGCAGTTTCCTGATGCGAAAATTTATCATTACAGTGGATGATATCCTGGTGGCTGCGTCCACCCAGGATGAGTTGCAGAGGATTCAGCCTCAGCTGGTCCATGCTTTGCATTCCCATGGGCTGCAGGTGGCTCCGGAAAAGGTTCAGCAAGCAACCTTCCATGGAGATATCTGGGTGTCAAGATCATGGAGCATACGATCCAGCATCAAGAGGTACAATTTGTGCACTCAGTGCGCACGTTGAATGATGCCCAGGAATTGGTGGGTATCATCACTTGGTTACGTCCGTATTTGGGACTGACCACGGCACAGTTGTCTCCTCTGTTTGATTTGTTAAAGGGAGACACTGATTTGAAATCACCTCGGACCTTGACTCCAGAGGCACGTCAGGTGCTGGAGGAGGTTCAGCGGGCCGTCTCGGCTCAACAGGTTCATCGCATTGATCCCTCCATTGATGTCATTGTGTTCATCACCACTCCGGATTTACATCCCATGGCCATAATTGGCCAGTGGAGTGATGAGTGGTCTGACCCCTTGCACGTCCTGGAATGGGTTTTCTTGCCCCATCAGCCGCAGAAGACGGCAACAGCATTGTTTGAGCTCATTGCTCGTTTGATAGTCAAATGCCAGCAACGGTGTTTGCAATTGATGGGCGTGGATCCTGCACAAATTGTGCTCCCGGTGCCACGGGAAGATTTTGACTGGAGCCTTGCAAACAGTGTGTCACTGCAAGGTGCTCTGGAGAATTTTACAGGGCAGATCACTTATCATCTGCCCAGCCACAAGCTATTGCAAGTGGCAAGATCCACGCAAATTTCTTTGCGGCCCAAAACCAGCCAGGAACCAGTGCAAGGACCCACCGTCTTCACTGACGGGTCGGGAAAAACAGGGAAGGCCGTTGTCACTTGGAAGGATGGATCTGAGTGGAAGGTCCTGGAAGGCCATGAGGATGGGTCAGCCCAATTGGTTGAACTGAGGGCTGCCGTCATGGCTTTTCAGATGTTTTCTCAGCAACCCTTCAACTTGATCACGGATTCCGCTTATGTGGCCGACATTGCTAAGCGGTTGGGTCATTCGGTGTTGAAAGAAGTCAGCAATGCTGCCTTGTTTCATCTACTGAAGGTCCTGTGGTGTGCTATTCAGGACAGGGTTCATCCTTATTATGTTCTGCATGTTCGAAGCCACACTAACATGCCTGGATTTGTAGCGGAAGGTAACATGAGGGCTGACAAGCTGGCTAACCCAGCGTGGGTGGCCCCTCAGCCTGATACACTCGCGCAGACCAAGGCATCACATGGGTTTTTCCACCAGAACGCACATACATTGCAGAAGCAGTTTCAGTTGACGTCGACTGAGGCCCGTGACATTGTTGAGTCCTGTGATGACTGTCATGCGGTCGCTGCACCTTTGCCGGCAGGGGTAAACCCCAGGGGTCTCAAGGCCTTGGAACTTTGGCAGACAGATGTTACTCAAGTTGCCGAGTTTGGCCGGCTCAAGTATGTGCATGTTACGGTGGACACATTCTCCTCTGCTATGTGGGCTTCAGCTCACACAGGAGAAAAGACCTGAGATGTCATTGCTCACTGGAGGCAGGCCTTTGCCGTTTTGGGCAAACCCTCTGCTATCAAGACCGACAATGGTCCTGCTTATGCCTCGCAGAAGGTGCGGCAGTTCCTGCAGTTGTGGGGTGTTTCTCATAAATTTGGTATCCCTCATTCTCCCACGGGCCAGGCAATTGTAGAACGTGCTCATGGCACACTCAAGTGTGTTCTTCAAAAACAAAAACGGGGAATGCAGGGTGAAACCCCACACAGTCGGTTGCAAAAGGTTTTGTGTACAATTAATCACCTTACGGTGCCGCAGAACTCAAATAACCCTGTTATCTTGAACCACCACCTTTCGTTACAGGCTTCGGACGAGACATGCATCAACCTCGAGTGAAGTCCGGGTGCGAAATCTAGTCACCAAGCAATGGGAAGGTCCCTATGACCTTATCGCTTCGGGGCACGGGTATGCATGTGTCTCCACAGATACTGGCGTACGCTGGGTACCTGCAAAGTGTGTTCAGTCCTGACCTGAGACCGCAAAGACAGACTTCGGCCAACAGACAGCCAGGAGACCGTGACCAAGACGAAGGTCAACAGTGGAGGAACCACTGAGTGACGACTCTGATGCCGATGATCACTCCGATGCTCCTTCCACGTCAAGAAATTGAACATTGTTCATTTTCTTTTTTCCTTTTTTCTTTTTTAATGGTAAAAGGGTGAGATGTTGCCTCAAGTTTGCCTGTTTTTCACTTTTTGCATTTGTTCTCACGCAGCTTCAAGTAAACTATGTATGTTTTTAGAAAATAATCTCATGTTTACATTCTTCTCCTTTGGGAGGAGAAAGATGATTGATGGTGATGTTCACCAACGAGGTCAAAGAGGTGGCTACCTGTGTAGCCAATCTTGGCCTGTCTATAAATTTGTATATATATGGAGTCAGAAAAATAAAGTAGAAGCTTTCCTGCTTGACCTCATGCTGGCCTGCGTTGTCCTTTCGTGCTCCTAACAGCAGCCGCAAGTGTGACCCTCCGTCAAAAGTGGTCACCCCTCCGTTGGAAAGGAATTCAGCCTTCTGTGTGTCTGAGGTCACACACACCTTAACATAATTTCTAGCAGTGCCAAAGGCCCCATAGGCTCGAGAATGAGGCCCAGTCTGGGATAGCTCAAACCCCAATGGCAATATCTGCAACAGTCCTGTTTTCTTTTCCTCTTTGCAGATTGCTATCAGCAATGTCTAAATGATATCGACCCCAAGCATCTTCTAATGTCGTCTCAATCGATATGAAAATCAAGAAAATCAATCCTGGCTGACAATCAATCAGACTTTATTTGCGTCCCCTCATGACCATTTGTCTCATGCAACCCTGGGCACTCCTATGGATCAGGAATGGTGTGGCCAGCAGGAGCAGGGCAGTGATTCTTCCCCTGTGCTCAGCACTGGTTGGGCAGCACCTCGAGTGCTGTGTCCAGTTCTGGGCCCCTCAATTTAGGAAAGACATGGAGGGGCTGGAGTGTGTCCAGAGAAGGGCAACAAGGCTGGTGAGGGGTCTGGAACACAAGTCCTGTGAGGAGTGCTGAGAGGGCTGGGGTTGTTTATCCTGGAGAAGAGAAGGCTCAAGGGACACAAAGCGGTTTCAGAGCACAGGATAGACTTGATGGTGTCTAAGGTCTTTTCCAACCTCGCTGATTCTGTGATACTCCTGAAACCACCCTTGCAGCAGTTTGCAGGATGAGCCCTGGGCCTCCTCTTCAGAAGGTGAGGCAGCCCAGGTCCCTCAGCTTCATCCTCACAGCCCCAAAGCCCATCCTGTCAGTCCTGCAGAGCCTCTGCAGCTCCTCCTCATGGCCCAGAACAGGGAGCCCCACAGCCAGACACAGCAGCCCAGATGTGCTCCCCTGGACTGTGGTGCCTCTGGAAAGGAGCAGTACCAGGCACTGCAGGAGCCTGCAGACGATTCCTGAAGCACTTGGAGGATGATCCTGCTCCCCAAGGGATGTCCCCATGGTGCCAACTCAGAGACTGAAATGGGGAGTGGGGCCAGAGAGGAAAGGGCAAGCAGAGATGGACTCTGATGGACTCCAGAGATGGACTCTGGACTCTGATGGAGGGGCTCCTGAGCCAGTGCTGCCGTGTCTGTGCCTGCAAGGATGGGGCACCTGTGTGAGCTGGGGGAGAGGCCAGGGCTGCAGAGGGGGGATGTTGTTGGCAGGTGCATGAGGACGCTCTGGGACGCTGCCCTGGGGTGTCCAGCGCAGTGGGGATGGATCAGGCCCTGCTCTGCTGCTCCTTCCTGTCTCCCCCAGGGACCTTGCAGAGCCCCAGCCATGCTGTTTGCCCCCAGCCTGCCCACGGCCAGCCTGGGGCTGCTCACGGGGCTTTTCTGTGCTGAGCATTGGCCTGGGCGTGTTCTGGAGAGAGCCTGGGCAAGGAGGCTGGAGCCCCCAGGCCCTGCCCTGAGGCGTCAGCGCTGCCCCAGCAGTGCCCATGGCCTGTCCCTGCTGCAGCCCCGGCACTGCCACCCCCAGCCCTGTGCCTGGCCCCCAGAGCACTCAGGCCCTACAGCAACACCAGGGCCAGGAGGGCAGCGGGGCAGGGCCACGGGAGCAGCACTGCCAACACCAAGGGCTGCTGCTCCTGGCCACAGCTGCTGTGCCAGCCCTGATCTGCCCCCAGCTCTGCACACAGACATTGCTGCTGCAGCTGCAGAGAAGGGAACAAAAGGGGCATCTCTGCACAAAACTTGGCTGCACAGCCCTTCATTGATACAGTCTGTGGCCACAGGGAAGGAGGAGAGAAATAAAATGAGAAATGGCACAAACAATTACATTTATTTGTGGAGAAGATAAAAAGTATAAAACACAGAAAAAGCTCCCTACCAAACTAATAGAAAGTATCAAATATACTTTTATTACAAGTGATTTGCAGAAATTGGCCAGCAGTTTAATATTCCTGAAACCATCCACTCGTCAGTGTCCACACTGCAGCCTTGAGCTCCTGGTTCCTCAGGCTGTAGATGAGGGGGTTCAGGGCTGGAAGCACCACCGAGAACAGAAATGACACTGCCAGATCCAGGGATGGAGAGGAGATGGAGGGGGGCTTCAGGTAGGAAAATGTGCTGGTGATGAGGAACAGGGAGACCACAGCCAGGTGAGGGAGGCAGGTGGAAAAGGCTTTGTGCCGTCCCTGCTCAGAGGGGATCCTCAGCACAGCCCTGAAGATCTGCACATAGGAGAAAACAATGAACACAAAACAACCAAATACAAAACAGGCACTAACAGCAATGAGCCCAAGTTCCCTGAAATACAATTTTGAGCAGGAGAGCTTGAGGATTGGGGGAATTTCACAGAAGAACTGGCCCAGGGCATTGCTATGGCACAGGGGAAGATAAAATGTATTGGCCGTGAGTGGCAGAGCATTGAGAAAGGCACTGGCCCAGGCAACTGCTGCCATGTGGGCACAAGCTCTGCTGCCCAGGAGGGTCCCGTAGTGCAGGGGTTTGCAGATGGACACGTAGCGGTCATAGCACATGATGGTCAGGTGGAATATCTCTGCTGAGATGAAGAACAGAGAGAAAAACACCTGAGCAGCACATCCTGCATAGGAGATGTCCCTGGTGTCCCAGAGGGAATTGTGCATGGCTTTGGGGACAGTGGTGCAGATGCAGCCCAGGTCGCCGAGGGCCAGGTTGAGTAGGAAGAAGAACATGGGGCTGTGCAGGTGGTGGCCGCAGGCCACGGCAGCGATGACGAGGCCGTTGCCCAGGAGGGCAGCCAGGGAGATGCCCAGGAAGAGGCAGAAGTGCAGGAGCTGCAGCTGCTGCATGTCTGCCAGTGCCAGCAGGAGGAAGTGGCTGATGGAGCTGCTGTTGGACATTTGCAGTGCCTTGGCATGGGGATCTGTAAAAACAGTAATCATTGAATAGTTCAGTTTGGAGAGGACTGTCAATATCCCAGCACAGCTTGGTGGCACTTTCCCCCCACTGCCTGCCCAGGGCTCTGCTGCCTGGAGCTGTCCCTGCCTGCAGCTGCTTCCCTGTGCCCAGGGCTGGGCCCTGCCAGTGCTGCCAGAGCCCAGCCCAGCCCTGGGGGCTCAGCTCTGCCCTGCAGACCCCTCCCAGATCAGGCACTGCCCAGGGGCAGCTCTGGCTCTGCAGGCTCTGATGACAACATCCGAGCAACCCTGAGGAGGCTGGAAAAGCAAACACTGATTCTGCCTGCAACGGACCCTCTGCAGATTGCTGTCACTGCCTGGTTTTGTAAAGTCTGAGAGAAAATTGTTTGGTTCTTTTTTCTTAACCTGAACTGAAAGATGAATGTCTATGAGCAATTTCCCATCGAGGCAACAGAGAGGAATAGATTAAAAAAGCAGAATTTTCCATTTTACACAGCCTCTCCCTTGCTGTTGTCCCTATATAATCTGGCTGATAATGTTCTGTAGTTAAATGTCATTCTGGGAGCAGACCTTAACAATGCAGTATACCCACCACACAAGCAGAACAGTTCCAAGCCTTGCCAGCTGTCTCCTTCCACCCAGATCTTGTCCCCCAGTGCTGGGAGCAGCCCCAAGGGCTGGCTGAGAGCTATCCCTGGCAGGCAGCAGAGTCCCTGCCCCAGCACAGCGCCCTGGGCTGCCGGACCCTGCTCTGCAGGACAGCCCTGGGCACCCCTGGCTGCTCCACACAAGACACAATCAGAGAATGTACTCACAGAGTCTGTAGGCATTGGCATGTTCCAGCTGTAGGAGATCACTGCAGGAGCTGCAGCTGCATTGTCCTGCAGCCAGAGGTTCCTGTTGCCAAGGGCTTGGGAGTGATTCTCCCGCAGTCACTTCTCAGCCCCTTCCCAGCCCTGAGTGACTGAAGCTCTCTGTGCCTGTGTGCTGTGCCCGGGCTGGCTGCAGGCAGTGCCCCAGCCCTGCTGGGCTGGAGAAGAGCTGCTCAGCAAGAGAAATGTGTTTTTAAGCTCTTTTTGGTTGCCAGGAGCTGCCTCTGTGCCAGGAGCACAGCCCAGCTCAGCAGCACAGACACAGCACAAGGACTTTATTGAGCCTCTCGGGGCTTGTGCTGAGGCCCTGAACATCAGTCCCTGAGAGGGAGATGAAGAAGCCTCTGAAGAGCTCCAAGTCAGAATCCAACTCCAAAGTTTCCTGAAGTTTTAATGGGTCCCACTGAGGGACACGACAGCGAAAAGTGTCCCCAGGCCCCAGGCAGAGCAGAGAACTGCAGGCAGTGATGACAGGTGGGGACAAAGAGAAACCAAGTCCTGGTGTCCTGGGGCACTGCAGCCTCTGTGCCACCAAGGGCTGTGAGCAGACACCTTGTCCTGAGGCTCTGGGGCCTCCTGGCACAGCCCCAGCAAGGCTGGGCACTGTCAGCCCCTTGTCCTGCCCTCAGCATCCCCCTCCCCTGCCAGTGGCCTGGAGGATGTGCTGGAAGGAGTCCCTGGGGAGCCTTGGTCAGGAATGGCCCTGGGGGGGCTCCTTCGTGCTTCCAGGGGCTGCAGGTTCTTCAAAGGACTTGGGGTTTTGCTTTTGCCTTGGAGTCTCTGAGTGGTCTCTGCAATACCAGCAAGCATCGCCCCCCAGCCCCAACCCGCAGGTGAGGGGGGGAAGGTGAGCTCACCCCAACTCCATCCAGGGGACTCTGGCAGGATTTATTTGGAGAGTGTTTGCAGCTGGCCTATTCCAGAATTGAGCCGCAGATATCTCCGGGCATCCCTAAGAGGGGCTCTTCTGTGGGGAGAGGAGCTGTAATTGCCCCTTTGGGAACGTCTCTGGGGGCCAATATAGGAATGGCCCAGTAGTGATGGGGCTGGACACTGGTTTACTGATCCCCATGAGAGCCAGGACTGTGGAATGTAGGACCTCTGGGTGGGGAGAGGGGAAGAGGTGATAACAAAGGTGGTGGACCTCCTGTCAGCCTGGAAATGAGGCAGGGACAGGACCCTCTAACCATGAAATGGGGCAGCAGGGAGAGAGGGGAGCCCCAAAGTTCCTGGACTGGGGGGGAGGATGGAGAGGGGGACCCTGGCCCCCCTGAAATCCCACAGCATCCCTAAGCAGAACCCTGGAGAGGAGGGATCCCCACCAGCCATTAGACAGGGGGTGACCAGAAACCCAGAGGGATGAGATTTGAAAGAGGGAACTCCTGGAGGCTTTTTTTAATCACTTTTGATTTTTAGAGTTTTTTTGGACTCCAAATTCCCAGTGACATCTAGAGATATACTTGGGTAGGAAGAATCCTCAACCCAAAGTATTCACAGCTTGTTTTTCCCCTAACCATTATTTCCCATTCCCAAACCTTGGCTGGATGAAGGAGAAAGCTGCAAGGAAGATGTCCTGGGACAGTCAGGCAGGTGAGGAGGATGTCCAGTGCCCCTTTGCTCCTCTCTCCTGCTCCATCTCCCAGCCCAGCATGGCCCCTGGCTGCAGGACAACCCCAATGCCATCCTGCTGGGATGCACTGGGGGGATCTCCTTCCCCTTCCCCCCCCACTAAGGCAAATCCCATCCTCTCCTTCTCCTTCTTCTCTCAGACAATGAGCTGAGGATGGAGATCAGGGACGACAAATATCTGTGGAAGAACCTTGTAAAAGAGGCTGTTTTGAAAAGCTCTGCAGTGCAGGAAACCAACAGTGAGGAAAAGCCCCAGAGGCCTTGCAGGTGGAGGGGCTCTGTCAGGGTCCGCAAACAAATGCGGGGAACCTGATGGTTCGTTTTAGGATCTCAGAGCGCAAAATACACAGCGGGGGACAACTCAGTTTATACAACAAAAAATGCACCTTTTTTTAGTGCCACCAAAATGCAATAGTGGGAGAGAAAATAGAGAATAGTAAGAAAGATAGAAAAGAGGGTAAGGGGATTATAGCTACCAACGTGGAGGGACGAGTCCTCGAGTCCAAGATGCCCATAGACATGATCTTCTCCAGTGGGGTGTACACAAAAGTGAGCAGGGGTCTCCAGGGTTTTATAGGTTGGTCAAGGCGGGGACCAAAGCGAGTGGCACAAAGCCAAAGCAGGAGCTACCTGTGTTGAGGCAAAGCAAGGGGCCCAGAGCCAAAGCAGGAGCCAGCTTGCGTCAAGGCTGGGACAAAACAGGAGCCAGCTGCATCAAGGCTGGGACAAAGGAGAGTCACAGAGCCAAAGCTGGAGCCACCTGTGTCGAGGTTGGGTGCTCAGGGACAAGCTGCACACCGCACGTGCCATACTCTGGTACGGATGGACCAGTTTGGGCAAGCAGCCTTGGTTCAGTCCACTGTGACCAGTTCCATTGTTCTTGCACTCCGTTCTCATGGAGATGCATATCAGTCCTCCGAGACTTGGCAAACATTCCGCCTCAGCCAGGCCAGGGCTCCTTTCAGAGTCTGGAGTCTCAGCCCTCAATCATTGGAGACAGTCGTGAGGCATATCACATCCTTGGACAGACTCTGACACCACCCTGTGACTCACAACTGATGACAAAGGTCCTCTTCTGCAACGTTGTCACGATGTCTTCGGGACTCATCAGTGTTGGTAGCATATATCCCAGAAAACAGAGACAGTAAAAAGTTGGAGAGAGAGAGAAAGAAAGAGGAAAGGGAAATATAAAGGAAAGGAAAATAAAAACAAAACAAAATCAATCAATATTTGATTAAAACAATTTTCCAAAATACTCAAACAAATCGCAAAATTCAAAGAGCAATATAACAATAAAACAATATACAATCAATATTAATTGATTAATTAAAAATTATTCTCCTTAACTTAATCAAAAACAAATCACAAAAAATTTTAATTATAATATAACTAAAACAAACACACCAATCAAAACAAACAATAAACAACTTCAAGTTAACTTGCTGGTGCAGGCCCAGTTCTCACTGTTTTGGTAGTGAGTCTAGTGTCAATAACTTTAGGAGTGTCTTTTGCAAAAGGCGTATCAATTAAACTGTGTGCATTCATTATGGATGTCAAGTGTGTCAATTGCTTCATCATTTTCCAATTTAGGATGTATAAAACAATTGACAGAAGAAACCCCAAAAAACAAAATTAAAAGGACAACAATTGGATGACACACTTTGTTCAGGATACCTGTAGCAGCAGGTGACCACCCAAAAAGGGTACCCCATCACCTGTGTTCAGCATCCCATTTTACCCTTTCTAAAACATGATGAATTTCCTTCACATCATGATGAACTGTTACTGAAGTTTTCTGTCCATTTTTCTTGATCCTTTTCAAATTCCCATTAAGTCCTGGTGAAGCAACAATTGCTTAACCAAAGTGAAGTTCATTCCAATGGGGACAGGCATTATCTGATGAATCGGTGTAAAATGGATTGTAAAAGGTGATAGGATGTAACTGGGGCTGTGTAAGAAAGTCACCTCCCATGATTGTGGTAAAATTGCAAACACAAAAATTTGAATAATTCCTAAGATTCACTACTACATTTTCTACAGGTGCTTCATCACAAGCAGTCCTCACACAAGCACATGCATTGCCTATATACATAAGCACTGTTTCAGGAGCTTCCTTAGGGTGTACTTCAAAGTGACAAATATTTTGCTCTGTGTCTAAGCAGATGTCTTGAGCTATGATTGCATTACTTTCACAAATGAAACCTTGTTGCTGCCTAACAACAAAGGATTTTAACTTGACAGTTTGCCATTTTTCCCCAATTTGACGGGCCCATTCCCTATGCTTGGAAGGATAGAGAATGGCTCCATCATGATTTATACCTAACGCAATGATTGAAAATATCAAATGCACTGAAGAATTGCATATTGTTAACACAAAAGCTGTAACTGTGTTGGTATTTGGGTTATAGGTAAAGTTCACCAATTTCCACCAGGATTGGAATTCCTTTTCAAAATCATTTGCCTTATCCCAAATTATTTTCCAAATTTCAGTAGGAAAGATGCCTTCCTCACCTTCCCTTATGATTGAAGCGACAACTGTCTGCATCCAAAGCTGTGCCTGGATGCAGCTAAGGGCCAGGGAGATGTTTTGTGCAACACCAAGTGCATCAATTATCAATTTGTGATCGTTCACATTTACCCTTTCTCAATTTGATAACATATTTGTTAACAACCATTGTTGCATCCCCAAGGCAGACAAAAAGGACTGCAGGGACTGTTGTAATTTTGTCAAATCTGTCGTGGTGGCAGCTAATTTATTCAACAATACCTCCGAATCAATGCTGTTTAGGATTCCCAATCCTGTCCCTAAAACACCGGTTATGTCTCTTGCCATTCTTTTCTTAGAAGGATTCCGTTTTTGCAGCCAAGTGTCCCATCCCTGAAAAGAAGTTTGCAAAAAGGGTGAGCAGGTTGGCTGTATTTCTGAAACATTATTTTGCATCAGTAATTTTACCTTTTTGAGAGACCACGCAGCATTAAACAATATTTGTTGTTGGCCAGTTTTCCTGACTATATATGGTCCAATTTCAATAATTTTTGGTCTTAACATAACCGGCGGTTGGGTAGTGGCTGGTGTAGGCTTTACCACATTTACATCAAGTTCTCCCCAGTACTTAGTATGATTTTCACCACATACCACTTTATGAGAAAATTGTACATTAGTCATATTCAACCAACAATTTTGATTTTGGGTCTCACAGTGTAAAACATGGGCATGAGGTCCAATGACAGAACTGTGCATGGGTTCAATAAGGGGTCCATCAATCAATTCACATCGAACTGCAATATTATCACCTTGTGTTACCGTGAAGGGAGGGAACCTATTATTTTTACTGTTCAGCACTAGGGGGGCTTGCGCGCCAGGGTGTACAATCACTACTGTCAGCATAGTTTTGCCACAGCGTTGATTTTAAACTTGTAAGTCAAACCTTTTAAACCTGACTGATCCGTCTGGTTGTTCTGCCAATTACATGTCACATAAAATGAGCTGGTTAAAGTAAAATTATGCCAGCAGTCAGTAGGTTTATCCTTACAAATCTTTGTTACCTCCACATTATTAGTGTTAGGGTCTAATGTATAATTACCAACATACTTCTGGAGACAGCACAGTACAAAAGGGGCATGTTCTTTGCATCTCCACATCCTGTCGGGACAAAGTTCTGCTGTAAACTTGGGATGCACACTGCTTGTTATGTTGGGTTCTAAAAGGTTTCCGGTTATTACAATGGAGGTAGCTTTCTCATAGGAAAATCCTTCTACTTTCCTGCATCCTACCTTGACTTCCTCACCAATTGTCCCAGTCAGCATTCTGGTCCAGTCATTTCGGTCCCAACCCCACTCATTTTCACGGTATACCTCTGAGTCATGCATTACTAGGGTCACTAGGTTTGGGCGACGACTCCCAGGGTAGGATCCTTGAGCAGTGGTGTACCTGACGGTGGCTTCAGACCACAGCCACTCAGCCGGATTTTGGCCATGGGAGTATGGCAGGATGCAGAGAAGTAGTGATAATATGAACATGGTTATTTGATTTTCATGTCACTTGAAGTATCCCCTGGGGTTCTCCTGTAATAACAAAAACAGTGAAATCTGCCACCTAGGGGCAGGACATTAGGATGATGGAATTATCCAGCGGGTATTTATCCGATGTTCTTTTCCCAGGGCATCGGATGCTATCCATGCAAATTTATTCAGAGAAGTTTTCAATATGAGTGGTACCTCTCCCACCGTGGGGAGATCTACCAATACAGGTTGTCCCGGGCAATGAGCTGGATTCTTGGGGTCATTTAGTCCTCCTCGTAAAGGAATTATACTTAAAGAATTTGCACAAAAAGCAGTAATTTTTGGACATCCATTTACCCCCCATCTTTCATTGACACTTTGCACTTTGCTGTATGCAATCGGCCATCCCAGCCTCCCTCTTGTGGTTTCAGAAGTCGTTTTAAAAGGCCATTGGTTCTTTCTACAATTCCGTTAGCTTGAGGGTAATAAGGAGTGTGGAAAGTCCATTTTATCCCTTCACATTTTGCCCATTCCTAGACCACTTTAGCAGTGAAGTGAGACCCATTATCAGATTGGATTTCTTGTGGTTTTGGAAAAGTCCCAAACCATATTTGTAAAGCTGTGACAGTGTTTTCCCCTGTGGCCCATTTAAAGGCCTCAGCTTGAACCAATCCAGATGTAATCTCAACTCCCACTAACACAAAGTTTTTTCCTCCTGATTGCTTAAAAGGTCTGATGCAATCTACCTGCCAGGCATCCCAGAAGCCTTTACCTGTCCTCAAATGTAGTGGGTCATCCTCTAAAGGATGTCTTTCTAGCCACTGCTCACAAGCTGAAATACAGGTTTTACACCTTTCTCTGGTAACGGGCCAACCCCGGGTATGAGCTTCTTTGTATAGATCTTCTGCACCTGTGTGTTGTCTTTTAACGTGCAGCCATTCTAATAGGTGCTCCCAATCTTCAGTAATTTCATCCTTTTTAAGGCACTTAATTTTGCTAATTCATCAGCCCTGTTGTTCCATTCTCCTGCTGGATTACCATCTGTTTGGTGAGAGGCTACCCACCCTACAGCAAAATTTCCTTGACTTGCAATTTGTAAAATTTCTTGCCACTTCTCTTTCTGCCACACTGGAATTCTGTTAACTTCCCAATTATTCTGTTGCCAAAAAGGCAGCCATTCAGTACAGCCCTTATATGCTGCATAGGAGTCGGTATAAATGCAAACAAGAGAGGTGTTCTGTGCCTCCCTCTGAAAAACACTCCAAACAGCTATAAGTTTCCCAGTTTGGGCACTCCCTTCCCCCTCTGTGATGATCTGCTCTCCAGAAGAAGTATGTAAAGCTACAGCTTTATATTTCCACACTTTCCCTTCACGTTTAGCTGAGGCATCAGTAAACCATGAATGTGCCGATTGCTCGGGGGAAAAGGGAGGGGCTATCTTGATCACTGAGGCAGGTTTGCCTTGGCTGCTGTCCAGATTCTCTGTGTCTCTTCTATTGGCAGATTTTTCACAGTACCTTCAGTTATTGAAAAAGTGTTATTATAATGCTCTATTTGTGCATACCATTTTCTCACTGAGGCTCATTGTGCTATCCCTTCAGGAGGTGGAGTCCTGGTAATCACTATTTTAATTACTTTGAAGGGACCTCTCAACACAATTGGTTGTTTTCTTGTGATTTTTTTCTACTTCTATGAGAGCTTGGGTAACAACAAACAAGCCTTTTTCCCAGGTAGTGTACCTCTTTTCAGCCTCTCTGAAACCACAGGAATAAAAGCTAACAGGTCTGGTCGGGCTTTCCGGACCCCTTTGCCAAATGTGTACTAAAATCCTGAGGTAGCAAATCCCCATTCCACCTGAAAAGGATCTGTTGGATGAATAGGACCTAGAGCTTGATGAGCTGTGGCTTCAAAAATCAGTAATTGTAATGCCTTCTCTTTATAAGGGCCCCAGTCCCATTTTACTCCCTTTCTCAACAAATCATAAAGAGGCCTAGCAATAATTGAAAAGTCTGGAATGTGTTTTCTCCAAATTACCAATAGGCCTAGAGCTTGTTGTAGTTCTTTTCTAGATTCAGGCATTTTAATTTGATCTACAGAAGTTAGGGTATCTGGTGGGATACATGTCACACCTCCTTTCCACCAGATCCCTAAAAATTTCACTTCTTGGGAAGGTTTTTGTATTTTCTCTGAGGGGATCTGCAAACCAAGGTTTTCTAAGTGAGAAATTATTTTCTGTTGGACATCCCCCACTATTTCTTTTTCCTCTTCTCCCACCAAAACACCATCTATGTATTGGTAAACAGCTACAGTATCGGGTTTATGTATCTCTTCTAGTTCATGGGCTAGATCATAGTGGGCTAAAGCGGGGGAATGTTTACACCCTTGTGGTAAGCATGTGAAGGTGTATTGCTGTCCCTCCCATGTAAAGGCAAAATGGTCCATATCTTCTTCTTGTATGGGTATCATAAAGAACATGTCTTTAATATCTATTGTTGCCATGATAGTGTGGGCTTTTTCCTGAATCGATATTATTAATTCAGATATATTTGGGACCCCTGCCATGAGGGGCTCTGTGTTGGCATTAAGCCATCTGTAATCAACTGTAAATCTCCACTGTCCATTGGGTTTTTTAACTGGCCAGATTGGTGAGTTAAAAGGACTGTGAGTATTGATAACTACTCCTTGATCTTTTCATTCCTGAATGACTGGCTTGATACCATCCTTAGCACCTGAGGGTAAAGGGTAGTGTTTAACAGAAGTGATTTTACTGAATGGTAGGGAAGGAGCTGTTTGAAGCAGCCTGATGTTAAGGTGGGGTGCTCCAAAAGACCACAGACAGCCCTCTGTGTCTTCCCATTGTCTCCCAGCAAGTATATCCATCCCTAACAAGCTGTCAGGAATATCTCCAATGACCATTTGAACAGTTATTGAGTTGTCTTCCTCAAGCAATGTGATTTTTACTAGAGCAATACTCATATGCTCTGTAGTTCCTTGGGCATTTAAAACACAGCATTGTATTTTACTAGGGACAATTCCACGCTTCTGAGCATGTTTAATTTTCAATGCACGGATTTGGGCCCCTGTGTCCACAACAAGAGTTATCAATATTTGTTTGCGGCCAACTATTGCTGTAATCAATAGGTCTCCTGTATTTGGGTCTTTCATGAGCTTTCTCAAAAATATCCAGTCTCCGTTTCTCCCTCACTGTCAAGAAACAGAGGTTTTAGTTTAAAGGATGTTGGGAATTTTCCCTTCCCTGAAGCGGGAATGGAATCAGCTGTCTCTCTTTGTTTGAAATCTGTGTAAGCAAATGTCGTTACCCAGGGCTGGTGGCGGAGGAGGTGTGCTGGGTTGTTGGTGGATCTATGTCAGATGGATCTATTACAATAGGTTTGGGACAGGGCCAATTAGAAATTATTTTGGCGAATTTATCATAAGGCAATTTGTCCATTACTTCTCGTGGCACTCCCGTTTTCAGCCCTAGCAAGCACAACTGCTGCTGGCTAGAGATTTGTGTCCGGGGGGGGTTTTCCTCACCCGAACTTTAGGTGGTTTAAAGTCCTTGGCCCCCTAAAAGCCCCGAGTCATGCCCGTGTAAAAAAGCAGAGTCTTCAAGGTCTGTTTTTCAGTTTCTCGAGTTGTTTATTCTTTGATATCTCAGGATTTTTCTCTGCTCCCAGCAAAGGTCCGGACAGCAGCTGGGACACGAGGCGACTGCCCGTCCCAGGGGATGTCCCCTAACATTTATACAGATAGCTACGTACTAGTTATTTACAATTTTGTGCCAATGCCCAGTGTCCACGCTAAAAGTGACATCCCTACCTTTGTCCAATCCATTCTAACTACTTTGTGCCATCACCACCCCAAAAGATGGAGGACAAGGAAGAAGGAGAAGTACACAAGGTACCACCCAAATTCCTCCATCTTGTCCCCATTTACTTCTATTCTATAAATTCTAAAACTACTGAATTCTATATTATCTACTGTACTAAACTACTATTTTCACATCCCGGTGGTTTGTAATTCCTCTTGCAATGTTGGAAGCTTTTCCCATGGATTAAAATCAAACTCGGTGTTTTCCTGGGCTCTGTGCCAAGGTCTCCGAGCTCCCCAGACCGGCTCCACACCCCCCTGTCCAGGGCCCAAATTCCTTTCCTCGGGTCCCAGGCCATCCAAGGGGATGTCCTGGACTCCAACAATTTGTTTTCCCTTTTCTGGTTTTTCATTAGGGGAAGCAATGTGTCTGACTCCTCTGGGTTTTTCGGGTTTGTCCTCTGAGTGTTTTACCAGTCCATATTTTCTGCTGTAACTGATTAACTCCTCTGCTACTTCACTCCATGTACAAACTTTGCGACTGCTGTTAGATTGTGTGTTAGGAGTAGGAAAAGGCGAGGAGTCAGTGGAGTCAGTGGAACCGGTTTGATCACTTGTATGCCCAAGAAATCTTTCAAGCCTATCTACCAGGGTGATAGATGCTATTGTTTTTTGGAGGAGAATTGCTGTTGGTTTAAGTGATTCTGGCAAACGTTGAATTAAAGGGATCATAATTTCAGGTTTGACAGGTTGTTGCATTGGTGACTCACAGGGAATAATTTTCTTTCATGTATCATTTGCAAGCATGCAGCTTTGTGTATGTTTTCTAGGAGTTGGTCTGAGGTGCCGACAATTGCCAGAGGGTCGCCCCTTTCAAGGGGGCTTAGTCCCCCTGCCCAGTAAGCTGCACGCTGTGTCAGGGACCATGGAGCATGTGTATTTCCTGTCATTATTCCATGTCCCCAATAGCCACTTGCTTCTTGTTCACTTAATTTGGTCACCTCCAGTGAGTGAAACTTTAAAAACATACTCTGTCTCTGGTTCACTGGGGAGGCAGGAGTATTCCTTTTTTATTTTAGCTAATTCAGTGGCTGTGTATGATATTTCTTTGGTGGTTATTTGGGGATCACGATCCTCTTCATTTTTATAGTTATCTTCTGTTTTAATGAGAGGTCTCAAGTTGGAACAACAGTGTTCCCCACAATTTTGCATGTGTACCAATTCCTTCTGAGGGTATATCTGTTTGAGAGCGTATGACTCCCTTTCTTCTATTTCTTCAGGTGTTTCTACGGGGTTTAAGTTTTTCCTTCGCTCTTCTGCAAGGGAAAACTGCAACAAATAATTCTGATTTTCTTTCTGTTCCAATTGTTTTTGCAAAGCTTCTACCAAATTTTGCAGGGAGTCTATTATTGCATTTTCTTCACTTACCCGTTTAAGATGGGTTTCTATGGCTGCCAAAAGGCAGGCCACCCAAAACTGAGCAAAGATTGGTTTTATTTCTGCCCAGTTTAAATCTAGCATCATGTTGCAAAGAATATATTCTATCTACAAAGTTTTGAAGATTAAACCAATTATTCTGTGCCCGTCCTTCTCCGGCTGGGGAAGGTCTAGCACCATGTTTTGCAAGCAAAGCATAAAATGCATCCTTATGTTTTTTCAGTCATTTTGGTGAAGGGACAATAACTGCTCACAGGGAGGTATTCTTAAAGTTACACACTGCACAGCTCAAACTGTGACTCCCTTCCTTCCCTGAAACGGGTGAGGAGACCAAACTGCTCGGGAGGCACTCCTTAGTTACATACAACTCTGTTGTCTCCTCAACTACACCAAGCAGTCCACACATTTCCTGCAACAACAACAACAACAACAAAAGTCCCATCTTTTGCACAATGAGATCTTTTAGGAAATCCTGATGACAGGGAATGCTCTTCGCCTGGGCGTATACAGTTTGTGGGAATTTTCCCTCGCCCCCCCTTGCTTTCTAACAGCGCTCACCGAAGTGGCGTGCTAGGTGTGGCTGAGACGAGGGTCCTTCCCCTGTTACAAACTATATAAAACCCACAACTCCTCTGTCGATCAAGATCCTGTCCGTGACGCCAATTTATGTCAGGGTCCGCAAACATATGCGGGGAACCTGATGGTTGATTTTAGGATCTCAGAGCGCAAAAGACATGGCGAGGGACAACTCAATACAACAAAAATGCACCTTTATTTAGTGCCACCAAAATGCGATAGTGGGACAGAAAATAGAGAATAGCAAGAAAGATAGGAAAGAGGGTAAGGGGATTATAGCTACCAACGTGGAGGGACGAGTCTTCGAGGCTGAGATGCCTATAGACGCGGTTGTTCTCCAGTGGGGTGATCATGAAAGTGAGCAGGCGTCTCCAGGGTTTTATAGGCTAGTCAAGGCGGGGACCAAAGTGAGTGGCACAAAGCCAAAGCAGGAACCACCTGTGTTGAGGCAAAGCAAGGGGCCCAGAGCCAAAGCAGGAGCCAGCTGCATCAAGGCTGGGACAAAGGAGAGTCACAGGGCCAAAACCGGAGCCATGTGCGTCGAGGTTGGGTGCTCAGGGACAAGCTGCACACCGTACGTGCCGTAGTCCGGTACGGGCGGACCAGTTTGGGCAAGCAACCTTGGCTCAGTCCACTGTGACCAGTTCCATTGTTCTTGCACTCCGTTCTCATGGAGATGCATACCAGTCCTCTGAGACTTGGCCAACATTCTGCCTCAGCCAGGCCAGGGCTCCTTTCAGAGTCTGGGGTCTCAGTCCTCAGTCACTGGAGACGGTCATGAGGCATATCACATCCTTGGACAGACTCTGACAGAGATGGGTGGCAGCGAAGAACATGAAGCCCTACCAAGTCCAAGCGCACGTGGGCCCCAAGACTGGAAACAGGAATGCAGGCACACAGACGTGAGCGGATGTCAAGACAGCAGACGTCCCCTTGTTCTACATGCAAAAGCGACTTTGGGATTTGGGTTTTCTTTGGGACTTGGGTGGTGGTGCATTTCAGTAGTTCCCAAGGGAAAGAGATCTTTATAACACAGATGTGCCTCATTCTCTCAATGATTGCTTTGAGCAATGAGGCAGTTTGGCCCATGGCTCAGCCAAAGGAGAACGTTTGGGAAACTCTGGCCAATGCGTCAGGGCTGGACACCATTTGTTTAACACACTCAAGACCAGGAAAGCCTTTTTCAACACATTTAGTGGGATTGCCAGTCAGCAAATGGCCGATTGCAGAAAACATCCCTCCAGCGATCTTAAAGGTCATTTCAAATCCAGTGGACAAATAGGATGTTTGGATGAGCTTCCTTCCTGTGGCTCCTTTTGAACCTCAGGAATTGGAAATTCTTGGATCGGTCAGAATGAAGTTTTGTGTGAAATTTAATTATTCCAGAGTGGCGGGAAACAAAACAATAGATGTCACTCCCAATCACATAATTTACAGAAAAGCATCGTCTTGGTGTAATTACACTAAGATGGTGAGCAGACCATCCAACCATGTTTCAGTGCAATTGCCAAGAGGAATCTTTTTTATCTGTGGGGACAGAGTTTGGCCCACAGTCCCTGCAAATGTCAAAGGCGGTCCATGCAGCATTGGAAGACTCTCATTGCTAACACCTAACATAACATTGCTGAGAGAGCGAGAACATAAAGAAAAAAGATCCATCCAACAATATGATTCAAAATGTGATGACAATGTTCACGCATGGACCAAGGCGCAAAGAATTGTGGTTGCAATTTTTTCACCGCAGGCAGCTTCAGGAGAAGCCTTGACACAATTGGACCACATGGCTTGCTGGCTGAGCAAGCATGCTCGAGCCATTTCTCTTACACTGAGTGATATGTTAATGGACATTGACAGTGTAAGATGAGCAACTGCCCAAAACAGGGCAGCAATTGATTATCTTTTGCTGTCACATGGACATGGGTCTGAAAAGTTTGAAGGAATGTGCTGCATGAACTTGTCAGATCATTCTAGATCAATTCATGAAAACCTCAAGCAATTGCGAGAAAGTGTAAACAAACTTGGAGAAGTAACTGGGTCATGGCTGGATGGCACGTTCAATTTTGTTGACCTTTCACCACTGTGGAATGAAATTTTAAAAACAGGTTTATGCATCCTGTTGGGGTTTGTAATTCTTCTCATGGTCGAGCCATGCCTGTTTCAGTGCATGCGGCGGCTCATGGACAAAACTGCCAAAGAGGTCTTTTTGGTTCAAACAGGAGGGGGAGATGTCGGAGTCCAGGACATCCCCTTGGATGGCCTGGGGCCTGAGGAAAGGAATTTGAGCCCTGGACAGGGGGGTGTGGAGCTGGTCGAGGGGGCTTGGAGACCTTGGCACAGAGCCCAGGAAAACACCGGGTTTGATTTTCATCCATGGGAAAAGCTTCCAACATTGCAAAAGGAGTTACAAACCACCGGGATGTGAAAATAGTAGTTCAGTACAGTAGACAATACAGAATTCAGTAGTTTAAAAATATATAGAATAGAAGCAAATGGGGACAAGATGGTGGAATTTGGGTGGTACCTCATGTACTTCTCCTTCTTCCTCGTCCTCCATCTTTTGGGGTGGTGATGGCACTAAGTAGGTAGAGTGGATTGGAGCAAGGTAGAAATGACGCTTTCAGTGTGGGCACTGGGCATTGGCACAAAATAGTAAATAACTGATACATAGTTATCTGTATAAATGTTAGGGGACATCCCCTGAGGCAGGCAGTCACCTCGTGTCCCAGCTGCTGTCCAGACCTTTGCTGGGAGCAGAGAAAATTCTGAGATATCAAATAATAAACAATACGAGAAACCTGAAAACAGACCTTGAAGACTCTGCTTTTTTATACTGATGCGACTCGGAGCTTTTAGAGGGCCAAGGGCCTTAAACCACCTAAATCTTGGGTGAGAAACCCCCCCACCCCGAGACAGGGCAGCTTGGCATGATGATCCAGCCTCACTCCTGGCCCAGCCCAGGCCTGCAGTGCCCTTCCCCACAGCCTGTCTGCACAGAAGCACTTCCAGGGCTCTCTGCATTTCCCTTGCCCTCACTCTGGCCTCACTCACACACCTCCCAACAACCGACTTGCAGCTTGGAGCTGCAAGGAGTTCAAAGCTTGTCTGTCCTTCAGGAGTTGGTCTAATTCTGCCTTCAGCCAACTCTGGATTTGTGTTTATTGCAGAACTTCCTGTGTGTCTAAATCATTCCTTGCATGGTTCTGCCTTGGGGAAGGGGAACCTCCTTGGAGGCATCTTGGTCTTGGCACACACTTGAGCAGATTGTCTGAAACTGAGGAGTTTCAGATTGCTAAGAAGAGAAGAAAACTGCTCTTTGCCTGAGTGTAGCTAGTTTTCTGAGCAAAGCATGACTCAAATGAGTGAGGGGTTTTCAGATCTCAAGGTACAGCTTCTCTGGGAAGGCCAGACCTCCTTGGGAGAGACCCTGCAATCACTTCTGCTGTAATGAAAACAGATATAAAATACACTCTTTAAAATAGGATTACATGCTACTTATAAAGTCTTTGAAATATTTCTCTATAACTCTAAGAATAAAAACTTCCTAATCAACTGCAGCAAACCACAGGGAAATCACTGCACAGCCATGGTTTGTCAGGACCTGCCTTATTATAATGAGCCCTGTGGTGCATTTGGTGCTGAGCCTTGGAAACTCAGGGCCTGAGAGGAGTTTGCAAACCTTTCCAGGAGTCAAAGTGAGAGAAAAACCCAAAGTTTCTGGAAGCATTAATGAGTCCCACTGAGGTCCATCCCCAACACAGGCTCCTCATTTAGTCCTTGGAAGAGAGAACTGGAGTCCAGGATTGCACAAAAACCTCTCAGAGACTCAGTGGCACAAAGAAGTACTTCAATTACTCTGAGTACCTTGAAGCATTGATTAGCCCCACTGAGTGTTGTTACTGGCTGAGAATCTCAAGGGACTCATTAAGCAGATATCTGGAGGCCATGATGGCATGAACTTCTTACACTCAGTGTCAATAAAAGTTCTTTAACAAACCTTGAGCAGCCTGAAGAATTAATGAGCTGCACAGAGTATTTTTACTGACTTAAAAATCCCAAGGGACTTCTTAAAGTAGATAATTGTGGCCATGATTTCAAAAACTTCTTACAGAGACATTCTTAAAATGGAAACAGAAAGTTCCTTTAAAATAACTGAAGTACCTTGAAGTATTAATGAGCCCCACTGAGTGTTGTTACTGACAAAGCTTCTCAAGGGACTAATTAAAGCAGATAATTGGAGGCCAGGATTGCAGAGACCACTCAGAGACTCCAAGGCAAAAGCTAAAAAAAATGTCCTTTGAAAAACCTGCAGTATCTGGGAGCATTAAGGAGCCCCCCAGGGCCATTCCTGACCAAGGCTCCCCAGGGACTCCTTCCAGCACATCCTTGAGGCCACTGGCATGGGAGGGGGATGCTGAGGGCAGGGCAAGGGGCTGACAGTGCCCAGCCTTGCTGGGGCTGTGCCAGGAGGCCCCAGGGCCTCAGGACAAGGTGTCTCCTCACAGCCCTTCATGGCACAGAGGCTGCTGTGCCCCAGGACACCAGGACTTGGCTTCTCTTTGTCCCCACCTGTCATCACTGCCTGCAGTTCTCTGCTCTGCCTGGGGCCTGGAGACACTTTCTCTCTCGTGTCCCTCAGTGGGACCCATTAAAACTTCAGGAAACTTTGGAGTTGGATTCTGACTTGGAGTTCTTGAGAGGTTTCTTCATCTCCCTCTGAGGGACTGATGTTCAGGGCCTCAGCACAAGCCCCGAGAGGGTCATTAAAGTCCTTGTGCTGTGTCTGTGCTGCTGAGCTGGGCTGGGCTCCTGGCACACAGGCAGCTCCTGGCAACCAAGAAGAGCTTAAAAGCACATTTCTCTTGCTGAGCAGCTCTTCTCCCAGCCCAGCAGGGCTGGGGCACTGCCTGCAGCCAGCCCGGGCACAGCACACAGGCACAGAGAGCTTCAATCACTCAGGGCTGGGAAGGGGCTGAGAAGTGACTGCAGGAGAATCACTGCCAGCCCTTGGCACAGGAACCTCTGGCTGCAGGACAATGCAGCTGCAGCTCCTGCAGTGATCTCCTACAGCTGGAACATGCCAATGCCTACAGACTCTGTGAGTACATTCTCTGATTGTGTCTTGTGTGGAGCAGCCAGGGGTGCCCAGGGCTGTCCTGCAGAGCAGGGTCCTGCAGCCCAGGGCGCTGTGCTGGGGCAGGGACTCTGCTGCCTGCCAGGGACAGCTCTCAGCCAGCCCTGGGGGCTGCTCCCAGCACTGGGGGACAAGATCTGGGTGGAAGGAGACAGCTGGTAAGGCTTGGAAGTTTTCTCCTTTTGTGGTGAGGATGCTGCATTGTTCAGGACTGCTCCCAGCATGACATTTAACTGCAGAACATTTCCAAGTAGATTATCCAGGGTGCTCAGGGAGGCAGGAGCTGCATAAAAGAGAAAGTCTGCTTTTAAGTCTATTACATTGGATTGCTGGGATGGGAAATTGCACATAGATACTCATCTTTCTGTTCGGAGTTAGAAAAATAAAACAGTTTTCTCTCAGACCTTACCAAACCAGGCAGTGACAGCAATCTGCAGAGGGTCCGTTGCAGGCAGAATCAGTGTTTGCTTTTCCAGCCTCCTCAGGGTTGCTCGGATGTTGTCATCAGAGCCTGCAGAGCCAGAGCTGCCCCTGGGCAGTGCCTGATCTGGGAGGGGTCTGCAGGGCAGAGCTGAGCCCCCAGGGCTGGGCTGGGCTCTGGCAGCACTGGCAGGGCCCAGCCCTGGGCACAGGGAAGCAGCTGCAGGCAGGGACAGCTCCAGGCAGCAGAGCCCTGGGCAGGCAGTGGGGGGAAAGTGCCACCAAGCTGTGGTGGGATATTGACAGTCCTCTCCAAACTGAACTATTCCATGATTACTGTTTTTACAGATCCCCATGCCAAGACACTGCAAATGTCCAACAGCAGCTCCATCAGCCACTTCCTCCTGCTGGCACTGGCAGACAGGCGGCAGCTGCAGCTCCTGCACTTCTGCCTCTTCCTGGGCATCTCCCTGGCTGCCCTCCTGGGCAACGGCCTCGTCATCGCTGCCGTGGCCTGCGGCCACCACCTGCACAGCCCCATGTTCTTCTTCCTGCTCAACCTGGCCCTCAGCGACCTGGGCTCCATCTGCACCACTGTCCCCAAAGCCATGCACAATTCCCTCTGGGACACCAGGGACATCTCCTATGCAGGATGTGCTGCTCAAGTTGCTTTCTTTCTTTTCTTCATCTCAGCAGAGTTTTACCTCCTGACCATCATGTCCTATGATCGTTACGTGTCCATCTGCAAACCCCTGCACTACGGGACCCTCCTGGGCAGCAGAGCTTGTGCCCACATGGCAGCAGCTGCCTGGGCCAGTGCCTTTGTCACAGCACTGCCACTCACAGCCAATACATTTTCCCTGCCCCTCTGCCATGGCAATGCCCTGGGCCAGTTCTTCTGTGAAATCCCACACATCCTCAAGCTCTCCTGCTCACACTCCTACTTCAGGGAAGTTGGAGTTAATGTTTTCAGTGCCGCTTTATCATTTTGTTGTTTTATGTTCATTGTTTTCTCCTATGTGCAGATCTTCAGGGCTGTGCTGAGGATCCCCTCTGAGCAGGGACGGCACAAAGCCTTTTCCACCTGCCTCCCTCACCTGGCCGTGGTCTCCCTGTTCCTCAGCACTGCCATGTTTGCCTACCTGAAGCCCCCCTCCATCTCCTCCCCATCCCTGGATCTGGCCCTGTCAGTTCTGTACTCGGTGGTGCCTCCAGCCCTGAACCCCCTCATCTACAGCCTGAGGAACCAGGAGCTCAATGCTGCAGTGTGGGCACTGATCACTGGATGGTTAGGGAAACATTAAACTGCTGACCAGTTTCTGTAAATCACTTGTAATAAAAGTCATCTTTGATACTTCTTGTTTGTCTGGTAGTGGGTTTTTTTTGTGTTGTATATTTTTAATATTGTCCAGGAAGACATGTCGTTCGTTGTGCTTGTTTTGGTTTAGGGTAAATTTGGGAGGAAATTTTTGAATGGGGTTTTTTTGGGGGTGAAACTGTATTTTTTTTTTTTTTTTTTTTTTTTTTTTTACTTGTTCTGGAAAAAATATTTTTGGAGAAAAGTTTAGAAAAATATTTGTTTGACAAAACTTCTACAAGTGTAAGGAAAGGGTAATATTAAATGAAATAATAAAATTGTTTTGGTGTTTTGAAGAGAAAGTGTGAAACTGAGAGTTTTTGCCAGGAGTTAATAGAGTTTTTTTAGTTTTTTATTAGTTTTAGTTTTTCTAGTGCTGGAACATGTTTATTTTCAGGCCCAGTCGGCTGTGGTGGTTAGATTTTGTTGGGGTTTTTTGGTGGTTTTTTTTAGTTTAGAGTAGATTTAAATAATTTTAAGGAAAAGAAAAAAAGAAAAACAACAAAAAAAAAGAAAAACTAGTTCCAGAAGCTTTTTTGTTATAGTTAGCTAGATTGATTAAAGGAAAAAAACCTTTATTTTTGCATATGATGAACGTACATAGGTTTGAGGAAGAAAAAAATATTGCAGAGGAGTGAACACTGTTTTTTAAAAGAAACTGTGTGTTTCTCTGTTTTCATTTGTTTTACTTTTAGAATTGGTTTTAAAGGTACAAAACATATAGCACCTACAGAAAAGATGATTTGGGCTATAAGTACTATAGTCACTTGAGGACATTCTACTCTTAATTATTATATCGTTAACTTACTAAAACTAATTGAATTCTAGCTTTAGAAACACATACATTATATATGCATACATCTATATAAAAACAAAATATAGTTATATACAGATAATTGTAGTTACATTCAATAAAATCTGATATTTACAATGGCTTTTGCTTAACAATTAGATTTTTTTGAGGTACACATTGTGTTGTGGAGGTTTTTTCCATTATTTTTTATGTATAATTTGGGTTTTGAATAAGACAATTTTATGGATGAGTTTGTTTGTTTGATTTAAATTGGTTTTTTAAAATATTTTTCATATGTATTACAGGGATTTTATTTACTGTATGCAAGAGCTCAGACTGGGCAGGGTTTGTTTTGCTGGAGGAATTTTGGGTGTTAATTCATTAGGTGGTTTTTGTTTGGTGTTGCTTTTAATTTTTGAAAGATTTTTTATTTAATGTTTTTAAGATGATTTTTAACCATTTATTGTAGTTTTTTTTCTTTCCCACCAGCTGATGTATGGTAGGGGATATGGTATATTTATTTAATGTTATGTTCCCTAGCCCAGGTGTTGGTAAGGCTGTTTTTGAAATGAGTTTTATTGTTTGATTTAATTTTTTAGTGGTATTATGTTTTTAAAGAATTTGTATTTTAAGGCCTAGAATGGTGTTACGGGTTGTAGCATCAGGTACAGGATAGATTTTTAGTTACTTTGTGGTGGTTTTTATCATTGTGAGTAGACAGTGTTTATTTTGGTGTGTTTGGGGCAGTGTAATGTAATTAATTTACTAGGGGTTTTTATATTTAGATTTGGATTATTGTTTATTATACTATAGGAGCTTTATTTGCTTGGCTTGTTTGATTGTAGTACATGTGTTATAGTTATGGATAACTTGAGAAATCCTGTTTCTGGTTAGATTTATTTTTTGGTTTTGTGTTTATTTATAGGGGGTATTTTTGCTTTGATGCCTTGATGCATCATGAACTTACTGAGTTAGGAATATTTTTTTTTTGAGTGTTGCTAATTTAAATTTGTTTTTGATACTTTTATTTTTGTAATTTGATTTATTTGTTTGTTGCTTTGGTATTTTTTATTAGTTTTATTTTTGGGGATATGGGTATTAATATGGTGGACTTTTATTCGTAGGTTTTTTTTTTATTTTAGTAGCAATGTTTTTTATTTATTAGCAGCTTAGATTAGGCTTATTCATGCTGGCAGTGGGGATTTTTTACTTTTTGAATTATTTTTATAGAGTATTGGCTACACGTTATGAAATAGTGTAGAGGTACAGCTTAGGCTGCTTTTTATTTTTAGGATTTTGGGTTAATTGAACAGTTTTGAGCTTAGTAAGTTGGCTTTTTTTTAAAAAAACCTTTTGCAATTTGTTGTGTAGGATTTTATACTGCTGGTTTTTACTTTTTGGTTTATTTTTATGATGCAACAGGAATTGTCAGTGAAAAGAGCATCGTGTGGGTTTTTTGCGGGAAGTTGGTTGTACAGACGGGTTTTGTTAGTGCGTGTTATTTGGTTTTGTTTTTTTATTAATTTATGAGACTGAAGGTTTTACTTTAAGGTTAATTTGTAATTATTTTTAAAATTTCAGGCTGATTTTGTTTTTTAATTAAAAATTCTGTGCTGTGTGATGAGAGTAATTTATTTATTTTATGTGGTATTGGCGTTATGGTGGGTAGAGGGAACTTTTGCTTTAAATATTTACTTTAGCACTGGTAGTTGGGCTGCTAGGAGGAGTTATGCTTTAGTGTTTATTATTTTTGAAGCAGTTTGGATGTTTTTATAGGCTGCTAAAATTTCCTTCCTTGTTGGAGTGTGACTGGTTTTAGACTTTTTGTAGGTTTGACTTCAGAATTTTAGTGGCTGGCTTTGAGCCTCCCCAGGCATTTTTTGTTCAAGGTTTGAGGGCAGACTCTGGCTCCCGGCTGCGGAGTAGAGAATGTTTTTTTACATTTGGGTTTGTTTTGATTGGGCTAAGGGCTGTGGTGTGAGCAATTTTTTGTTTGCTTTGGGCAAAGGTGTGTTGCTGTTAAGGGTTTTATTGCAAAGTAGGTTTTTTTGTGGGTAACCAGGTAGAGAGGGTTTACAATTTGGTTGTCCTTAGGAATGTGCATTTTTTAAAAGCTTATGGTTCTTAGGAAAGTATGTGGTGGTTTTTTGCTGGTTGGTGGAGACATTGCCGTGATTTTATTGAGGACATTAGTGGGAAATTGGTGCTGTCTATTTTTTTTCTGAATTTTTAGAAACTGGATTTTTGAGCAGGTTTTGTAACTTTTTTGTTGTTTTGTTGTTTTTTTTTTTTTTTTTTTTTTTTTTCTATAGCATAGCTAGTATTTAGGAGAATCTGGATGATTTTTTTTTCAAATGTTTTGCTGCAGTGTTTTCTTGTATAATGATGTTATTGCTGTACTGCAGATGTTTTGGAGTTTTTTTTTAGTGCAGCTTGGATCAGTTTCTGGTAGATGATAGGACAGAGCTTTTATTTTTGGGGCAGTTGGTTTTAAGTGTACTGCACACCCCTTTACATGAAGGCAAACTGAGGCCTGCATTTTGCTGCCAGAGGAATGGAGAAAAATGCATTGGCAATGTTAATAGTGGCATACTACTTTGCTGTTTTGGACTTGAGCTTCTACTGGAGTTTTACCATGTCTGGAACAGCAGCATTCAGTGGTGCAGTTACTTTATTTAAGGCTTGAAAGTCTACAGTTAGTTGTTTTGGTTTGGTTTTTTTTTTCAGATTTGCACACAGGCTAGATGGGGCTGTTGAAGGGTGAGTGGGTTTTGTTGACCACTTCTTGGCTTTTTAGCTTACGGATTATTTTGTGGATGGGAATTACAGCATTTTGAGTTGTTCTGTGCTGTCGTTGATGCACTGTTGAAGTGGCAGTTGGTACTTGTTGTTTTTCCCCCTTCAGAAGTCTTACAGCAGATGGGTGTTTTGATAGTTCAGGCAAGGTGTTCAATTGCTTTATCATTGTTGTTTTTACGGTTGTTATTTTAAACGCTTATCTGAGTTTTTATGGCTTTTTGAAATATTTATTTTGGAGGAAGTTTATTCTCAAAATGCATAGGAATTTTTTGGCTAGTCACAATAGGGTACCTTTTAAATTTATTTTTAGTTAGGTTAACACTAGTTTGTACTAAAGTAAAATTTTTGTGGATTTTTTGTTACACCGGCAATAGAAACAGATTCTTCCCTCACATGTTTTGATGGGAGTATTGTGCCCTGTGCACTAGTGTTAACTATAGTTTTATATTTTTGTGGTTCTAATGTGCCAGGCTAATGAATTTACACAGTTTAAAAACCCAGAGGTTTTTAGCTTTTACTTGGCTAGGTAGGGTGTCTTTAAGTTTGGTTATCCATCTTTCCCCGGGTAACAGGAATTAATCTTATTTTAGTGGAACTCTTTTTTTCAGTCTTGCTGTTTATCAATTTACACAGCTGTTGTGTCAGATCATCAGTAGATTTTTTTTTAATTTTTTTACAAGTACACAGGAGGACTACAGCTTATTTTGTGGCATGCCTTTTTTTTTTTTTTTTTTTTTTTTTTGGGTGTGGGGAAACTTTTATGTTTGCTACCAGAACCTCTGACCTGTACTGCTGAGATTTGGAGAATAATTTTTTAAGGTTTTTTGTGGTGGTTTTCTTTTTTTTATTTTGTTTTTCAATGTTTGCATACATGTTTTTAGAGCTGCAATTCTTGCATGTGTTGAACTATCTGCAGAAATTCCAGGTGGTTGCAGATCTGTGGCCTTGAAAGCCACCAGACCATTTCTTGTGGCGTGTTCTCCATAACTCTAGAGAGGCTCCTCTCCCAAGGTGATGTAGGATTGTGTTTAAATGGTGGTAACTCACTGAAAATCACAGTTTTTTCTCTCTGGTGAATGGGAAAGTGAACAGTTTGGGGAGGAGAAGCTGTTTGAATGTCTCAGAATGTCTGATTTTTTTTTTCTTTTATCTTTCTCTTTAGTGTATATTAATAAAATATATCTGTTTTTACTTAAGTTGCGCCTGTTTTGTCTTTTTCTCCCAAAGTTCTATCTCCCAGTTGATAAACAAAATTTGGCAATTGTGAAACCACGACGGGAGGGAACATTTATGTTTGGTACCAGAACCTCTGACCTGTACTGCTGAGATTTGGAAAATATTTTTTAAAAATTTCTTGTGGTGGTTTTCTTTTTTTTATTTATTTTGTTTTTCATTGTTTGCATACATGTTTCTTTGAGCTGCAATTCTTGCATGTGTTGGACTATGCACGGCACCTACATATCCTTGGATATTATTTGCTATATTTAGCATGGGGTTTTTGTATTATTTTGCTTTATTATTGCTAAAGCAGAAGAGTATTTTTGTGGCTTAAGTTGTACAAGTTTTTGCCACATCACAAGTGTACACAGTACCAAGTCTGGGTTTTTCGTGTTTATGTTATTTGAAAAAACAATCTCTGCTATTGCCACTTTTTAAAGAATTAAATTGTTTGTTTTATGGTTGGGGTTATTTTGTTTGTTTGGTTGGGGTTTTTTTGGTGCATATAGAGATTGTCTGCACATATGTTGCAGAATATTTGAAAATGAGATGTGAGCAATTTCCAGACTGAGCCCTTTGGCCTGCAGAATCTGTGGGCCTCTGTGACGCAGTGAAAACTCAAGTTGTGGCGCAGCAAAAATTCTACCTCCCTCTCTTAAGGTATTCCGCATTCTAGCAGGTGTTCATATGTAGTTTTATAGTGTTCATACAGAAGCCTCCTTAAGGCAGCAGATGTGTACATTTTTTAAGTGCCTTGTAATGTCAATAAAGTTGCAAGAGAATAAATATGAAAAGACAAACAATAAAAGTCAGTGCGGCATGAAACACAGTCTTGGTGTGAGTGCCGTAGCTCAGCCCAACCTCGAGGAAGGGTCCCCAACTTTACATACAGATATTTTTTTCTGCTACACTTTTTAGGACCCATTCCCAGAGATTGCAAGGGGTAGCCTACCTCATTCTTTTTTGGTCAATAACTGGATTATGTGACAGGGATTTTAAATGCTTTGTCTCAGTGCTGTCTAGCATTGTAGCTTTGCTTGCAGCATTTCAAAGATGGCTTAACTAATTAATTATACATTCATCTGGTCATTGAGTGTAATTTTTTTTTTTAGGCTTTCAAGGTCCTTCAGGGAAAAGGACTTAATAGTGGGTTTTGATTTTGTTCCAGCTGGTTGAGCTCCTGATGTTGTGTTAGCTGGTTTGGTTTTTGATTTTGTGTTAGTTGGTTGTGCTCCTGACTTTGTTTTATTTGGTTGAGCTCCTGATGTTGTGCTAGTTGGTTGGCCTTTTGATTTTGTGTTCATTTGGTCAGCTTCTGCTCGGGTGTCACTTGGTTTGGCATTTGATTGGATGTTGGTTGGTTTGGGTGTGATTGGGTGTTAGTTGGTTTGGCTTTTGATTGGGTGCTGTTGGGAGGCATTGAGGGGTTTTTACTTGCATTATTGTTTACTGGTTGATTTGTTTTGTATGTGCACGTCTTTGCTGGGGCAACTGCCAGTGTCTTAGACTCACTGTCTGGTTTAGCTGCTGTTTTAGGCTTATTGTCTGGTTCAGCTGCTGTCTTAGGCTCCCTATCTGGTGTAGCTGTTGCCTGAGGTTTACCCTCTGGTTCAGCTGCTGATTTAGGCTTCCTGTCTGGTTCAGCTGCTGTCTGAGTGACTGGGGTAGCTGCTGTTTTATCTCGCTGCCCCCCTGCCTCTATCTGCTGCTTTGCTGTATTTAGCACTGTGTGATAAGCATATGGTAAGGCCCTATTTATTGTAATTTCTTTTTAATTATTCTGATACTTTTTAAAGTATTTTTTTTTAATTTCAGTTGGGTTCTGAATGTCTTTACATGGAAAATTTTAGGTTAAAGGGTCAGAAAATTCTTTTAGGATTTGGCCCATATCCTCCCATTCTCCACACTATTTGGGATTTTCCACACCTGGGCCTACTTCTGGGTCTACTTCTGGGTCAGGAGTTTTATCAGTCCCTCTGGAAATTTTAGACTTCACTCTCGAGAATTTGCAAATGTAATAGAGGAAGATCACTAGGTGAACTACTAGAAAGGTGTTTTTTCTTTTTTCATTTTTAGGGGATACTAAACATCTCCCAAAAGTGAGGTAACTGATTCAAAAGATAAGAGCGACCGGAAAGAGTGAAAGGCCTTTTTAAAATTTTTTCTCTAACAAACTGGGTAATTAATTATAAATCTCTAAAACATGCTACTGGAACTAGGACACAGGGTAGGACGAAGAAACTATCAACTAAACATACTTGGCATAAACTCCAGGAGTTGTAGAAACTTTTTATAAATTACGATCACTGAGCTCAACAAAATAGCAATTCTACTTTGTACATTTCTAGTGTAAAAGCTATGCATAAGGGACAACATTGGAGCTATTTTTGAACAAGAAAACAAAGTTAGGGACTAGAAAGGTATTAAAATCTCAAAAAAGCCTAAAAAACACAAAGACAGAAAGGATTTTATTTTAAGAGACGTCAGGATTTCAAGGAACAACCCGGCTACTTTATTCCTACACAAGTTCAACTGAAATGAAATCAATAATTAATACAAGTGTTTTTCACTCTGTCACACCCCATATTGGGCAAAAATAAAAATGTATTGTCTTGGTTTAGGACGAATTTTGGAGGAAACCCGTGAATGATGTTCTTCTGGAGAGAAAACCCTAATGTTCCTTGCTCCCAGTCGGTCTGGGAAAAGAACATTCTCAGAGAAAAGTGGAAAACACTATTTATTTGAGAAACAAAATGCCCACAAGCATAAGGAATGAATAATATGAAATGAAACAAAAAAAACTTCTCACTGTTCCGAAGAGAGATGACAACACTGAAAATCCTTGCCAGGAGTTAGCTCAGCTCTCTCAGTCTCTTATCAGCCTCAGTCCCTTCGGTGCTGGAAAATGCTGAGGTCCAGGTGTCAGAGTCTGTCCAAGGATGTGATATGCCTCACGACCGTCTCCAATGACTGAGGACTGAGACCCCAGACTCTGAAAGGAGCCCTGGCCTGGCTGAGGTGGAACGTTTGCCAAGTCTCGGAAGACTGGTATGCATCTCCATGAGAACGGAGTGCAAGAACAATGGAACTGGTCACAGTGGACTGAGCCAAGGCTGCTTGCCCAAACTGGTCCGCCCATACCAGAGCACGGCACGTACGGTGTGCAGCTTGTCCCTGAGCACCCAACCTCGACGCAGGTGGCTCCGGTTTTGGCCCTGTGACTCTCCTTTGTCTCAACCCACATGCAGGCGGCTCCTGCTTTGGCTCTGGGCCCCTCGCTTTGCCTCAACACAGGTGGCTCCTGCTTTGGCTTTGTGCCACTTGCTTTGGTCCCCGCCTTGACCAACCTATAAAACCCTGGAGACCCCTGCTCCCCTTCGTGATCACCCCATTGGAGAACAACCGCGTCTATAGGCATCTCGACCTCGAGGACTCGGCCCTCCACGTTGGTAGCTATAATCCCCTTACCCTCTTTTCTATCTTTCTTACTATTCTCTATTTTCTCTCCCACTATCGCATTTTGGTGGCACTAAATAAACGTGCATTTTTGTTGTATTGAGTTGTCCCCTGCTGTGTCTTTTGCGCTCTGAGATCCTAAAACGAACCATCAGGTTCCCCGCATATGTTTGCAGACCCTGACATAAACTGGCGTCACGGACAGGATCTTGATCGACACAGGAGTTGTGGTTTTATATAGTTTGTAACAGGGGAAGGACCCTCGTCTCAGCCGCACCTAGCACGCCACTTCGGTGAGCGCTGTTAGAAAGCAAGGGGAGCGAGGGAAAATTCCCGCAAACTGTATACACCCAGGTGAAGAGCATTCCCTGTCATCAGGATTTCCTAAAAGATCTCATTGTGCAAAAGATGGGACTTTGTTGTTGTTGTTGTTGTTAAATATGTGGACTGCTTGGTGTAGTTGAGGAGACAACAGTTGTATGTAACTAAGGAGTGCCTCCCAAGCAGATAGGTCTCCTCACCGGTTTCAGGGAAGGAAGGGAGTCACAGTGTGAGCTGTGCAGTGTGTAACTTTAAGAATACCTCTCTGTGAGCGGTTATTGTCCCTTCACCAAAATGACTGAAAAACATAAGGATGCTTTTTATGCTTTACTTGCAAAACATGGTGCTAGACCTTCCCCAGCCGGAGAAGGATGGGCACAGAATAATTGGTTTAATTTTGAAAACATTGTAGATAGAATATATTCTTTGCAACATGATGCTAGATTTAAACTGGGCAGAAATAAAACCATCCTTTGCTCAGTTTTGGGGGCCTGTCTTTCTGCAGCCATAGAAACCCGTCTTAAACGGGTAAGTGAAGCAAATGCAATAATTGACTCCCTGCAAAATTTGGTAGAAGCTTTGCAAAAACAATTGGAACAGAAAGAAAATCAGAATTATTTGTTGCAGTTTTCCCTTGCAGAAGAGCGAAGAAAAAAATTAAACTCCGTAGAAACACCTAAAGAAATAGAAGAAAGGGAGTCATGCACTATCAAACAGATATACCCTCAGAAGGAATTGGTACACATGCAAAATTGTGGGGAACACTGTTGTTCAAACCTGAGACCTCTCATTAAAACAGAATGTAACTATATAAATGAAGAGGATCGTGATCCCCACATAACCACCAAAGAAATACCATACACAGCCACTGAATTAGCTAAAATAAAAAAGGAATACTTCCGTCTCCCTAGTGAATCAGAGACGGAGTATGTTTTTAAAGTTTCACTCACTGGAGGTGACCAAATTAAATTAAGTGAACAAGAAGCAAGTGGCTATTGGGGACATGGAGTTTTCTTAACAACAGGGAACACACGTGCTCCATGGTCCGTGACACAGCGTGCAGTTTACTGGGCAGAGGGACTAAACCCCCTTGAAAGGGGCGACCCTCTGGCAATTGTCGGCACCTCAGACCAACTCCTAGAAAACATCCACAAAGCGGCATGCTTGCAAATGATACATGAGAGAAAATTATTTTCTGGCTATGAATCACCAATGCAGCAGCCTGTCAAACCTGAGATTATGACCCCCCTAATACGAGGTTTGCCAGAATCACTTAAACCAACAGCAATTCTCCTCCAAAAAACAATAGCATCTATCACCCCAGTAGACAGGCTTGAAAGATTTCTTGGACATGCAAGTGATCAAACAGGTTCCACTGACTCCAGTGACTCCTCGCCTTTTGCTACTCCTAGCACACAATCTAACAGCAGCCGCAAAGTTTGGACATGGAGTGAAGTAGCAGAGGAATTAATCAGTTACAGCAGAAAATATGGACCGGTAAAACACTCAGAGGACAAACCCAAAAAACCCAGAGGAGTCAGGCACATTGCTTCCCCTAATGAAAAACCCGAAAGGGGAAAACACATCTCTAGCTAGCAGCAGTTGTGGTTGCTAGGGCTGAAAACGGGAGTGCCACAAGAAATAATGGACCAATTGCCTTATGAAAAATTGGCCAAAATAATTTTTAATTGGTCCTGTCCCAAACCTATTGCAATAGATCCACCTGACCAACAACCCAGTGCACCTCCTCTTTCACCAGCCTTGGGCAACCAGCCACAACATTCCCTCACACAAGTTTGAAACAATGCAGCTTTCTGGGCCGGGGGACGTAATGCTTTGGAAAGGGGAGACCCTTTAGCTATAGTTTGTACCCCCGACCAACTTTTGGAAGATGTCCACAAAGCCGCCTGCCTATGGGAATGGACTGCTGCTCAGGAAGAAACAATGCAATTACTGATTTTTGAAGCAACCGCTCACCAAGCCCTTGGTCCTATTCATCCTACAGATCCTTTCCAGGTGAAATGGGGATATGCCTCCTCAGGGTTGTCAGTACACATATGGCAGCAGGGTCCTGAGGGTCCAACATGGCCTGTTGGTTTTTATTCCCGTGGTTTCAGAGATGCTGAAAGGAGGTACATTACCTGGGAAAAAGGCTTGTTTGTGGTTAGCCTAGCCCTCATAGAAGTGCAGATGATTGCACGACAACAACCAATTGTCTTGAGAGGTCCTTTCAAAGTTATTAAGTCAGTCACTGCTGGGACCCCCTCACCTGACGGGGTGGCCCAGAGGGCCTCAGTAAGGAAGTGGTATGCTCAGATTGAACATTATTGTAACATCCTCTCAATAACTGAAGGAGCTGTGAAAAACCTACCAATACAAGAGGTAGAAAACTTGGATGGCATCCAAGATAAACCTGCCTCAGTAATTACCCCTCCCTTTTCCCCTGAGCAGTCAGCAAATCCTTGGTTTACTGATGCTTCTGCTTTTTGCCCGTCAGCTCCAAGCAGAGTTCCCTCACTGTGGGGACCAAGTGATCCCAACAATCCAGCATATAACCCTGGACAACCTGTTTTGGTGGACCTCCCTACTGTAGGGGAAGTACCACTAGCGCTAAAGACTTCTCTGAATAAATTTGCATGGGTACTCCTTGATGCTCTAGGGAAAGAGTACCAAATAAATACACACTGGATAATTTCCATCATTCTAATTTTCTGCCTCCTGGTGGCAGATTCTGTTGTGCTTACTTTTCACAGGAGAACTCCGAGGGACATGAAGGCCATATAAACCATGATAAATATTTTAAACAGGAATTCTAAATTGTATTGATTAATGAATAAATTGGTTGCCACAATTAAAGATTTTACTAAATTACAACAACCCCTGTAGTCCCTTGTTTGTTTTGGGGACACATCAGTGGTTGCTATCAAACATATTACCAAATTGGGAAAAGGTAAATCTATAATGATCACAAACTGGTAATTGATACACTTGATATTATACAATTGGCATTGCTTAAAGCAACATTCTTTGGCTTTCGGCTGCATCCAGGCACAGGTTTGGATGAAGACAGTTATTGCCTCAATCATAAGGGAAGGTGAGGAAGGCATCTTTCCTACTGAAATTTGGAAAATAATTTGGGACAATGCAAATGATTTTGAAAGGGAATTCCAATCCTGGTGGAACTTGGTGAACTTTACCTATAACCCCAATACCAACACAGTTACAGCTTTTGTGTTAACAATATGCAATGCTTCAGTGCATTTGATATTCCTGATCATTGCATTAGGTATAAATCATGATGGAGCCATTCTCTATCCTTCTGAGCATAGGGAGTGGGCCTGTCAAATTGGGGAAAAATGGCAAACTGTCAATTTAGAATCTTGTGTTGTTAGGGAGCAACAAGGTTGCATTTGTGAAAGTAATGCAATCATAGCTCAAGATATCTGCTTAGACACAGAGCAAAATATTTGTCACTTTGAAGTACACCCTAATGAAGCTCCTGAAACAGTGCTTGTGTATATAGGCAATGGATGTGCTTGTGTGAGGACTGCTTGTGATGAAGTGTTTGTAGAAAATGTAGCAGTGAATCTTAGGAATCATTCAAATTTTTGTGTTTGTAATTTTATCATAATCACAGGTTGTGACTTTTCTTACACAGCCCCAGTTACATTTATCACCTTTTACAATCTAACTTTACACTGATTCATCAGATAATGCCTGTCCCCATTGGAATGAACTTAACTTTGGTTAAGCAATTGTTGCTTCACCAGGACTTAATGGGAATTTTGAAAAGGATTAAGGAAAATGGACAGAAAACTCTAGTAACAGTTCATCACGATGTGAAGGCAATACATCGTGTTTTAGAAAGGGTAAAAACGGATGCTGAACACAGGTGGTGGGACACCCTTTTTGGGTGGTCACCTACTGCTACAGGTATCCTGAACAAATTGTGCCATCTGATTGTTGTCCTTTTGATTTTGGTTTTTATTGGTTTTCTTTTGTCAGTTGTTTTATACATCCTAAATTGGAAAATGATGAAGCAATTGGCACACTTGACATCTGTAATGAATGCACACAGTTTAATTGATACCCCTTTTGCAAAAGATACTCCCAAAGTTATTGATACTAGAATCACCACCAAAACAGTGAGAATTAGGCCTGCAATATCAAGTTAACTTGAAGTTGTTTGATTTTGATGTGTTTGTTTTAGTTATGTTATATTTAAAATTAATTTTGTGATTTGTTTTTTGATTAAGTTAAAAGAAAATAGTTTTAATTAATCAATTAATATTGATTGTATATTGATTTATTGTTTTATTGTTATATTGTTTTTTGATTTTTTGTAATTTGTTTGAGTATTTTGGAAAATTGTTTTAATTGAATATTGATTAATTTTTGTTTTGATTTTTATTTTGCTTTCCTTTATATTTCCTTTCTCTCTCTCTCTCTCTCTCTCTCTCTCTCTCTTTTTACTGTCCCTGTTTTCTGGGATATATGCTACCAACACGGACGAGTCCTGAAGACATCGTGAGAAGAAGACCTTTGTCGTCAGTCGTGAGTCACGGGGTGGTGTCAGAGTCTGTCCAAGGATGTGATATGCCTCACGACCGTCTCCAATGACTGAGGACTGAGACCCCAGACTCTGAAAGGAGCCCTGGCCTGGCTGAGGTGGAACGTTTGCCAAGTCTCGGAGGACTGGTATGCATCTCCATGAGAACGGAGTGCAAGAACAATGGAACTGGTCACAGTGGACTGAGCCAAGGCTGCTTGCCCAAACTGGTCCATCCGTACCAGAGCACGGCACGTACGGTGTGCAGCTTGTCCCTGAGCACCCAACCTCGACGCACATGGCTCCGGTTTTGGCCCTGTGACTCTCCTTTGTCTCAACCCGCATGCAGGCGGCTCCTGCTTTGGCTCTGGGCCCCTCGCTTTGCCTCAACACAGGTGGCTCCTGCTTTGGCTTTGTGCCACTCGCTTTGGTCCCCGCCTTGACCAACCTATAAAACCCTGGAGACCCCTGCTCCCCTTCGTGATCACCCCACTGGAGAACAACCGCGTCTATAGGCATCTCGACCTCGAGGACTCGGCCCTCCACGTTGGTAGCTATAATCCCCTTACCCTCTTTTCTATCTTTCTTACTATTCTCTATTTTTTCTCCCACTATCGCATTTTGGTGGCACTAAATAAAGGTGCATTTTTGTTGTATTGAGTTGTCCCCTGCTGTGTCTTTTGCGCTCTGAGATCCTAAAACGAACCATCAGGTTCCCCGCATATGTTTGCGGACCCTGACACCAGGCCCCGGTGGGCCACGGGCACAAGATCTCGGTGCTCCTCTCGCTTTTTCACTCCAGAGCAGATTTAAACAGTTTCAAGAAAAAGAGAGAAAAAAAAACCAAAAAACAAAAAAAAAAAAAAACAAAAAAAAAACCACCAGTCCAGGAAGCTTCTTTGCCTCAGCTAGCCAGAATAACTAAAAGGAAAAAAAACCCTCTCTCTGGCCACTGTTTGTGCATCTGACGAACACACACAGTCCCAAGGAAGAAGAAATAATGCAGAGGAGTGAACAATGTTTTTCAAAACAAACTGTGTGCTTCTTCTTTCTCTGCTTCACTCTCAGAACCAGTCTTAAAGGCACAGAACACACAGCTCACACAGAACAGACGACTGGGGATAGAAGCATCATAGTCACCCTGGGACAGTGCCATTTCTCATTTTGTTTCTCTCCACCTTCCCTGTGGCCACAGACTGTGTCAATGAGGGGCTGTGCTCTTGGTGGCTTTAAAGGAACTCAAGGATCTCCCAGCCAAGTTTTGTGCAGAGATGCCCCTTTTGTTCCCTTCTCTGCAGCTGCAGCAGCAATGTCTGTGTGCAGAGCTGGGGGCAGATCAGGGCTGGCACAGCAGCTGTGGCCAGGAGCAGCAGCCCTTGGTGTTGGCAGTGCTGCTCCCGTGGCCCTGCCCCGCTGCCCTCCTGGCCCTGGTGTTGCTGTAGGGCCTGAGTGCTCTCGGGGCCGGGCACAGGGCTGGGGGTGGCAGTGCCGGGGCTGCAGCAGGGACAGGCCATGGGCACTGCTGGGGCAGCGCTGACGCCTCAGGGCAGGGCCTGGGGTCGCCCCCTTTTCCCTCCCCACAGGGCTCCTGCCCCAGCTCCTGCTGCCTCCATGAGGGAATTTGGGGAGGGGGCAGAGGGGGTGCTCAGCCCCCGGCCGGGGGATGACCCCGGCCCAGCCCCTTTGTTTAGCACCAAGCTGGGCTTGTGGCTGCAGGAGGAAGAGGCCCAGGGGAAGCAGATCCTGCAGGTGGGACAGGGCTTGGGCTCAGGGCAAGGTCCTGCCCTGCACACCTGGCTCAGGTGTGACCCTGCCCCGGGAAGGGAGTGGGACATTCCCATGCCCATGGATCAGGGCTGGGAGCAGCACTTGGAGCACAGACATGGAAATACTGGGAGTGACTGGGACCACACTGAGGGCTACTGGGAGTGACTGGGAGTTGCTGGTAATAACTGGTGCATGCTGGGGGTAACTGGGATATACTGGGAATGAGTAAGATCATCCTGGGGGCAACTGGAACCATACTGGGGACTCTGGGGTGACTGGGAATGAGCATACTGGAGGCAACTGGGATATACTGGGGGTGTCTGGAATGATTCTGGAAGGATTGACACTGGGAACAACTGGGACCATGTTGGGGGCAACTGGGAGCAATGGGAAGTGACTGTATCTATTCTGGGAGCAACTGAAATCATACTGGCAGTGACTGGGACTATACTAGGGGCAATTGGTGTAATTGAGATCTTACTGAATGGAACTGGGACAACACTAGAGGGAAACTGGGATCATATTTTGAGGGACCAGGAGCAGCCTGAGGGCAGTTTGGGCCATGTTGAGGGCAACTGAGATATACTGGGAGCAGCTGGGACTGCACTGAGGGTGACTTCGAGTGGCTGTGGGCAACTGGAATTATGCTGGAAGCAACTGGGAGGAAGTGGAAGTGGGAACTGAGAGCATGCTGGGGGCAACTGGGATGTACTGAGAGAGACTGGGAGTCACTGGGACCGTACTGGGAGTGACTGGAACCATGGCAATGGCCTGGGCTGGGTGCTGTGGGCCCTCAGGGTGCACAGGGAGCACTGTGACCCTGCGGGGCCTGCTGGAACCAAGGGGACATTGTGACACTCTGGGCCTGCCCTGCCCGTGGGGTGTTCCAGGAGCCCCGGGGTGCCCAGGGCAGCAGAGCAGAGCCCCTGGCTCAGGAGGCAGCAGCTCCCCAGGACACCCTGGGTGGGCAGGAGGCAGGGGATGCCCAGGGAGAAGACAAAGTCCAAGGCCCAGTGCCCCAAGGGTGGCACCAGCTGAGGGATGGGGCAGGAGGGAGAGGCCACTGCTGGGATGGCGCCGGGGCTCCCCAGCACTGTGCTAAGGCAGCGCGTCCATCTCACACCTCCTCCTCCTCTTCCTCCCCATCCTCCTGCTCCTCCTGTGCCCGCAGCTGCAGCAGCGGCAGCCTCAGGGCAGCCAGGGCCAGGCCTGGTCCCTCCACGGGGACAGGGACAGGCTGGCAAGGCCCCGCAGCCCCTGAGCTCCAGCAGCAGCAGCGAGAGCCATCGTGGCCTGGCCCGGGGGCCCTGGTGGGGACAAGGCCACAGTGGGGCAGGTGCTGTCCTGGCCGGCCCTGGCAGCCACAGCCCCAGCCAGCCCTGCCCGGCGCTCGGCAGCCACAGGGACACTGCCCAGCCCTTCTCCCGCCCCACACCAGGGGGCCAAGGCAGCCTCTGTGGCCAGCAGCCCCCTAGACACAGAGCCTGCAGCCACAGGCACATCCAGCTGCTCCTCAGGGTGCCAAGCGGGGCACACAGGCACAGCCTGGCACCAGAGGAGCCACATTCTGCTGCTCCTGAGTCGCCACAGCCGTGCTGCCCCTGTGCTCCTGCAGGCCTGCACAGCTCCCTGTTTCCTGGCACAAAATCCCCTCGGGCAGCTTCCCTGGAGCCGTCTGGGGCTGATACCTGGGATCGCAGCTCCTTAGACCTCTGTGTGTCAAAGACTCCAGGAGATGCCTGGGAGGAGTCTCAGGAAGATCCTGGAAGATGCAGGTTCACTGCAAAAGCAGAAATTGATCAAGGTCAGCTTCACTGTAGCAATCTGGGGCTTCTTTACATTTTTTCTGTCCCAAAATGGGAGGCCAAGGCTCTGGGACGTTTTTTGGAACAATGTTCGGTAGATCACACAAAATCCAATTTCCACAACAAGAGAAATCTGAGTCTTCTGACTTGGATTTCTTGAGGGACTGCTGTTATCTCCTCTCAGCATCTGAGGATCCTGGACTCAGAACACCAAATACACCCCAGGGCTCATTAAAAGGAGGAAAGGCCTAATGAGTCATTACATTCCCAGCCCCTTTGTCAAGTCTTCAAGGCTCGTACAGCTCATTTGAGAGGTTTGAGGACAGAAGGTAAAGATTCCAGTGCCCACTTTGAAGAGGTGATAACAGCACTGTGCAGTTGGCACTGATCCAGGGTATTCTAAGGAGACCAGGACCAATAGAAAAACTGTTCCTCATGGCCCAACATGGGATGGGCAAATGCCCATCCTCTCCTGGCCCTTTCTCTCAGTGCTCACCTGGGATCTGCCTCTCTTTCTGTGACACGAGACTTGTCCACTGAGTTCCGTAGTGATGTTACAGCTCCTTTGCACCAACTTCCACCTTCTTTCACCTTAGATCTGGCTGCCAAGAGGCATGGAAGCATTTCTGCTAATTGTAAAATATATCTTAATTAAAAGTGAAAACAACAAAAACATCTCCTGCTCCAAAAAAACCCCAACCCAAAAGTAGTAACAACAAAATAATCAGGTAAAGTTCCACAAAACAAAGCCACCACCAAACCCCACAGAGGAACATGATAAACATTAAAACAAAAGAAATTACTCCCACATCCTCCACGACCTCTGCAGATGGTGCCTGCTTGGGCAGGCAGGTGCTGCAGAGGGCCAGGTCAGCCTCGTGCCCTGCCCAGGGACCCCTCACAACCCCACGGGTCCTGGCCCCACTGAGGTTCTAGGGGGTCTTGACTGTCTCTGCCTTCCCCCCGCAGCTGCAGGCACACCACGCTGGCCCCTGCATGTCCCACTGCTCGTCCAGGACTCTGCCCCACGTCTGGCACTGCAGGATCTCCACGGGCCCATCACACCAGCTCCCGCTGCCCACCAGGCACAGGGACAGGGAGATGGAGGGGCCTGGGGACAGCAGAAATGTCACTGCCCTGAGGGGCAGGGGGAGCCCCTGGCAGCTGCTGCTGCTGGGGGCACTTGGGCACCATTGTGGGTGGGCTGGAGCTTTGCCAACACTCACCTGAGCAAAGGACAGCAGCAGCATTCCCATGGGAGCAGGGCAAACCCCCAGGGTACTGCTCCAGGTGGGCTTCAATCCCATCCCAGTGGAACAATTCCTTCCAGACAAGTCTGGTTCCCCTCCCAGAATTCAAGAATGGACGTGGCAAACCCACCCTTGAGGTAGCCACAGAGAACGTGGGTGTCTGACAGGTCCCATGGGGAGACACAGAGGGTTCCCCAGGCCCCCAGCCCCTGGAACTCCACTGTCCCCTCACATGGCACTGCTGTTCACCAGCCTGAGCCGTTTCCTCAGGGACAGGGAAAGGTGACAGTGGGGGTGGGAGCTCGTGCCCCCTCAGTGGCTGGGGGAGAGGCCACAGGGACAGTGTGCAGACAGTGCCATCAGACATTCTGTCCCCATGCCTGTGCCTGTCCCTGCCACTCCCTGGGCATGGAACCCCCCAGCGAGTGCTCAGGTGTGCAGGTGACAGCGGTGCCATTGGTGCTCCTGTACTCCTGTCCCCCCTTTGTCCCCAGCCCTGCTCAGGTCCCCCCCTTCATGGGGGTCATGGGAGGGACCAATGAGGGCGGGCAAGGGTCTGACAGAGCAGGGGCCAGATTACGGACAGGGGGACACACTGAGACACCCAAAAAGCTGCACAAATTGTCCCAATGCCCTCCCCAAGCCAGCCTAAATTCACCTCCAGGATGGCTTCAATGTGCCCCAAAAGTTGTGCAAGGATGAGAGGGTGAAGGGGAGGAACATCAGGACTCCTCCCTGCAGTGTTCCAGCAGCTCCACACCCAGCCAGGAGGAGGAGCAGGGCCAGGGTTGACAACCGGTCCTCCCCAAATGTCCTCCACACTGATGTTACAGCTGTATGCTTGGGAGGTTGTCTCAGGCTTTATTGTCCACCAACATCCCAGGAGGGAGCAGAAAATCCACCTGCAGACACTGATTCCAGAGGGTCTCATTGGTTCATTGTTTCCAAGAGCTTCTGTCAAGTCACACTGGAACCTTGGTACCACATTGTTCCATAGCCTCACAATGCTCTCCTGGCTTCCATGAGGTCCCTCTGTGACACACTGCAGCCTTGGCTCCATGAGGGTCCCTTGGGTTCCATGAGGCTCCACTATGTCACACCAGAGTCCCAGATCCATTGGCTTCAACAATGTCACAATGCTCTCCTGAGCTCCATGAGGCCCCACTTTGTCACACAGGAGCCTTGGTTCCACAGGATTCCACAGAGTCACAGTGGTCTCCTTTGTTCAGTTAGGCCCTGCTGTGTACCTTTAGAGCCTTGGTTTCATGAGTTTCCATAACCTCATCACTGTGGCCTCCTGAGCTTCATTAGGCCCCGCTGGGCCACATGGAAGCCTTGGTTCCATGGGATTCCATAGCTTCAGAATGGTCTCCTGCATTCCATGAGGCCCTGCTGTGTTACTTTAGAGCCCTGGTTCCCTGGAGTTCCATAACCTGACGATGGACTATGGGGTTTCATGAGGACCCACTGTGTCACATCAGTGCCTTGGTTCCATGAGGCTCCATAACCTCACCATGGCCTCACTCCTGAGCTGCATTAGGCCCCCTCTTCCACACTGGATCCTTGGTTCTGTGAGGTTCCATACTGTGACTGTGGTCTCTTGGGTTCTATGACAGGACACGGTGTCACAATAAAGACCTGGTTCCATCGAGGTTCCAGAACCCAACTGGTTCTTTTATTCCATGAGGCCCTGCTGTGTCACACTGGAGCCTTGGTTCTGTGAGGTTCCATAGAGTCCCAATGGAATCCTGTGTTCCACTAGGCCCCGTTGTGTCCCATCAGAGCCTTGGTTCCATAAGATTCCAACACCTCACTGATGCCTCAGGAACCAGATAATGCTGCCCCATCACCCTCCCCTGTTTGCCCCCTGTTGTGGTAATGAGTGACACAGGGACCCCAGGCAGGGGCAAAGGAGTGCCCTTTATTGCTAAAACCCTGGCCTTTTTCAGGAGTTAGCTGGTTATTAGTTTATATAGTTTCAAGGAACAATAAGCCCCAGTTACCCAACTGCTATACACCACGATGTGGACATGTAGCAGTCACACAGCACATCTCTCATGTCTCTCACGTCGCTCACGTCTCCACTCGTATTTTATTTGAATCACTCTCTCATAGTTCCCTTCTACTTAGCCTAAGTAACAGCCTGGAGCCATGATTTTACAAGGTGCTTCCGTTTATAAAGCCTTACCTATGAGTAACAGCCCCCTCCTCCTTCCTTCCTTCCTTTTCATGCTGAGGACAACCAGATAATGAGCTCTGCAAAAAGCTGTAGCTGTGCAGAAAGAACCTTTGTAACAGGATATGTGAACAAAACATTTCTTGGAAATCAGGAAATTTAGCAGAACGAGCTAACTGCAGAAGCTAACCACTGGCTATTTGAGCAGCCAATCTTATGGAGAATGCACAGAAACAGAGGTGAAAAGCCAAGGCTGAGGAAGACTTCTGAGCCTTCATCCAAAACGACCACCAGGAGGCTGATGACCAGCTTGTGCAGAAACTGCACCTGTGCTGCAAGGGCTTTCCTAATCATGTAATTAGAAAATATGAAGGTTACGAAAGTATAATGTGCACATGAAGTAAAAGAGATATCAAAGCTAGTAGTGTGTGAAGAATGGATGAGTGAGTTTGTGGTGGAGTTCTCCCCCTCACTCCTGGTGTCAAATAAACAAATATCTGCTCTGTAGGCCTTATACTGTGGAGTACTGTGTTCTTGCCTAGTTTTGGGGCATCAGTACAGAGGCAATATATGAATCTTCCACAGAAGTCAAGGGCTGGTCACTGAGGGATGTCACCAGGGCGTGGCTGCCAAGAGGACCCTGTACCACAGGTGACATTTGACCCCCAGAGTTCAGCCAAATTCCCTCCCACCCCAGGTTCCACCCCCTCAGCCCAGCTCTCTCCAATCTGGCTCTGAGGAGACCACAGCAGACCGTGTCCCAGGCCCTGCTAAAGTCTGGGCACACAACATCCCCTTCTTCTCCCTCCCACAGGGGTTCTGCAGCCCCTGCCTTGTCCTTCCAGTGCCTGGAAGGGCTGCAGGAGGATTTGCCACATCCCCTTCCCTGCTGAGCCTGACCAGTCTGGGACTCTCCCAGTGCCCCTCCCTGCCCTGTTTGCAGACTGGTCCCAGCTCTGCCTTTCCCAAGTGCCCAGGACCCTCTGGGATGGCTCTGGCCTTTCTGTCCTTGGAACAAAGACACAGCCCAGGCCCTGCTCTGCTGCTCCCTCAGGTCCATGCCAGGAGCTCTGGCTGTGGCAGGACACTGCTGTGTGCCCCCCCTGCCCACTGCCCCTCTGCCCCAGGCACTGGGCTTTGCTCTGCCAGGGCATTCCTGGAGCACCTTCCTGACAGCAGCTCTGGAGGAGGGCAAAGCCTTCCTGCCCTGCCCTCAGGAGATGCCCTTTGCTGATGGAGCTGCTGTGCTGGAGCCCAGCTGTGTCCCAGCAGTGCCCATGGCCTGTCCCTGCCTGTGGTCACAGCAGGGACACGCAGCAGGACAGTGACCAAGCTGCCACAGCACTCCGGCCTTGCTCCCACAGAAGGGCTGGGAAGGGGAGTGTGGAGCTGGGAGGAGCAGATGTGGAAAGAGCCAGGGCCATTGTCCCTGGCTGTGCTGGCTCTGCTGGGAGCCTCTGTCCTTCACAGCTGCAAAAAATCATTATTTTATTCAGATGCACAAGGAACAATGCTTTTGAAAGTCATGGAGATACTGAATAATGGCAGATATTCCTGTAGAAATACTGTGAGTAATGATACTAGTTTGTGGAAAACATAACAGTAGGAATGTATTAAGAAAATGCAGAAAATGGAAAAAGGACAAAAATTCTGAGTTTGAAATAAGCTATATTTAGAAGGTTCTGCAGAAGAAAAGAGGCAGTTTATTGCTTCTGAAATCCAGTCAGCAGTTTTCTCATGGACTCCAGGAGTTCCTAATTCCTCAGGCTGTAGATGAGAGGGTTCAGTGCTGGAGGCATCACCGAGTACAGAACTGACACTGCCAGATCCAGGGATAGAGAAGAGATGGAGGGGGGCTTCAGGTGGGCAAAGAAACCACTGCTGACAAACAAGGACACCACAGCCAGGGGAGGGAGACATGTGGAAAAGGCTTTGTGTCCCAGGAGGCCCCACTTGGTCAAAATTGAGCCTTGGCTCCATGAGATTCCATGTTGTCACAGTGGTCTGCTGAGTCCCATGGGGCTGTGCTGTGTCACAGTGGACACTGAGTTCCACGTGCCCTGGCACTATCCAAGTGGCCCCTGGCTTCCATGAGGCCCCGCTGTGTCTGCAGTTGACACTTGGTTCCCCAAGATGTCATTGTGTCACAGTGGTCTCCTGGGTGCCAGGAGGCCCCACTGAGTTGATGCCTTCAAGAACCTAGAAATAAAGTAACACCCTTTGGAGATAATGTTATAGAGGAGGTAATAGAAAGGCTGATTTTTATTGGAGGACTCCAAGAAACAGACATGGAAAATGCCCACAAAGCGCCCATCGCCCCCCACAGGGTGAATATACAGTTTTGTAAGTTTAGCAGATGAGCATGTTTGACAAAAATCACCAGTTAGGAGCACAGGTGGTGAGGCATGACCAAGTTCCTTGGCAAGAGCCACTCTACCCCTGACTGGACACTTCAGGCACACCAAAGAAGCAAAGCAAAAATACAACCAAACAAAATCTATGCCATCAAACCAGAAACAAACCCAGAACTGTCCCTGGGTGTGTGTGTGACAAGAGGACAGTGAGGGCAAGGATAAAAGGAACATGGCCTAAAAGCTTAACAGAGCTCAAATTTAACAGCAGCTAACTTCTACCTTAAGCTGAACTTACACCTTAAAATTCACAATTTAGCAAAAGAACATCACTTGACAGTATTTGTCATAACTTATAACCTATGACTTAACCATTTACAAAGGAATAGTATTTAACTTAGCTTATAACTAATATTAAACATGGAATTATGGTGAAGGCACTTCACAAAGCACTGACTCACAAAACACTAAGCCCTACAACTTCAAGTTCTCCAGATTTTGAGAAGAAGATGTCAGGAGAAGAGAGAGAGGGAGAGAGATATCCACAGTCACCCTTGGATCCAGCCCCATCTCAGCTGCTGGGAGCTCTGGGGCCATGGGACATGTCAGTGTCGCAGCCGTGTCACAGCCTCACCTGCTCTGGTCCCTCTCCCAGGTGGGGTTTTTGGGGTGCCAGGGGCTTGGCAGCCACTTTGGGGCTGGAGCAGAGGCTGCAGTGGCTGGGGCTGGGGCAGTGACTGCCCCACCTACACAGAACTTGCCCTGGCCCCCAAACACAGCCTGGAGATGTCTGGGGCCATTCATCATTTCTCTGCTCTCCAGCAGTGAGGCAACGAACTCTGGCTGCAGCTCTGAGCTCGTGCCCAAGCAATGGGGCTCCCTGGCAATGGGGCTCCCTGGAGCTGCTGCTCAGAAAGCCTCCTAAGAATTGGGGAGTGCCCCAAAAGAGCTTCAGAAATATGGGATACCCCAAAATCTTTTAAGGAACAGGGAATACTAGAAAACTTCCTCACTAACAGGCTCCCCCTCCCTTCTTCATTCCTAAACTTCAGCTGTCTCATTCTAGACCCCACCCCACCTCCCCAATTGCAACTCCAGCTCCAACCCATCCCACCTCTGCTAGACATCAAGACCCCCTTCCAAAGCTGTTTTCCCCTCATTTCAGACCTCCCAAACTGCATCCCACCAGTCCTGCCCCACCCAATGCCCATCTCACTCCTCCTGATCTGTTGCACACTTCACCCAAACTCCCTCCAATTGGAGCAACTGGAACTAAGTGGGAGCAACTGGTTCATATTCGTAATTACTGGGACCACACTGGGCTCATCTCTGGCTTATACTGGGAGTGACTGGACTAATACTGGGACTACCTGAGAGTGACTGGGAACATATCATGTACATCATCCCTGTACTGGGGGTGACTGGGAGCAACTGGGAGCGTGCTGGGAGGAGATGGCATCATACTGAGTCTGATTGTGTTGATCTAGCTGGAGGCAACTGAGACCATACTGGGAGTGATTGGAAGGAACTAGGATTATACTGGGACCATACTGGCAGTGCTGGCATGTGACAAGGATCATACTGAAGGTTACTGAGCTCATATTGGTGTTGATAAGGAGCAAGTGGGATCACACTTTGGGCTGCCGGGAGCAACTCTTCATGATTTCGTGAGGCCCTGCTGTATCAAATTGGACCCTTGGTTCTGCAATGTAAGAATGCCCCCCTTGGCCCCCTGGGGACTCAGAGTGTCACTGTTGTACCCTTGGTTCCATGAGTCCCTGCAGTGCCACAAAGGTCCTCAGGTTAGTCAAGGCCTCAGTGTGTCACCATGGTCTCCATGGTTCCATGAGGCTGCGCTGCTTCAAAACGGCCTCCTTAGTCCATGATGCCCTGTAGTCAGTTTATGTCGTGCTTTATTCAGGGCCCGGGGTCCTGGGGACTAGCGTCCCAAATCAGGATTCCCAAAGACCCTCATCAAGACATGGGTTTATATACCTTTTTACAAAGATTACTTCATCATGTTATGTGCCAAACACAAATTCTTTGCTTCAAAGCAACTACATTCAACTTACAGATAACAACTTCTTAAAGCTATAAATTCTACATGCTTGTCTTACTTAGGACTATAGGCTAATCTACTTTAACGTAACTCCCACCACCACCAGACCCCTTCTGGTTATATGTTAACTTTTATCTCTAAAACGATTTGCTATTTCAACACGTTCTACATGCTTTGCTAACTCCTTTGATTATTATTTTCCCTTGTCCAGCACATTCCCATGACTATTTTCCCAGGGCCTAGTATACCGAACAAGCTAAAGCCTTAGCATAACTACTACTACATGGAGTTTTCTATACACATGGCAACAGTGTCACAATGTCACTCCTTCCTCACAGTGTCAGAAAGGACCCTTGTTCTCATGGAACCCCACAGTGTCACAGTGGTCCCCTTGATTCCATGAGGCCCTGCTGTGGTAAAATGGCCCCGTGGTTAAACAAGGCCCTGCAGTGTCACAATGGCCCCTTGGATCCTGTGGGTCCCTGTCTTGGGTTATAACCAAAGAAAATGTTTATTCTATTCCATCTGTTGAAACCTGACTGGGGAGGTGTTTTTTCTTTATCTGTTGTAACTCCAGGAGGGAGGGGGTCACTGCCTTTCTGATAGTAAGCCAGCTGTTAAAACGGGGTGGGGCATTGTTTCTTATCTCTGTTCACCCACCCATTACCTCCATGGGGATATATTCTGTTAATGGGCCATTAAAACTCATCCATGACCTGACACATTTTTAAATCATCTCATTTTGAGATGCTCTACCCAGGGAGGAGGAGCCAAACCATTTCCACGTAGATTGAAAAAACCAACAAGTGTCTCCTAACATGCAGTGTTCCCACAGACTCCCAAAGGATGTCCCAACCCATCTCTGGATGTTTTTCTCTACAGAACAATGTCTACTTCCAGCAGGACCCACATCAGCTACTCCAGGAGGGCTTACTTTTGGACTGTTTCCAACACCCTGACCAGCAGGGTGTCAGGTTGTATTCTGACTCTGTCAGTGATCTTTTGTAGTATTGCAATTATTATATTTATTTTCCTCTTCCTGTTAAATTGTATTTCTGACTTAGAGTCTCTCACTGGTTTTGCTTTCAAAGCACTCCAGTCCTAAAGAGTCATAATGGTCTCCACTGTTCCATGATGCCCTGCAATGTCACAATGGACCTTTGGTTCCATGAAGCTCCACCGTGACACAATTGTCCCCTTGGTACCATCAGAATGGCCCCTTTGTTTCATGGAGCACCACAGCATCAGAATGGTCCCCAAAGTTCCACACGGCCCCCCAGTGTAACAATGGACCCTTTGTTCCATGAGGTTCCTCAGGGTCACAGTGGCCCCTTGGCTCCAGGTGTCCCCTCTGTGTCACAAAGGCTCGTGGTTCCATGAGGCTGCAGAGTGTCACCATGGATCCTTGGTTCCATGAGGCATTGCTGTGTCACCATGGACTTCTGGTTCCATGAGTTGTCATGTCATGTCAACAATGACCTCCTTGGTTCTGCAGTGTCACCACTGACTCCTTGGCTCTGTGAGGCTCTGCTGTGTCACAATGGACCCTTGATTCCATGAGGCCTTTCTCTGTCACACTGGACTTTTGCTTCCATGAGTTTCCACAGGGTCACAATGGTCTCCTTGGATCTGCAGCATCACAATGGACCATCAGTTCCATGGGGCCCTGCTGTGTCAAAATGGATTTTGGCTCCATGCAGCCCCACAGTGTCAAAATGTCCCCTTGGCTCCATCAGAGTCTGCAGTGTCACAATGGACCCTTTGTTCCATCAGGTTCCACAGTGTCACAGTTGACTCCTTGGGTCCATGAGGCCACACTGTTACCAAATGTCCAAAATATCAGAATAGGACTCCTTAACGCTAAACTGGTGTTAAAGAGAATATAATTTATTCAGGGCTGAGGCCCATCAGGGGATAACACAAAACCGTGTGTGGACACGTGATTCTAAATGTGTGTACTTATATACATTTGCTCAGTGTGTATTACAATTTACCCATTTCCATAAAACCAACTTCTCATTTATAAAAAGAGAAGAGGAGGGTTTTGTAATAAATGCATACTATAAAGGTGGCTTTTTCGCTAAAATTGAAATGAATGCTATATGTATAATTTGGGAAGGTTTTTCTAGTGTCTTTTTAACAGAGTTTAGAAATGGTGATGTAATGAATATGCATATTATTTGGGAGGTTGTAACACAGCGTTAAAAGTAAAAAACTGTTTTTGTTACATCTAAATTGGCCATTCAGGAAGATAGAGAGGGTCCTCCCTCGTTTCTGAATAATCCAGGTGAAGGAAACGATGAACAAAAGCTACAAGAGGGAGCCTATTTATCTTCTGTTATCACAAAATGGGACATGAGATGACCAAGAAGCGTCACCAGGAAGAAAGAGTAATAAGATGCAAAATGAGTAAAAATGGGGCAGGTTTGAGGGTATTGAAACTAGGAGGGCATCTGAATTCAAAGGAATGTTTGAATAATGCATTAAAGTCTATTGAATATGTAAAATACTGATCCTATTTACCTAGTGTTCTGAAAGGGCAGGGGGTCCTTTCTGGCTGCATGCCAGGGAACCCCAGCGGAGATCCTTTGCTTTATTTCTGTTTCTTAATTGTCTTCTAATTTTTTTTACTAAAACCTATACAATTTTCTAAGAAAGAGAAGCTTGTTTTTCACCTTGAGAGAGCCTGGGCAAGGAGGCTGGAGCCCCCAGGCCCTGCCCTGAGGCGTCAGCGCTGCCCCAGCAGTGCCCATGGCCTGTCCCTGCTGCAGCCCCGGCACTGCCACCCCCAGCCCTGTGCCCGGCCCCGAGAGCACTCAGGCCCTACAGCAACACCAGGGCCAGGAGGGCAGCGGGGCAGGGCCACGGGAGCAGCACTGCCAACACCAAGGGCTGCTGCTCCTGGCCACAGCTGCTGTGCCAGCCCTGATCTGCCCCCAGCTCTGCACACAGACATTGCTGCTGCAGCTGCAGAGAAGGGAACAAAAGGGGCATCTCTGCACAAAACTTGGCTGGGAGATCCTTGAGTTCCTTTAAAGCCACCAAGAGCACAGCCCCTCATTGACACAGTCTGTGGCCACAGGGAAGGTGGAGAGAAACAAAATGAGAAATGGCACTGTCCCAGGGTGACTATGATGCTTCTATCCCCAGTCGTCTGTTCTGTGTGAGCTGTGTGTTCTGTGCCTTTAAGACTGGTTCTGAGAGTGAAGCAGAGAAAGAAGAAGCACGCAGTTTGTTTTGAAAAACGAGTGTTCACTCCTCTGCATTTTTTTCTTCTTCCTCAGGACTGTGTGTGTTCGTCAGATGCACAAAGAACCGCCAGAGAAAGCCAGAGAAAGTTTTTTTTTTTCCTTTTAGTTAATCTAGCTAGCTGAGGAAAAGAAGCTTCCTGGACTGGTTTTTTTCTTTTTTTTTTTTTCCTTTTTCTTGAGACTGTTTAAATCTGCCCTGGACTGAAAAACCCAGAGGAGCACCGAGATCTTGTGCCCGTGGCCCACCGGGCCCTGGACCTCGGCATTTTCCAGCGCCGAAGAGACTGAGGCTGATAAGAGACTGAGAGAGTTGAGCTAACTCCTGGCAAGGATTTTTAGTTTTGCCACCTCTCTTTGGAGAAGCAAGAAGTTTTATTGTTTCATTTCATATTATTCATTCCTTTTGCTTGTGGGCTTTTAGTTTGTCAAATAAATAGTGTTTTCCACTTTTCTCCGAGAATGTTCTTTTCCCAGACTGGCTGGGAGGAAGGACCATTAGGGTTTTCTCTCCAGAAGAACCTCATTCAGAAGTTTCCTCCCAAATTCGCCCTAAACCAAGACAATACATTTTTATTTTTGCCCAACGTGGAGTGTGAGAGAGTGGAAAAAACTTGTATTAATTATTGATTTCATTTCAGTTCTACTTTGTGTAGGAATAAAGTAGCCATGTTGCTCCTTGAATTCCTGATGACTCTTAAAATAGAATCCTTTCTGTGTTTCTGTTCCCTTGGTTTCTTTGGGTTTTAATACCTTTCTCGTTCCTAGGTTTGTTTTCTTATTCACAAATAGCTCCAATGTTGTCCCTAACACATAGCTTTTACACTAGAAGTGCACAAATTAGAATTGCTATTTTGATTGAGCTCAGTGATCATAATTTATAAAAAGTTTATACAAGTCCTGGAGTTTGTGCCAAGTATGTTTAGTTTATAGTTTCTTCGTCCTACCCTGTGTCCTAGTTCCAGTAGCATGTTTTAGAGATTGATAGATAATTACACCCAGTTTGTTAGAGGAAAAATATAAAATAAAGCTTTTCAGTCTTTCCTGTCCATCTTATCTTTTGAATCAGTTACCTCACTTTTGGGGAATGTTCAGTATTCCCTAAATATTAAAAATCATCTTCTAGTATTTCAACTAGTGAGCTTCCTCTATATAGTTTGCAACTTCTCTAGAGTGAAGTCTAAAATTTCCAGAGGGGCTGATAAAACTCCTGACCCAGAAGTAGACCCAGAAGTAGGCCCAGGTGTGGAAATTCCTAAATAGTGTGGAGAATGGGAGGATATGGGCCAACTTATAATAATTTCCTAACCCTATAACCTAAAATTTTCCATGTAAACACATTCAGAACCCAACTGAAACAAAAAAAAAAAAAAAAAAAAGCACCAGAAATATTAAAAAAAAATTACAGTAAACTAGGCCCTAGCATATGCTTATCACACAGTGCTAAATACAGTAAATCAGCAGATAGAGGCAGAGGGGCAGGGAGATAAATCAGCAGCTACCCCAGTCACTCAGACAGCAGCTGAACCAGACAGGAAGCCTAAATCAGCAGCTAAACCAGACAGTAAGCCTCAGTCAACAGCTACATCAGACAGGGAGCCTAAGACAGCAGCTAAACTAGACAATAAGCCTAAACAGCAGCTAAAGCAGACAGTGAGTCTAAGACACTGGCAGTCGCCCCAGCAAAGAAGCGCACATACAAAACAAATCAACCAGTAAACAATAATGCAAGTAAAAACCCCTTAATGCCTCCCAACAGCACCCAATCAGAAGCCCAACCAACTAACACCCAATCACACCCAAACCAACCAACACCCAATCAAATGCCAAACCAACTGACACCCGAGCAGAAGCCAACCAAACTAACACAAAATCAAAAGGCCAACCAACTAGCACAAAGACAAAAGCACAACCAACTAACACAGAGTCAGCAGCACAACCAGCTGGCACAAAATCAAAAGCCACTATAAAGTCCTTTTCCCTGAAGGCCTTCGAAGTCTAAAAAAAATTACACTCGATGACCAGATGAATCTAAAATTAGTTAGTTCATCCATATTTGAAATGCTGCAAGCAAAGCTACAATGTTAGACAGCACTGAGGCAAAGCATTTAAAATCCCTGTCACATAATCCAGTTATTGACCAAAAAAGTAATGAGGGAGGCTACCCCTTGCAATCTCTGGGAACGGGTCCTAAATAGTGTAGCACAAAAATATCTGTGTGCAGACAATCTCTTTATACAGCAAACTCAATAAAAACCATAAAACAAAAAATTCAATGCTTAAAAAATAGCAGTAGCAGAGATTGTCTTCTGAAATAACCTAAACATTAAAAACCCACACTTGGTATCATGTACATCTGTGATGTGGCAAAAACTTCTACAACTTAAGCCACAGAAAAACTCTTCTGCTTTAGCAATAATGAAGTAAAATAATACAAAAAAACCTGTGCTAAATATGGGCAAGAAGCTCCAAGGCCATGCAGACGCCGTGCATAGTTCAATACATGCAAGAATTGCAGCTCTAAAAACACATATGCAAACATTAAAAAACAAAATTAAAAAACCCACAAAAAACTTAAAAAAAATATTTTCCAAATCTCAGCAGTATTAATCAGAGGTTCTGGTGTAAACACAAATTTCCCCCAAATTTATAAAAAAAAAACAAAAAAAACAAAAAAAAAACAAACAAAAAAAAACAAAACAAAAAATACAAAAAAAAAAAAAAAAAAAAAAAAAAAAAAACGACAAACATTCCACAAAAAATAAATCTACTGATGATCTGACACAACAGCTGCATAAATTGTTAAACAGTGAGACTCCAAAAAAGAGTTCCACTAAAAAATTACGTAACTCCAGTTACCCAGGGAAAAATGGATAACCAAACTTAAAGAGACTCTACCTCTAGCCAAGTAAAAGGTAAAAAAACCTGTGTTTTTTAAACTGTGTAAATTCATTAGCCTGGCACATTGAAACTCAAAAATATAAAGCTTTAGTTAAAACTAGTGCACAGGGCACAATACTCCCATCAAAATGTGGGGGAAGAATCTGTTTCTATTTCTGGTGCATATAAAAAATCCACAAAATTTTACTTTAGTACCAACTAGTGTTAACCTAACTAAAAATAAATTTAAAAGGTACTCTATTGTGACTAGCCCAAAATTCCAATGCATTTTGAGCATAAACTTCCTCCAAAATAAATATTTCAGAAAACCATAAAAACTCAGATAAGCGTTCAAAACAACAACTGTAAAAACAACAAGGATAAAGCAATTGAACACCTTGCCTGAACTATCAAAACACCCATCTGCTGTAAGACTTCTGAAGGGGGAAAAACAACAAGTACCAACTGCCACTTCAACAGTGCATCGCCGACAGCACAGAACAACTCAAAATGCTGTAATTCCCATCCACAAAATAATCCGTAAGCTAAAAAGCCAAGAAGTGGTCAACAAAACCCACTCACCCTTCAACAGCCCCAGTCTAGCCTGTGTGCCAATCTGAAAAAAAATAAAAACCAACATGTAGACTATCGGGCCTTAAATAAAGTAACTCCACCATCTGAATGCTGCTGTTCCAGACATGGTAAAACTCCAATAGAAGCTCAAGTCCAAACCAGCAAAGTAGTATGCCACTATTAACATTGCCAATGCATTTTTCTCCATTCCTCTGGCAGCAAAATGCAGGCCTCAGTTTGCCTTCATGTAAAGGGATGTGCAGTACACTTAAAACCAACTGCCCCAAAAATAAAGCACAGTCCTACCATCTACCAGAAACTGATCCAAACTTCACTAAAAAAATAAAACTCCAAAACATCTGCAGTACAGCAATAACATTATTCTATTAAAAAAACACAGCAGCTAAATTATTTGGAAAAAATATCATCCAGATTTTCCTAAATAATATTTTTGTTAAAAAAAAAAAAAAAAAAAAAAAAAAAAAAAAACCCACAAAAAAAACCAAAAAAAAACAAAAACAAAGTTAAAAAACCTGCTCAAAAAATCCAGTTTCTAAAAATTCAGTAAAAAAACATTGACAGCGTCACACTCCCACTAACGTCCTCAACAAAATCACAACGTCTCCACCAACCAACAAAAAACCCCTTAGCTTTCCTAAGCACCATAAGCTTTGAAAAAATACACATTCCTAAGCACACCAAATTGTAAACCCTCTCTACCTGGTTACCCACAAAAAAACCCCACTTTGTAATAAAACGCTTAACAGCAACCCACCTTTGCCCAAATCAAACAAAAAATTGCTCACACCACAGCCCTTAGCCCAATCAAAACAAACCCAAATGTAAAAAACATACTCTACTCCACAGCCGGGAGCCAGAGTCTGCCCAAAGACCTTGAACGAAAAATGCCTGGGGAGGCTCAAAGCCAGCCACTAAAATTCTGGAGTCAAAACTACAAAAAGTCTAAACCCAACCACCCTCCAACAGAGAGGGAAATTTTAGCAGCCTATAAAAACATCCAAACTGCTTCAAAAATAATGAACACTAAAGCACAATTCCTCATAACCCCCCAACTACCAGTGCAAAAGTAAATATTGAAAGCAAATTTCCCTCTACCCACCATACCACCAACACCACATAAAGTAAATAAATTACTCTCATCACACAGCGCACCTGTATTAATAAACTAAATCAGCCTGAAATTTTAAAAATAATTACAAATTAACCTAAAGGTAAAAACTTTAGTCTCATAAATTAAAAAAACCAAACCCAAATATTATGTATTAAAAAAACTCCTCTGTACCACCAACTACCAGCAAAAAACCACAAATTACTCTCTTTTCACTGACAATTCCCGTCGCATCATAAAAATAAACCAAAAGTAAAAAAAAGCCTTAGAAAATCCCACACAACAAATTGCAAATACTACTAAAAAAAAAAAAAAAAAGCCAACTTACTAAGCTCAAAGCTGTTTAATTAACCCTAAACCTTAAAAAAAAGTAGCCAAAGCTGTGCCTCTACTCTAATTCATTAAGTGTAGCCAATACTCTATAAAAATAATTCAAAAAGTAAAAAACCACCACTATCAGCAGAAAACCCCCTCATCTTAACTGCTAATAAATAAATAAATAAATGCTACCAAAATAAAAAATTCCTATAAAAGTCCACCATATAAATACCCATATCCCCAAAATAAAACTAATAAAAAGCACCAAAGCAAAAAACAAATATATCAAACTATAAAAATAAAAGTATCAAAATCAAATCTAAATTAGCAACAAAAAAAAGGTTATTCCTAACTCAATAATCTCATGATGACTCAAGTCCTCAAAGCAAAAATACCACCTATAAATAAACACAAAACAGAAACCAAATTATACATTATACATAATGCAAAAATCCACCCCGTGTACCTCAAAAAATCAGATTGTTCGGTAAAAACCATTTGTAAATATCATTTTTATTGAATGCCTCTACCTATATCTATATATTGTATTTATATAGATACATGAAAATATAATGTCCGTGTTTCTAAAGTTAGAATTCAATTAGTTTTAGTAAGTTAGCAATAACATAATAAAGAGTAGAATGTCCTAAAGTGACTCTAATATTTGCATCCCCAGTCATCTGTTCTGTATGTACCATGTATTCCGGGGAAAAAACCAAAAACAAAAACAAAAACAAACAAACAAAAAAAAAAACCAAAACAAAACAACAACAACAAAAAAACACCACGTAGTTTGTTTTAAAAAACAGTATACACTCCTCAGCATTTTTTTCTTTTTTTCTTCTTCCTCAAAACTATGTATGTTCATCAAATGCAAAAACAACAGCAAAAGATAATAGGGATATTTCATTTTAATCAATCTAGCTAATAAAAACAAAAAAGGTTCCTGGATTATTTTTTTTTTTTTTTTTTTTTTACTTTTTTCTTAAAAATATTTAAATCTTATCTAAACTACAAAACAAAAAAAACCCACCAAATCTTACACTTGTGGACCACCGGGCCTGAAATAAAATACTTTCCAGTGACAAAAAAACCTAAAAAACCTAAACTAACTTCTGGTAAAACCTCTCAGTTTTACCCTCTCTTTTCAAAACAGTAAAACATTTTAATATATAATTTCATACTATTAATTCCTTATGTTTGTAAACATTTTGTTTGTCAAATAAGTAGTTTTATCCAATTTTCTACAAAACAATTCTTTTCCCAGACCAAGTGAAAAAAAAAATTAAAGTTTTCTTGCCAAAAAAAGCCCATGCAAAAAATTCCTAGAAAATTTACCCTAAACCAAAGCAGGCACAAACAACGACATTTGTTTTGAAACAAGACTAAAAATATAACCACAGAAAAAAAAAACACAACCAGACCAACAAGAAGTATCTAAGATGACTTTTATTACAAGTGATTTGCAGAAACTGGTCAGCAGTTTAATGTTCCCAAAACCATCCAGTCATAAGTATCCACACTGCAGCCTTGAGCTCCTGGTTCCTCAGGCTGTAGATGAGGGGGTTCAGGGCTGGAGTCCCCTTCCCCTCTTTCTCTCTCTTTTCTTACTATTCATTATTTTTCTCCCCACTATCGCATTTTGGTGGAACTAAATAAAGATGCATTTTTGATTGAGTAAATTGAGTTCTCCCCCACTGTGTCTTTTGTGCTCTGAGATCTTTAAAACAAACCATCAGGCCCCCTGCATATATTTGCAGACCCTGACATTAAATTGGCGTCACGGACAGGATCTTGATAGACAGAGGAGTTGTGGGTTTTATATAGTTTGTAACAGGGGAAGGACCCTCGTCTCAGCCGCACCTAGCACGCCACTTCGGTGAGCACTGTTAGAAAGCAAGAGGGGGGAGGGAAAATTCCCACAAACTGTATACGCCCAGGCGAAGAGCATTCCCTGTCATCAGGATTTCCTAAAAGATCTCATTGTACAAAAGATGGTGTTAGGATAGGGTTAATAATTTCTATTACCAGAGAAGCTGGGAATAGAGTCTCAGCTTCACTGCAACCAGGTGTTGCTTCCATTGTTTCAACCAAATCAAGTATAACTCTGCTTGGGTAATCAGGATGGGGGGAGAAGGAGAAGATTGGGACAGCTTGCACTTGGAAATGAAGTAGGTCGGGTGAAACTGTACCTAATCATCATAAGATAGATGATCGAATTGTAGTGATTGTTAGTAGCTGAACACGATTATTATTTCAAACTAGAATCGTAAAGAAGATATTTACAGAAATTCATGCTTGGATGTATACAATAGAACAATGTAGGTTTAATGATTAACATAGAGTTATGTAACGGAGGGGTATAATATTGGGGCCTTCTTGGACCCTCATCGGAGTTGGATTTGGGTTTGTACCCCAGCACCCAGAGCTCTCATCAATAAAGCACCTCATAATCATTCCGATTGTTATGCGTATTCCTTGCTAACAATGGGACTTTTTGTTGGTGGTGGTGGTGGAAGTGTGTGGACTGCTTGGTGTAGTTGAGGAGACAACCCAGTTGTAAGTAACTAAGGAGTGCCTCCCAAGCAGATTAGTCTCCTCACCCATTCCAGGGAAGGAAGGGAGACACAGTTTTAGCTGTGTCAGTGTGTAACTTTAAGGATACCTCCCTGTGAGTGGTTATTGTCCTTTCACCAAAATGACTGAAAAACATAAGGATGCATTTTATGCTTTGCTTGCAAAACATGGTGCTAGACCTTCCCCAGTTGGAGAAGGATGGGCACAGAATAATTGGTTTAATCTTCAAAACTTTGTAGATAGAATATATTCTTTGCAACATGATGCTAGATTTAAACTGGGCAGAAATAAAACCAATCTTTGCTCAGTTTTGGGGGCCTGTCTTTCGGCAGCCATAGAAACCCGTCTTAAGCAGGTAAGTGAAGAAAATGCAATAATAGACTCCCTGCAAAATTTGGTAGAAGCTTTGCAAAAACAATTGGAACAGAAAGAAAATCAGAATTATTTGCTGCAGATTTCCCTTGCAGAAGAGCGAAGAAAAAACTTAAACCCCATAGAAACACCTAAAGAAATAGAAAAAAAGGGAGTCATACACTATCAAACAGATATACCCTCAAAAGAAATTAGTACACATACAAAATTGTGGGGAACACTGTTGTTCCAACTTGAGACCTCTCATTAAAACAGAAGACAACTATATAAATGAAGAGGATCGTGATCCCCACATAACCACCAAAGAAATATCATACACAGCGACTGAATTAGCTAAAAGAAAAAAGGAATACTCCTGCCTCCCTAGTGAATCAGAGACGGAGTATGTTTTTAGAGTTTCACTCACTGAGGGAACCAATTCAAATTAAGTGAACAAGAAGCAAGTGGCTATTGGGGACATGGAGTTTCCTTAACAGCAGGGAATACACGTGCTCCATGGTCCCTGACACAGCGTGCAGCTTACTGGGCAGGGGGACTAAGCCCCCTGGAAAGGGGCAACCCTCTGGCAATTGTCAGCACCTCAGACCAACTCCTAGAAAACATACACAAAGCTGCATGCTTGCAAATGATACATGAAAGAAAATTATTCTCTGGCTATGAGTCACCAATGCAGTAGCCTGTCAAACCTGAAATTATGATCCCTTTAATTCAACGTTTGCCAGAATCACTTAAACCAACAGCAATTCTCCTCCAAAAAACAATAGCATCTATCACCCTGGTAGATAGGCTTGAAAGATTTCTTGGACATACAAGTGATCAAACAGGTTCCACTGACTCCACTGACTCCTCGCCTTTTGCTACTCCTAGCACACAACTTAACAGTAGTTGCAAAGTTTGGACATGGAGTGAAGTAGCAGAGGAGTTAATCAGTTACAGCAGAAAATATGGACCGGTAAAACACTCAGAGGACAAACCCAAAAAACCCGGAGGAGTCAGGCACATTGCTTCCCCTAATGAAAAACCAGAAAAGGGAAAACAAATCTCTAGCCAGCAGCAGTTGTGGTTGCTAGGGCTGAAAAGGGGTGTGCCACGAGAAGTAATGAACAAATTGCCTTATGATAAATTGGCTAAAATAATTTTTAATTGGTCCTGTCCCAAACCTTTTGTAATAGATCCGTCTGACCAACAACCCAGCACACCTCCTCTTCCACCAGCCTTGGGCAACCAGCCACAACATTCTCTTACACAAGTTTTAAACAATTAGACTATTGACACATGGTCCCTGACACAGCGTGCAGCTTTCTGGGCCGGGGGAGGTAATGCTTTGGAAAGGGGTGACCCTTTAGCTATAGTTGTACCCTCGGCCAACTTTTGGAAGATGTCCACAAATCCGCCTGCCTATGGGAATTCACTGCTGCTCAGGAGGAAGCATTGCAAATGCTGATTTTTGAAGCCACAGCTCACCAAGTCCTTGGCCTTATTTATTCTACAGATCCTTTCCAGGTGAAATGGGGATTTGCCTCCTCAGGGTTGTCAGTACACATATGGCAGCAGGGTCCTGAGGGTCCGACATGGCCTGTGGGTTTTTATTCCCGTGATCTAAGAGATGCTGAAAAGAGGTACACTACCTGGGAAAAAGGCTTGTTTGTGGTTAGCCTAGCTCTCATAGAAGTGCAGATGATTGAACGACGACAACCAATTGTCTTGAGAGGTCCTTTCAAAGGAGTTAAGTCAGTCGCTGCTGGGACCCCCTCACCTGACGGGGTGGCCCAGAGGGCCTCAGTAAAGAAGTGGTATGCTCAGACTGAATGTGATTGTAACATCTTCTCAATAACTGAAGGAGCTTGGAAAAATCTAGCAATACAAGAAGGAGCAAACTTGGATGACATCCAAGACAAACCTGCCTCAGTAATTACCCCTCCCTTTTCCCCTGAACAGTCAGCAAATCCTTGGTTTACTGATGCTTCTGCTTCTTGCCCAACAGCTCCAAGCAGAGTTCCCTCACTGTGAGGATCAAGTGATTCCAACAATCCAGCACATAACCCTGGACAACCTGTTTTGGTGGACTTCCCTACTGCAGGGGAAGTACAACTAGTGCTAAAAACCCCTCTGAATAAATACACATGGGTACTCCTTGATGCTCTAGGGAAAGAGTATCAAATAAATACACGCTGGATAATTTCCACCATTTTAATTTACTGCCTTCTGGTGGCAGATTCTGTTGTGCTTACTTTTCACACGAGAACTCCGAGGGACAAGAAGGCCTATAAACCATGATAAATATTTTAAACAGGAATTCTAAACAGTATTGATTAATGAATAAACTGGTTCCCACAATTAGAGATTTTACTAAATTACAACAACCCCTGCAGTCCTCTTTGTTCGCTTTGGGGACACATCAGTGGTTGTTATCAAACATATTACCAAGTTGGGAAAAGGTAAATGTAAATGATCACAAATTGGTAATTGATACACTCGGTACTATACAATTGGCATTGCTCAAAGCAACATTTCTTTGGCTTTCAGTTGCATCCAGGCACAGGTTTGGATGCAGATGGTTGTTGCCTCAATCATAAGGGAAGGTGAGAAAGGCATCTTTCCTACTGAACTTCGGAAAATAATTTGGGATAATGCAAATGATTTTGAAAGGGAATTCCAATCCTGGTGGAAATTGGTGAACTTTACCTATAACCCCAATACCAACACAGTTACAGCTTTTGTGTTAACAATATGCAATGCTTCAGTGCATTTGATATTCCCGATCATTGCATTAGGTATAAATCATGATGGAGCTATTCTCTATCCTTCCGAGCATAGGGAATGGGCCCGTCAAACTGGGGAAAAATGGCAAACTGTCAACTTAGAATCTTGTGTTGTTAGGGAGCAACAAGATTTCATTTGTGAAGGTAATGCAATCATAGCTCAAGACATCTGCTTAGACACAGAGCAAAATATTTGTCACTTTGAAGTACACCCTAACGAAGCTCCTGAAACAGCGCTTGTGTATATAGGCAATGGATGTGCTTGTGTGAGGACTGCTTGTGATGAAGCGCTTGTAGAAAATGTAGCAGTGAATCTTAGGAATCATTCAAATTTTTGTGTTTGTAATTTTACCACAATCATGGGATGTGACTTTTCTTACACAGCCCCAGTTACATCCTATCACCTTTTACAATCCAATTTTACACTGATTCATCAGATAATGCCTGTCCCCATTGGAATGAATTTAACTCTGGTTAAGCAATTGTTGCTTCACCAGGACTTAATGGGAATTTTGAAAAGGATCAAGAAAAATGGACAGAAAACTTTAGTAACATCATCATGATGTGAAGGAAATTCATCGTGTTTTAGAAAGGGTAAAAAAGGATGCTGAACACAGGTGATGGGACACCCTTTTTGAGTGGTCACCTGCTGCTACAGGTATCCTGAACAAAGTGTGTCATCCAGTTGTTGTCCTTTTAATTTTGGTTTTTATCGGTTTTCTTTTGTCAGTTGTTTTATACATCCTAAATTGGAAAATGATGAAGCAATTGACACACTTGACATCCATAATGAATGCACACAGTTTAATTGATACGCCTTTTGCAAAAGACACTCCTAAAGTTATTGACACTAGACGCACTACCAAAACAGTGAGAATTGGGCCTGCAACAGCAAGTTAACTTGAAGTTGTTTGCTGTTTGTTTTGATTGATGTGTTTGTTTTAGTTATGTTATAATTAAAATTAATTTTGTGATTTGTTTTTGATTAAGTCAAAGAGTTTTATTAATCAAGTAATATTGATTGTATACTGTTTTATCGTTATATTGCTTTTTGATTTTTGTGATTTGTTTGAGTATTTTGGAAATTTGTTTTAATCAAATATTGACTGACTTTGTTTTATTTTTATTTTACTTTTTTTTATATTTCCTTTTACTCTTTCTTTCTCTCTCCCTCTCACTCTTTACTGTCTCTGTTTTCTGGGATATATGCTACCAACACTGACGAGTCCTGAAGACATCATGACAACGTTGTAGAAGAGGACCTTTGTCGTCAGTCGTGAGTCACGGGGTGGTGTATCTGTCCAAGGATGTGATATGCCTCACGACCGTCTGCAATGATTGAGGGCTGAGACTCCAGACTCTGAAAGGAGCCCTGGCCTGGCTGAGGCAGAATGTTTGCCAAGTCTCGGAGGACTGATATGCATCTCCATGAGAACGGAGTGCAAGAACAATGGAACTGGTCACAGTGGACTGAGCCAAGGCTACTTGCCCAAACTGGTCTGTCCATACCAGAGTACAGCACGTACGGTGTGCAGCTTGTCCCTGAGCACCCAACCTCGACACAGGTGGCTCTGGTTTTGGCTATGTGACTCTCCTTTGTCCCAGCCTTGACGCAGCTGGCTCCTGCTTTGGCTCTGGGCCCCTTGCTTTGCCTCAACACAGGTGGCTCGTGCTTTGGCTTAGTGCCACTTGCTTTGGTCCCTCCCTTGACCAACCTATAAAACCCTGGAGACCCCCACTCACCTTCGTGATCACCCCACTGGAGAAGTTCGTGTCTATAGGCATCTTGGCCTCGAGGACTCGTCCCTCCACGTTGGTAGCTATAATCCCTTTCCCCTCTTTCCTAACTTTCTTACTATTCTCTATCTTCTCTCCCACTATCGCATTTTGGTGGTACTAAATAAAGGTGCATTTTTTTATTGAGTAAACTGAGTTGTCCCCTGCTGTGTCTTTTGCACTCTGAGATGCTAAAATGAACCATCAAGTTCCCCGCATATGTTTGTGGACCCTGACACCAGGTCACCAAGAGGCGCTGGGAACAGGAGGAGATCGAGGCTGAGGAATTCACAAATCCCCTGGGGCACACTTGCCTGGAATGTCTCCAGAAATGTGTCAGATATGGGCGGGAGGCTCTGGAGCGTAAAGGTGGAGAGGGCAGATTTCCCATGGGAATATGGGATTTGGAAATGTGGGATTTGGGAGGGCTAAATCTGGGAACATGGGAATTCCCATGGAAATTCCCTCCATGGATCTCAGTCATCCCATTCCCATGGGACTTGTAAGGATGGATCCTGCTGCTCTAACATCCTGATGGAAATTCTGTAGATGGATCTCACTGCCATCCCATTCCCATGGAATTCCATGGGCAGATCTCACCCTCTTCCCATTGCCACGGAATTCCACGGATGCATCTCACTGTTATCCCATTCCAGGACCCCCTGATGTCCCTGTGTCCGGAAGAGTGGAACACGGGATCCCAATGTTGTCCTGCCATGGGTACAGATGTTACCCCAGCACCCTGGGGATCAGCTGGATGAAGGGGGATGAAATCCGGAATCGTTCCCAACAGTGACGGCACCTTCCACATTTGGGCCAGGTCCGAGACACTGCCGGAGGAGCGGGAGCAGCACCGGTGCCGGGTGGAGCATCCTGGAATGCCAGAGCCCGGGATCTTCTCCTGGGCTGAGGCTGGGAATGTGGGATGTGGTAATTTGGGAGTTTGGGAATGTGCAGCAGTGGGATGGGGGTTCCCCTGCCCCTCCTCACCGTCCCGTGCTTCCCAGAGCTGGAATCCAGCGGGAATCTTACCCTGGTGGACGCTGTGTCCGTCATCGCTGCCATTGTGGTCATTCTCCTCATCAGATTCAGCGTCTGGAAGCTCCAGTCCAGTTCTCCCCAAAGCCATCCTGGGGAGTCACCCTGTTCTTCCCCAGTCCCAAAACTCCTGAAAATCCCCCCATGACCCGACCAGCCCATCCCAAAATCCTCCTGGGTCTCTCTTCAACCCATCATGGGGATTCCTGGGATTGTCCCCATGTCCCCTCCTCCAGGCCTTTGGGGTTCCACTTTGACCTCTCTGTGCCCCCCCCCCCGGTTTCTTCCACAGCCCTCCCATGATAGTGGGGGGTAGGGGCCAAATGCTGGTGTCCCCCTGCCTGCAGCAGATCCAGGGGTGGGGGGAGTTCAGGAGAGTCTCTCAGTATTTTGGGTCCCCTGGGAATTGAGGTGACCCCCCCGGGCCCCCCAGGAACTCCCTGAACACGCTGATGCTGCCCGTGCTCAGTGAGAAGGTTCAGACCCAGCACGGGGTCCCAGCTCTGTCACCTGCACTGCCCAGGTACCCCCCATAACCCCCGAGAACCTCCAACCTCCCCATGACACCCCAACCTCCCCTGGAACCCCAAAAACATCCCTGGGACCCTCCAAAAACTCCCCAAGATGACAAAGCCCCCATAGAAACCCCCTAAACCCTCTCAGGACATCAAAATTCCCATGGGGGCTCCCAACACCCCCCCAAGCCCCCTTGAGAAGGTTCACACCTGGCACGGTGTCCTCATCCCCATCATCGGCATCAGCCAGGAACCCCCACACCCTCCCGGGACCCCCAAACCCTCCTGGGACCCCCAGACCCCCCTGGGGGGCCGGTACCAGAATCAACGGGAGGGATGTAGCGCTTTTAAGGGGAGTTAAAGTGGGGGCCAACTGTTGGGGGTCCTTAAAGCCATAATGGTGGGAGAACCCCAAAAATCCACCCTGGGGACACTCTCCCATTTGCTGCACTCGAGGGAGCCCCGAACAGTGACGGGTCCTGGGCTGAGCCTTTTACTCAGCCGGGGGTGTGGAGGGAACTGGGGGGCTGGGACAGGGCTTGGGGCTCCTGGGGTTAACTGAGGGACCCCCAGTGGGAACTCCATTCTTGCTGTCCCACCGCCCCCTGTCCCCCCTCTCCCACCCCTTTCCCATTGTTCCCCCAAAGCTCTGCTGCCCCTCGGCTCGGTTTGGGGGTGACCCACCCCTTTCCCATCGTGTCCCGGCCCGGCCCCGCTCACCCGAGAGCTCCCGGCCCGCGGCCGCAGGGACAGAGGAGGAGGAGGGACAGAGAAGGAGGAAGAGGAGGGATGGGGGAGCTGGAGCGGGCAGAGGAAGATGTTGGGAAAGATGGGACAGGAAGGGCTTATGGATATGATTGTCTGGTAAAAAATACTGGAGACATAAAGTGCGTGAGTGAAATAGAAATGAAGGGCAGCTTTGAGATGTAGGCATGGCAGGCAGGAGGACGGTGATTAACTGGAGATAGGTTGAAGGATAGAAAACAAAAGGACACAAGAATGCAGTCCGTCTCCACCCTGCCAAGGCATCAAGGAAAAAGTAGATAAGAAGAGTAGTGTTTAGAGTTTAGAATATACGATGATATGGTAATTTAGTAGTTCTCATAGGTTGCACGCAAAGTTTGTAAATTTAGTATCTTGTGCCAGTTGGTCGCTGTAAATTAGAATATTCAGCAAAAAAGGACATATAATGTGTTGGAACAAGGTCCTTGCTCTCTCAGCTCTTACCTCTTCTTCGCCTTTTCTCTTCTCGCTCTTTTTTCCTCTTGCCTCTTCGCCCCTTCTCTTGCCCGCCCTCTTCTGTGCTTCTTCTACCTCCCTTTCTCTTACCGCTCTGACCCCGGCACTCTTCCTGCCTCTCTTACGCCTCGTAGCTTTTTTACCTCCCTTACCTGATACCCCGTCTCTCTCCCTCTCTCTTTAAGGGCTTCGCTTCAGCCGAGGCTGGTGGCTGAAAGCAGCCCTCTTTACGCACGACCCTTGCAATAAAACCACGTGTTTCTAGAATATCTCAACTCTGCAGAGTTCCTTGTCCCTGCCGTGCACAGATGCCTCTACAGGAGGCACTGAGTGATTTCAGTGCTCTCTGGGTCTGCAGCTCCTTCACCCCGGGACCCTCGCCCCCCGTATCCTGCAGGTGACTGGGCAGGGGGAGCTCACCCCAAATATCCTGGGCGGGGTTTTGAAGGGGGGAAGGATATTCGGAGCTCACAGAAAATATATTTACAGCTCCCTGGGCTTTTTTCTGTCGGGGCCGAGCAGCTTGATGTTTGGCTCTTGCAGGGCTCCAAAGCTGAGGCGCAGATGCCCCTCCAGGGGACATGCGGGGTCCCCGGGAGGTGTTTTTGGGGGGTCCCGGTGGCAGTGCCGGCAGAGCCCCGGCGGGGGGCGGGTCCCCCAGCGGTGGGCGTTGGGCTCCCTTAAGTTGGTGTCTGTCTCTTTGGTGCTGACCCTGCCCGCCAGCAAAACCCTGTGGGCCCCAGAGAACCAAAGGTGCCCTGTGACACTGCAGGGCCCTGTGGAACCAGGGGACCACAGTGACACTGTGCATCTCCTCTTTTCACAACTGTTTTCAAAACTGCAAGATCAGTAATTGCTGCCATGCCATAGGGGCAAATAATCCACTATGTTCACTGTTCTTTAAAAGGATTACTTGGATGTTGGGGAAGGTGAATCAGGGAAACCTTATACATATGATTGCTTAGCAAAAGATTCTGAAAATATGAAACCTATAATTGGGATAGAGGTGGAGGCTTACTTTAAGTTGTAGGATACTAAATCTTAGTTACTATATAACCTGAAAACAATGGTCTAGCTAGCTGAAGGAGAATCCCTTCTGATTCAGCAGGACCCTTTCTGCTGGCTAAGGGATCCAAAGGTCAATGTAGCAAAACAGAAGTTTAAAGAGTAGTTTTTAGAGTTTAACATATAACATAGTATGGTAATATAGTAGTTCCTATAGGCTGTATGTAGATTCTATAGAATTTTGTGTCTTGTGTTGGTTGGTCATTGAAAATTAGAATATTCATCACAAAAGGAGATATAATAGATTGTAACAAAGACCTCGCTCTCTTACCTCTTATCTCTTACCTCTTACTTCTTACCTCTTATCTCTTACCTCTTACCTCTTACCGCTCCTACCTCTTTCTCCTCTCTTTCCCGCTGCTCTTAGCTCGCTCCTACCCTTCTTCTTCCCCCTACTCTGGCTCTCTCCTGCTCTCTTCCCCCTGCCACTTTGCTCTCTCGCTCCCTTCTCACTTAGCCCACACCCTCCTGTTCTTTTTCTCCCTCTCTCTTTGGGACTTGCCTTCAGCCGAGGCTGGTGGCTGAAGGCAAGGCCCTTTTACCCACGACCCTTGTAATAAACCCATATATTCTAGAATATACAGACTGGCAGAATTCTTTGTCCCAACCGTCTGCGGACTCGCCTACACTTGGATTTCTTCTTGACAATCTGCATCAATTCCTTCTCCCATGACATCAACACTTTTCGAGGCCAAGCTCCAGTGAGCAGTTCTCAAACCTCCAGTGTCCTGCAGAGATCTGAGTTTCTATCCCTGTATTGATAACTCCCATTTGCTTCTGATTTATCCTAATTCATTCTAATGCATCAAGGCCCAGCCCTGCAGCCTCTGGGGTGGCCCTGCCAGGGGCCATCACACCCAGAACAATTTCCCCAGAAGTCAAAGTCTCACTGTGCACGGCTGTATTTGCAAATTGGGTGCAGCTGTGCACATCCAGGGGTTTCCATTTCCACACTGGGCCCATTGTTAAGGGTATGGAGAACATCTGTGGGATGGGTTCTCCATCAGGACAGGTTCCCATCTCCTCGTTCTTTCAGCTGCTCCTTCAACTGCCCCTTTGTCTGTTCAGTCAATCCTGCAGCTGGTGGATAGTCTGGTACATGGAGAACCCAGCAGTCCACTGCATTTTTCACAGTCACAGACAAAGCATTCCACATCACAGTATCAGCAAACCCCATAAAAATTGCCAATTTCATCCCTTCCTCCTTTATTCCTTCTATGCAATCTCACAAAGTTTACCACTGACATTAGAGTCCTGGCTAGTGCTTTTCTGGAGGGTATTTAGTGTTCCATCCCTGAGCAGCCAAAGGTGGCAAATCAGTATTGTCAGCATAATTTCACAATATTATTATTATTATTATTTCAGATACAAAGATATAGATGTAAAAAGAAACATAGATTTAGATATGGATATAGTGTAATGGGAGGCTGGTGGGTTGGAGACAGACACACGACACAGGATCTACTTGAGTTCTGACCAACAGCCACCATTTATTGTTCCAAGCTCCCTTTTAGGGTGGGTTTGAATTTCCCAGGCTTGGAAAGCCAACTGGTTGGGAATCTCTGCCCCACCCAGATCTCTGGGCAGTGCTGTGTCTGCATCCAGGGCTTGGATGGGCTTGGCTGAGCTCTTTGTTCCCCCAGGGACTTGTAGAACAAGCCAGGTCAGCCAAATTGGGTCTGGTATGGTCAGACTCATCATGTCCAGCTGTAAACCTTGCTGGACCTTGCTACATCTCCTGCCTTTGGTGTTATTAAAATGCAAATTGTTTTCTGTTCTCCCATTTGCAAGGGCCCTTTTGCAGACAGGGGAACAGAAGACAGCATGGGTTTAATTAAAAGGAGGTTTGGACAAACTTAATCCTCCTCAGCCAGTGATGTGTCCCATGTACCACTGGGTTGCAGCACTCATTCCCAGGAGCTGTCAGGCAAGATCACAACAATCTTCCAGGCTGGCATGTTACAGGTTAACTGCTGATGGTTCCAAATTAGAACTTAACACTAAAACAAGAAAACATTCACCTTTTAAAACTGTGAGAAAAACCAATTAACAGAAAAACAGTTTGTAAACAGAAAAAAACACTCTGTAAGCAGAAAACCAGTTTGTAAACAAATAGAATCCTGAAATGAAGAGTCACTCTAAGAGTCCCAGGTCTCCATGAGGTCGGTGAACAAGCTGTCTCCAGCACTGTTCCACACAGGGCTCCGCAACATCTGTGGAGGGGCCACCAGGAGAATGCTGCTGGTGGTCTTGGACAGGACCTAAGGTAGGACGGACACATCTGGCAGGTACCCAAAGCATTCCAGTGTCCTTGCAAGGCACTTTACAAGGCTGTACTGTTAGCAAAACACCATTCAAATTGCTCTTGGGTCACAAAGACAAGTTTTGAAGCATTCAATTGTAAACACCTGTGACAACATTTGATAATTAATGGTGCAATTAGTTCAAAGACGGTGGGTGCTGTCTTTTTTGGTTGATGAGGTGGAAGCACTCATTCTAGAATGTGCCAAGGACCAGGCCAGTGTGTATCCCACTGTCCAATAACACCAGGAGGATGAAAATTACCAAGGAGAATAAATCAGTGATCCACACCTCTGGGCATATCCGGTGGGCTCATCTGTCCGTGATGGTTTGCTCTACTCTTTCAAGAGCAGCTTTTGCCTCTGGCGTTAATTTTCTGGGGGAAGTTAATTCAGTGTCATCCTTTAGGAGGTCAAATAAAGGTGCTAATTGAGAGTCAGTCAGTCCTAGGTAAGGTCTGACCCAGCTGATGGTACCCAAGAGTTTTTGTGCATTGTTCAGAGTCAGAATTTTGGTTGAAAATGGATTGGTGGCTGTATAGTCTGGTTCTTTAGTTTGAGTTCCAAATATTTCCAGGGTGGTTGCTGCTGCCCTTTCTCTGATGCTACTTGCAGACCAACTGTTTTGAATGCTTGTAACAGGCTTGGCTGAATCACTGAGAGTTCTTTTCTGGTTTGGGTTGCAATCAAAATGTCATCCATGCCATGGTAACAGTATGTCCCTGGAAACTGTTCTCTCACTGATGAAAGTACCTGAGCAACACACCACTGACACACTGTGGGGCTGTTTCCCATGCCTTGGGGAAGTACTTTCCATTGATGACCTTGCACTGGTGCAGCGTTATTAATAGAAGGCACGGTCAAGGCAAACTTTGGCGTATCATCTGGGGGTGATGGAATAGTGAAAAAACAGCCCCTGAAGCCCACAGTCAGGATGTGCCAGGAGGCAGGGAGCATTGTAGGAGATGGCACACCAGGCTGCAACGTGCCCGTTCTCTCTGTCACGGAATTGGTTTTTCTCAGGTCATGGAGTAACCTCTACTAACCACATGTCTTTTTTATAACAAATACTGGGGTGCTCCAAAAGCTCATAGATAGCTCTATGTGTCCTTGAACCAGCTGTTCCTGTACCAGGGTTTCTAGGGCATCTAAGTTTCTCCTTTTAAAGGGACCACTGTGCTACGCACACAGGCTGGGTAGTGAGCCATTTTAGAGCCAGTGTGGGATACTTTACGCCCTCTAATACAGTGGCCCCTGTCAAAAATCCATTCCCAACTCAGCCCACACCAGAGCCAGAGAACTCCAGGGAACTGCTTCCCATCTGGGAATTTCAGATAGGACTGATTCCTCACCTTTAGATTTAAAAAGTGTCATTTTGTGGTGACCTGGCCAAACTATGCCAATTTTGTTGTACCAGTGGGCAGGGTCAGCACCAAAGACACCGACACCACCTGAAGGAATCAGTGAAGTTTACTATAGTTCACAGCAGCAAAGGAGCAGCAAAGGAGCAGCAAAGGAGCAGCTCAGCAATGCAGCCAATCATCACTACCAAAGACTGCCTGCAGTGATTAAGAAAGATCCATCACCAGCTCCCCTCAGACGTTCCCATCCCCCAGATGCACACATCAGCTGGGGGAAGCTGTCACAGCCAAGGACTGCAGAGCCACTCCCGGACACTGGGAATTCCTGCAGCTGCCTCCAGCCACAGGTGAGGCTCCAGCCTGGCTGGGAGAGGGCTCAGCTCTGAGAGTGCTGAAGAAACAAACTGACAGCAGCACTTCTGGTGCAGGAACATCTGGTTTCATCCTCCTCTTGGGTTTCTCCCAAAGCCTGGCCAGGGCCCAAGGAGGAACCAGGGCACTTGCCTTTGACCATACAGCCCCAAACAAGGCCAGATGTCAGATTTCATGGCCTGGTCTGCCTTCTAAATACAGAAAGGTCAATACATGTTTCACTAAGGAGTGGATACATCTACTAAACTCTAATGATCATACATATTTTGTTCAGGAGCAGATACAAAGATAACCTTGGGTTGGAAGGCTCATCCAGAGGTCACCTTTGGCTCAGGGCTGTTGTCCAGGCCTCAGTCAGGCCTCTTGTCCAGGCCTTGGCACTTCAGGGTTTACTGGTGGGCTTGGCACTGCTGGCTTAACACTGGGACTTGATGAGCTCACAGGTCTTTCCCCACAGAAAGGATTCTCTATTCTCTATTTGGATACACTCAGGTCCACGTTAGCAGAATGACTTTGGTGAAAAAGTGGGACAGCACAGCCAACAGGGAGCCTGCCAATCCCTTCCAGCCCTGTCTGCTCAGAGTTTGCACCTTGCAGCTTCAGGTGGACAAAGGCAGCTGCTTCTGCTCCCTCTGTGTGTCCCCGTGTTCAGCAGTGCTGCTCCATCAGTCTGTGCCCTGCAACGGGGAAAAACCTCAGCCCTGCAGGGCCAGGAGCTGCCGGGCTCCGCCTGAGCAGCTCAGCCGGCGGGAAGGGAGCTGCTCCACACGGCAACCAGAGCAAAAGACAGGCCTTTCCTAGCACAGGTTTTCTATTGGAAAGAAAAAAGAAAACACAGAAGAAAAGGTCAAAGATAGAAACAAAATGCCAGTGTGTAGTGAAAAATACTTTATAACTTTGGATAAAGATATAACTGATCTTGTTAAAATGAGATCTCAGTTATTTGCTTTGTAAATGTGCTGATGGCATGGATCCATCCTACTGACCTCAGCAGCCTTTTAAAAAAGATTTTGTGGTTTGTTTGCAGTATTATTTTAAATTGTGGTTGAAGAAAAAGGAACTTCCTTTGTGCCCCGCCAGCTCGAAGCAGGACTGGGAATCTAAACTTTGCCAAACCCCAAACCCTGTAGAAAATGACCTTCCTTCTCACCCTGTGAATGAGCTGCACATTCCCTCTCAAATTGTCAGCGGTTTCTTAAAGATGCCGAGTCCCACTTAGAGCTTTTTGCTCTGGCTGGGAAGTGCAGAAGGGCAATTCTTCATCCACCAGCTCCAGACTGCACTGCCTTAGGAACACCATCCCCTCGCCAGGTTTTGCTCACTCTGGTGGCACTTCTGGAGGAGGAAGAAAGGGCAATTGCACAATTCCAGCCAAAAAGGAATGAAGAGTGGGACAGACAAAACATCCTGTGGAGATCCAGGCGTTCAGCTGCCACTGTGGAGTGCTTGGGTTCTTCCAATTGGATGTGGATCCCTAACTGCAATCTCTTGGCGTACAGGAGAGTCTCACTCACCTGCAAAAGTAGAAAGCTCTCTCGGTGTGCTCAGAACAGGCTGGTCTGATGCAAAGCTGTCAGAGCAATGTGAGAGCACAGCGAGCCCAGCTGTGCCTGGGACTGAGCCCAGCTGAGCCCTGGCAGAGCCCAGAGCAGCCTCAGCATCCACAGAGCCCGGCTGCAAGGAGAGAAAGCAGAAACTGCCTGTCAGCTGAAGGCTCCTGTGCCCTTGTCCCAACCACCCGCGGTGCCCAGGCCATGCTGGCCGTGCCCAGAGTGGGGCCCAAAGCTGCCCATCATTGCTGCCCTTGGCAGCAGAGCAGGAGGGCAGGACATGTGCCCAGCCTGCAGCCAGCCACAGCACATCCAGCCCTCAGCAGCTGCCCAGAGCCAAAACGCAGCTTGACAACCCAGTGAAGAATTTGTTGTGTCTGCCCCAGCAAAGGGGGGAACCTTTGGTGCCCGGCCAGGCCCTGCCATGCCCAGATCTGGGAGCGTCCCCCTGGCTGTGGACTCACCTGCAAATTGGGCAGGGAGCGTGTCTGAAGAAGGTGCCAGAATCCAAGTCGATCATCTTCAGCTGCCGGTGGCCAGGTCCAGGAAGAGAATGTTGTCCTTGAGGTTGTCCTTGGTGTTGTCCAGCAGCAGCCCTGCCTGATACAGCTTCTCCTGGGGCTCCTCCTTCCCTGGGGGCCAGACCAGGCTGTCAGTGTTCTGCCCACGGCCCCAGCCATCAATGAACCAGGACAAACAAAACTAGGCTGGATGGTGGCCACCAGTGCTTGCTGGACCAAGTCTCCAGCTCAGCTCCAGCACAGATGTTCCCATCTGGTGATCCCTGATCAGAGCTACAGGCAGGGCAAAAACAGTCTGGTTTTCTTTAGCACTGATTACTATGAGATGTGTGGAGCTGTTACCTACCAGGTTTTTGGATCAAATTGTGCACATGGACCTCTGCCATCTTCTAGGGCAGATGAACATCCTGCAACCAAGGATCATTGAAGAGGTCTTCTAAGGATGGCCTGTCCAAGGGTTGCATGGACAAACACCTCTTAATAACATCCTGGCACTCTGACGAGGGAAACCAGAAACCACCAGGCAGCTGGAGAAGGATCCCAGCCACTTTGCCCCCCCATTCCCATGCCCAGGCCATGCTGGGTGTGCCCAGAGCTGTGCCTAAACTTCCCCAGGGATCCTCTGTTTGGAGGAGAGCAGGAGAGCGGGACATGTGCCACCTCCTCAGCAGCTGCCAGAGCAGAGAGCTCATGAGCCTGCTGCTGTCTCCCAGCACAGGTATTCCCCTGTGCCCAGAGATGAGGACCCACCTTGAGAGAGCCATCGTGGGAACAAGATCCGCCCCCAGATGATCTGCTGGCCCCTCCTGAACGGGTGCTTCCCCATGACCAGGTGGTACAGCAGGAGGCCCAGGGACCAGATCGTTGCTGCCTCGCTGTGGTAGCGTTGGTGGTGGATCCACTCTGGTGGGCTGTAGGACAGGGTTCCTGTGGAACACAGTCGGAGTTCATCAGGGGTTGCTGCTATTCCTAGAGCCTCACCCCAGCATCCCTGGGCATGTGGGGGCTGGCCCCCTCCCACCCCCACCCAAAAGCGTCTTGGCTCAATAAATAATGCTGTTCCTAGCAGCAAGAGGGGGGAAGCCCCGGTGCTACAGCAGCCAGGCTGGGCCATGAGATGCCCAGGAACATCCCCGGAGAGGGCTCACCTGCAAATTTGGTGTAGGCTGTGTCTTGGAGGAAGGCACCACAGCCAAAGTCGATCAGTTTGAGCTGCCCTGTGGCCAGGTCGAGCAGAATGTTCTCGGGCTTGATGTCGCGGTGCAGGACCCCGCAGCTGGTGCAGTGCCGCACGGCCTCCAGCACCTGGTGGAACAGCTGCCGCGCCTCCTCCTCCAGCAGGAACCTCCGCTCCACCAGGAAAGCCGAGAGGTCCTGGCACCACTCTGGACGCTCCAGCACCAACAGGAAGATGCTGGGGAGCTCAACCCACTCCAGGAGCTGAATGACACCCGCACAGCCACAGGACACCTTGTCCAGCAGCACGACTTCCAGGGGCGCACGGGCGCCGTTGGGCTGCGGGAGGACCACGATGCCGTCAGTGGGGCTGAGGCCGCGCAAGGGCACCGGGACCCCTCTCCCAGCCCCGGATGCTCTGGGACCCCCGCTCGCCCCCCACCCGCTCTCCCTGCAGGGCTCCCGCCGGCTCTTTCCCTGCCGGGCCCCGGCTTCTCCCGCTGGCCCCGCTCACTCACCAGCTCGCCCCAGTGCCGGATGCGATCCCGGGGCACGCATTTGATGGCCACCTGCGAGCAAAGGGCAGCAGCGGGCTGAGCTCGCTGCCCGCCCCGCCGCGCCCCGATCTCCACCTCCTCCTCCTCCGCCCTCCTCCTCCGCCCGCCGCCGGCCCCGCCGCTCACCGGGGCGCCATCCGAGAGCCTCGTCCCCGAGCAGACGGTGCCGAAACCTCCACGGCCCAGCAGCGAACCCAGGCGGTACCGGTCCTGCAGGGCCTCCCGCGCCTTCCCTGTGGGCGACACGCGGCCCTCAGCGCTCGGCCCGGGGCCAGACACGGCCCCCGAGCGGCCACCCAGCGCCCCGGGCCGGGCATCCCCACCCGCCCCGGGCCCCGGCGGCTCGGGGCCGGCGGCTGCGCTGCCGAGCGGCGGAGCTCGGGCCGGGGAAGCCGCAGCGGAGGCGGCGGGAGCGGCCGCGCCATGTCTGTCCTCCGCGGGGCTCGGGAGGGGCCGGGAGGGGCCGGGGCCGGGGTTGGGACAGGCGCAGCCAAAGGGCGGCCATGCCACCCCAGCCCCAGGCACTGATCCCCGCCCAGCAGCGCCAAAGCCAGCACAGCCAGAGCCGGGCGGAGGCGAGACCGCGGCGGGGCGCCCGGGATTGGGGCCGGGGCTGGGGCCGGGGACATGGCCCGGCCCTGCAAAAGGAGAAGGGACAGGCCGGGACGGGGACACGGAGAGGGGCTGGGGAGACCAGGAAAGGGACACCGAGAAGGGCTGAGGGACACCGAGACAGAGTGCAGAAGAGCAAGAGAGGGAGATGAGGAACAAGAGAGAGACGAGGAGGTTCGTAGACTCCATAGAGTCACTGCTGTCGCTGCTGCTGCCGCCGCTGTCACCGCTGCAACTGGAGCCCCGGGGCCGTTTGTCCGCGTGTCCGTTCCACGCTGCGCGCTCCACGGGGGCAGCTCCTGAGCCTGTCCAAACACGGCAACTTGGCCGTGTTGAGCCCAGATGCAGAGACCTGAGTCCTGCGCCATGCCAGAGGAATCCCCTCAGTCGCTGCTGTGCATTGTCCCTGCTGAGGGTCAGACACTGTCAGGACACATTCCCTGGCTGTAGGATTCGTGCCCGACCCAAGCACTACACTGATGTCTCCAGCATTACTTTCCAACAAAAACAGGAAGGCAAACTGTGTGTACAGCCCATGGTATTATCGAGTGTCTAAACCTCACTGAGTCATCCATCTGAGAGGTGAGATCCATTTGGAATTAATGGCATGAAGAAGTAGTGCAACATGGGAAAGGGAAACATAGAAATAAATAGAGGAAAACGTCTTGATTATTTCTTGCATTTTCATTTCACTTCTGGAAAGCTGTTTCAGTTTTCCAGAAATCTTCTCCACAGTCCCAGCTGCTGCTTTCAAGAGAACAAGAGTTCTTTTGTGGAGAACGAGGTCGAGCTTCTGTCACAAGATGTGCCACCAAGTGCCACTTCTCTTGGATTTCCATACTGAGTGCAGCAGGACTTTTGCAGCCAAGCAGGACAAATGTTTGGAGAACTTTGCAATTTATCCTTTCTTTTCTTTGTGGGATGGGGAGTTGTGCCATTGGTAAAGTTTTCATTGTTACTGTTTTAATCCAAGCAAACAGGAGAGGTTACCAGGACTTGCTGGGGAATGCAACCCTGACTGAATCCAGAGACAGAATCTCCCTGACACCGTGTGAGCTCCCCGGGCTGGGCTCAGGTTGCTGCTGGGACTCTGCAGAGAGCTCCAGCTGGGATCAGCAGCAGCTGGAAATACCTCTGGGCATCCTCATTTTCTGCTGCTCGGAGGAAGCAATGAAGCGAGTCAAGGAGTTCTGTTTTTCCTTCTTCTGGTGCATTTTTTCATTTCATTTCACACCCCAGATACAATTTCTGTGATGGCCTCTGGAAGTTGGCTCTATTTCAGCAGCAGCAGCAGCAGGGCTGTGTTTGAGTGCTGCAAATGTGGCCTGTGTGGCTTTAATTCCCCTCGACGTAGTGCCCAGGGACTTGGGAGCATTTCAGCCTCTTCTTAGCATGGTGGCTACAACAGAAATACTGAGTTCACTGTCACAAAAGCACAGTGGGTAGCAATGACCGAAACAGGCAATTGCAGTTGTCCTGATGAAATTCAGTGGGCAGCCCAGAAGGGGTGCAGCAGCAGCAGCAGCCGTGCTCTCCAGTTGCCAAGGCAAAGGCAGCAGCAGCCTCCTGCTGTCCCTCCGGGTGAGTGAAACAGTGCTGGAAACAGCGCTGGAAGCCGACCCTTTCCTTCTCTGGAGGCTGGGTCAGGGCAGCGCAGGCGGGCCCTGAGGGATCCGGGCTGTCTGTGGGTGAGTGTTGCTCTAGTCCAGAATTCAGCCGGACAAAGCCCTCGGAAGGCGAGGCAGCAGCAGGTGGGAAGGGGCCGGCGCTGCTGCTGCTCCTGCCCGGGAGCCCCGGCCGGGCCGGGCCGGCGCCCGCTGCGCTGCGGCTCCTGCTGCTGCCAGAGCCGGGCGGGACTCGGGGACAGGGGATGGACACGGGGGGACACCAAAGGCCTGCGGGGCTGCAGGGATGTTGGCGCTGGGGCCAGCGCCAGCACAGAGCTTCAGCCGCTCTGAACCCCGAGGGAACCGCTGGGGAAAGGCTCCATTTCAGCCTTTCTTTGCTCATGGCTGCGGAGGGACCGAAATGAAAGGAGAACAAGCAGGGCCCGACCCCTTCTGCTTTGGTAGGAGCCGAATGCCTGGGGCTGTGAGGGGCAATGAAAGGCTGTGAGGGGCTGTGAGGGCTGTGAGGTGCTGTGAGGGGCCGTGAGGGGCTGTGAGGGGCCGTGTGGGCCCATTAGGGGCCATGAGGGGCAATGAAAGGCTGTGAGGGGCAATGTGGAGTTTTGATGGGCCATGAGGAGCCTCAGCCCTGACAGGACGGGAGTCCCACCATGTCCCTAGGGTTGGGCAGCCATGAGGGGCCACAAACTGATGTGGTGGCAAAGCAGGCTCGAGGCACCTCTGGGACAGGATGAGACCCTTCCCCAGATCCAAACCGCACCAAATCCACCATTAGTGGGACTTTCCATCTTTAGAATTCACTGGCAGCTTGAAATAGACCATACAGTTTAATCCCAGTGGGAGAACCCGGGAATTTTCCCAGTGAGCGACATCTAGCCTTTGTTAATAATGTCTAGGATTTAAAAGTCTTTACAATGAAAAGTAGTACTCATAAATACTAATAATTATAAGAAGAAAGAAACCTCCAAATCCCAGCACCACACAAAAATGACACATCTCATTTTTCTTTATTATCACAAGGTTCATGAAAACAAATCCTGTTAACTCTCTCCACCTTGCCCCTTCCCCACCTGATAAATGAGGCCATTTGCAGTGTTTCATACAAGTTAAAATTGACAGCTGGAGGGAAGAACAGGGAAACACTCATTTCCATGTCAAACCCAGCAGGCCAACTCCAAAAGGGAGAGAATGAAATGGAATGAGGGCAGGGGCTGGTCAGATGTTTCTCTAAAGGATCCCAAAAACACCTCCAAGTGACACAGGAGGGAGAAATCAATCCCTATAAACCACCCAGGGATTCAGCTGTGGGGAGCTGGACATGGACAGAGGCATCTGGAACAGTTCTTTCCCCAGGCTGAGCTCTCCAGCCTGGCCCTGAAGTCAATCAAGTGCTTTCCCAGAGCATTCCATGGTTGCCAAACCCCCTTCGAGATGTGGCTCACAGGAGCAGAGAACCTTTCTCAAGGTTCAGAGCAGTTAAAATGGCAAGAGATGCCCAATTCCGAGCTCTGTTTAAAAACCTGGAAAATAAAAATCCAGTTGAATCTCTGAAGGCCAGCTGTGGGCCCAGGAATCTCAGATCCAAGGGAAAACTGGAAAGGCCTTTTACAAGAAGTCACACTGAAGAGCTAACAGATGAATGTATGTGACACTCAGAGGGCCTTCCAATTTTGCAGTTTTCCTTGAATTGTTGAAATTGATTTTGCCTTTGCCTCCTCTTGCACTAAAGGAGCCTCATTTCAGAAGCAGGGAAGGCAAAGCTCATTCCTGGCCCTGGCTGCTGCTGTCCATGCAGCATTTCCATCCCTCCCGTGGCCTCTTCCCTCAGGGTCCCCAGCAGCAGCTGCTGGAGCAGCACATGGAAGCTGCAGATGGAAGTGCTGCCCACCCCAGCCTGAAGCTACACAAGGATCCTGCTGACAGGAACCCCAAGATTCCCTCCCAGGGGCCCTGCAAACAGTCACCAATTTTCGGAAAAGCAATACGGACAGCAGCAGCACCTCCCCATTATCCTGTAGGAAAGAAAGGAAAAAAGACCTCAGCATCGGCTGCTTGGGGCTCAGCTGGGTGTGAGCCTGCAAATCCATCAGGCAACAAGGGTTTGGTGGGCACCCAGCGGCCGTGGCTGGGGGCACAGAGCCTTACGTGGTCAAAGAGTGGCAGGAGCACCCCAACCAGCTGCAGGGCGATGGGGCTGGGTATCAGCATGTCCTTGTCCAAAACTGCAAAGCTGAGTATCACGGCTCTCATCCTGGACGTCTGTTCATCTGTGTCCCACAGGAGCTCCACAAAACGTTCAGTCAGGGCCCACGTTTTTTCGGTCTGAGCGAAACACAAGTCTGTGAAATGCCACCCTGGTGCCAACAGGGCCCAGAGGCCAAAGGCCTGTCCCAAAGTACTCGGGCAGCTGAACCAGGAGAGCTGGGAGCAGCTGCCTCAGCTCTCCAAGCCCAGCCAAGCCCAAGTGACTGCATTGCCCAGCTCAACTTCAGCCACTGCCCCCTTATCAACATTGAGGGATTCTCAGAGAGCTCGAGAAGGGCCCTAAGCACAAGGTGACACCTTTCCCTGCACTCACTCTGCAGGTGCTTTGGGGAAGCGCCAGAGCAGCCGGGTGGCAGGAACAAGGCGGCTGCCTGGGGGCTGCTTATGGCCTCTGACACCCAATTCCTCAGGGCTTCCCACCAGCCCAGCCCCTCAGAGTCTCCCCCAGCCCGGCCAGCCTGCCCACCAGCAGAGGCATAGCCCCACAGGAGCTCCAGAGGAGCCCGATCAAGAGGCACCGCGGAGCCCTCAGCAACCCAGCCAGCCACACACGGGCAGGAGGACACAGATGGCGGTTCCTGGCTGGCACAGGGCTTGTGGCCATCTCCAGGCACTGGCCTCCCAGTGATCCTTGCAGCTCCGGCCCCCAGCCACCCACTCTGTTGGCAGTGCAAAGGCTTCAGCAGAACCACCAAAGGCCAAGGGGCTTCTGGCCATTTTCCCCCCAAGACTGCAGGCTTGGGCAGCTTGCTGAGCACAAAGCACCCTTTTCTCCCTCTTCCCCTGTGCCCTGCGGACCCTGGGCACCACAAGAAAAATCCTGGGAGTCTGTGCACTGTAACATATCCTATATTTATAGACTAAAGGAAAAAAAGAAGAAAAGAAGAATGTTGAAGAAAAGGAAAATCCCCACTGGCTTAGGTGGCCCCAGGTCAGAGTGTCCCAGATCAGCTCTCCGCAGAGCTCCAGCAGCGCAGCCAGCCGAGGCCCGACAGTCGAGGCCGTGTCTTCCGTGCCCTGCGGAGCTGATCTTGCAGCCTCCGCAAGATGGAGGACGGAGCTCTCTGTACTGCCCGCAGGACCAAGGCTGTTTCAATGGCCAGGTTTCTGATGGCAGGGCTGCTGTCATCGGCCATGTCTTCAAGGGCTGGAAGACAGAGGAACAGTGGGTCATAGCCCTGGTCAGCAGGGACCCGAGGAGAGCCCTCTGCCAGGGCCACCCCAGACCACTCTTGCCATGGCCAGGAGGGAGCAGGGACCAAGGGGATCAGCCCAAAGCTGCTGGCCATGAATCCCCCACGTGTCCCCGAACTCTCTGGGTGCTCTGCCCTCGCCACCCCTCGTCCACACAACGAGCAGCTTCCGCGCTGCCAACCCGCTGTCAGCCCGCTGCCCCCACTCACCCTCACAGACGAGCTCGAGCTCTTCCTTCTTTCCCCTCAGGTGCCGCCCGGCCGTCCCTGGGAACACAGAGCCTGTCAGGGCCCCGGCGGCACGGCTCCCTGCCAGCGGCGCTGCCAGCCCTGTGGCCACACGGCCTCCTGCCCCGGCAGGGCTCAGCCTGGGCCTCTGCCGAACGCTGCCGCCCAAGGGCACGGCTGCCTGAGGGCGGCAGCAGCCCTGAGGCCAGGCGGGGCTCCACGGTGCCGGGCCCGGGAGCCGCTGCAGCCGGGGCAGCAGCCGGGGCCGGGGCCGAGCTGCGGCGGGCCGCGGAGGGGGCTCGGGCTCGTGGCTCACCCATGAACCTGATGGCCGCCTCTCGCAGGGGCTGCTGTGGGTTCTCCAGGTACGGCAGGGCCCGGCGCAGGTGCTCGGCTGCTCGGCTCCTGTCGTCTGCCAGCTGGAGAGAGCGGCAGCAGGGAAGGGTTGGCGCGGGCTCAGCCCCTCGGCCGGGCTCTCGCTGCGCCCAGTCCCGGCCTCCCCTGCCCGCACAGCCCCGAGGCCCGGCCAGCAGGCGCCGGCGCCGGGCTCTGCAGCGGGCACAGGGCCGGGTGCTGCCCGGGGAGGCGCGGTGCCGCCCCGCCCCGCGGCCCCGCTGGGCCGGGGCTCCACGGGCACCGCACTCGGGGGCCTGCTCCAGGCTGAGGCTGCGGCTTCCAGTCCCTTACCAGTCCCTCGCCGAAGCTCCATGTCTGATCCACCTGCAGCATCTGTTCAAGATCCCTCCTCTTCAGGAATCTGGCTGAAGAATGCAGCGTTTCCCGGGCGGCCTGGAGAGCAGCAGACACCCGGAGATGGCCCCACAGTTCAGGGCACAGGAGTGTCCCTGTGCCAAGGCCTGCAAGAGGCTACAACCTGCAAGGCTCCAGGGCAGGAGGCAGCCGAGCCCTTTCCCAGGGGGAAGCAGCAGCTCACACGTGCTCACCTCAACCACATGCTGGTTCTGGTCATGGCAGTGGAAGGAGAGTGGGAGCAGGCTCTGGCGCACATGTGACTTCAGCACCTTTCTTCCCTCTTCCGTTAATGAAACCATCATGTCTTGAAAGGCAAACATTGCGCACAGCTGCACCTGGCTATCATCCTGTATGAAAGGCAGGAACAAAAGACCTCATCATCGGCTGCTTCTGGCTGACCTGGGCACAGGCCTGCAAATCCACATGGCACCAAGTGTCCATGCAGCACTCAGTGGCCGTGGCTGGGGGCACAGACGCTTACATTGTCAAAGAGCGGCAGGAGCGCCTCAGCCAGCCTCAGGGCAATGGGGCTGGGTATCAGGGCACCATGGTACAGAAACAAATATTTGAGTAGAACGATGGTCATCCTGATGATGTCACCATCACTTTCCTGCAGGAGCTCAATGAGGCTTTCAGTCAGGTTCCACATTTTTTTCGCCTGTGTGGAACAAAAATCTGTGTAACCCCACCCTGCTGCCAAAGGGCTCCCAGGTCAAAGGCCTGTCTGGAAGCACCTGGGCAGCTGAACTGTGAGGCAGGAGAGCTGGGAGCAGCTGCCTCAGCAGCCAAAACTAAGCCAAGCTCAAGCAACTGCCTTCCCCAGCCCCACGCTGCCTGCACAGCCTCAGCCGCTGCCCCCTTCTCACCATGGGGGGATTCTTGCCGAGCACCACGAGGCCTCTGAGCGCCAAGTGACGCCGCTCCCTGCACTCGCTCCGCAGGTTCTTTGACATGATCTCCAGAACAGTGCCACTGCATTTCCTCAAGTCCAGGCACTGGAGGACCTGAAAGGCATGGGGCAGTGACAGGGCTCCCGGCCGACAGCAGCCCAGATCCGCACCGGGCCGGGCCCAGGCGGCAGCAGCAGCACAGGGCGTGGGCACCGTCCCAGGCAGCTGCGGCTACCAGAGGGCAGAGGGCTGGGAGGCAGCTCAGCGAGGCAGCACTGGCCTTCAGGCTCACCTCTACAAGGAATGCCAGGGCGGGCAGATCCCAGCGTGGCTCCTGTGTGCTGAGCCGCCGGAGCAGGTAGCGAACAATGCAGGAACACAAGCGTTTGGAGGCAGAGGATATCTCCCTGGCAGGAGAAAAAGTAACCAACACTGTGAGCCAGCGGGACAAACCTTTGCCAGAAGTGACTCAGAGAGGTCGGCTCTTTCACCACCATCCTGCACGGGGACCTCAGGCATTTGGGACGTGGCTCCTTGTGGGCACCCACCTCTCCCAGCCTTTTCCAGTCTGCTTGGTGTTTCCTGGGGTGACAAGGCCCTCTGGCCCATGACCACAGAGACTGCGTAGGGAACCCCGAGCACAGAGCTCGGGGGCAGCGGCGTGACGGGGGTCTCACCTGGCCAGCAGACCCACAGCATAGTTGTGGGTGTCAGCATGGAGCAGCTTGTCCCAGCCACGCTTGTGTTCCATTGCCACCACCACATTGTCACAGCGCATTCGGTGGAGCAGGGACTTCAGGGTCTGCACTACAAACCTGTGTGCAGAGCAAAGCCCAGGTCACACTGGGAGCATTGGCTCCTGCCCTGGGGAAATGGCAGGGACAGGAGGACTGGGATGGAGCACCTGTTGGGGCTGGTGGCAAGGCTGTCTTGCTCCTGGCATGCCTTCCAGAAGGTATGGACCTCCTCTGGCATATCCCAAGTGCTGAAGAACACTTGGAAGAGCAGATGCACAACTAGGCGGGGGAAACACAGTCTCACTACACGTGGGACACAGGGCTCCTGGAAGATCTTCCGCATCACCATGGTTGCCTGCAAAGGACAAATTCCCCTGGGACAGTGCTGAGGTGTCCGTGTGGCAGGGCCCCAGCGTGGCAGGGAGAGGCCAGGGGGGGACGCAGGGAGAGCACCGGGCCTGGTGGCCCTGGAGCTGTCCCTAGGCCAGGCTTCATCCCAGCGCCTGAGGCAGGGAGATGCAGTGGGGGAAGGAGGGTGGAGAGCTGCTGGAAAGGCAGCCATGCGGTGAGCAGAGGTCAGTTCCAGAAACTCACAGCCAGGGCAAAGACAGCAGTTTTGTCTCCATCCGAGGTGCACGTGCTGTGCTCTGGCCAGTCCTCCAGCACATGGAGGAGCGTTAGCTGTGCCAGTTTTGCAGTCCTGGGTGAGCACATGATGATCTTCCACATGGACAAAGCAGCTCTGCAGGGTCAGAACTCTGTCTCAGGGGGACCTTGGACACAGCACCGTGGCCTGGGCTGCAGTGGGGAGCTGAGCTGGCTGCCAGCTCTGCCTCTGCCCACTACCCCTTGCCAGCAGCCTGCAGGCAGCCCAGCCCTGTAGGGACAGACCCGCGAGGGGCAGGGAGGGAGCGTGGCAGCAGGCTCGGGGCCTGCCGTGCCAGAGCTGGAAAAGGGAGCAGCCAGAGGGCCCTGGATTTCTCCTTTGCTCAGACACCTGGGACAGGCTGTCCAGGATGATGGGCTGGGGAGGCCTGAGCCCTCTGGGCAGTGGGCCCCATACCTGTCACACGATGGGGCCACACGCAGGAGAGTCATCACCACATCAGCAGGCTCTGCCTCGGTGAGCTCCAGCAGGGTCCTGAACAGCTTGTGCTCAGAGTACTCATTGGCCAGGAGCCACTGGTGGATGTACCTGACCATGGCAGGCACCTGGAGAAGGCCCAGGGAGACTTGGAAAGCTGCCAGAGGGAGAAATGTCCCCAGCTTCCCCAGAGAAGTGCTTCCCTTTCCGGCACACTGGGTGGCCTGTAAGGGTTACAGGGACCAGCAGGCGTGGCTTGGGAGGCCAAGCAGTTCCTGGGGGGATCAAACCCTGCTCACAGGCTTCTTACTTGCTTTGACTTGGAAAATCCTTCCTCTACAAGCATATCCAGCAGGGCAGCCCTGGACTTGGTTTGGAAGAGGAGTGAGTAACCTCTGAGCCCAGTCTCCTCTACTGGGGCAGCTGCAGGACCTTCCTCCTCCTCCACCCAGGCCAACTTGGCCACTCTCGGGGATCTCTGCTCCATGTCAGTGACTGGATTGATGGGACCTTGCAGGAGAGATGCCTCGGAAAAGCTCCGAGTCAGCGAGTCCTGCAGTCGTGCCTGGAAGGCACCGGCACAACTGAAGTGTGGGCAAGAGTTCAGGACAGCAAGTCCTGCACTCTGGTCTCGAGGGCTCCTGCCACAAGGACGGGTGACTCTTGGTCAAGGCTTGTGGTTTGGCCTTGAGGTCAACTGGCGGCAGGAATAACACCTCGGAACAGCTCCGGGTCAGACACAAACGAGTGTGCTGTGAGGGGGCTCCTCACCACACAGCTCTTTCCTGTCCTGTCCCATCGCATGCTGCGAGCACTGTGGTGTGGCTGCATCACCGCCAGCACCTGTGTCACCACGTGTCACAAAGGGTCCTTTGACACCCTGTCCCAATCCATGCCACGGTGACCACGCTGCTGCACCGTGTCACAAAGGGCCAATGCACACGCTGCCACCTGCCCCTGGGGCTGCCCCCCGCCCAGCCAAAGTGGCCCAGGTTGGAAGGAATCCCTGGCCCCAAGTGTCTAAGACAGCCCTGAGACAGGATCTTTCGCAATGGCTCAAACCATCGGCAAAGGCTGCCCTGCTCTGCGGGCTCAGGGCAGCAAAAGGAGCCCCCAGGGCTGCCGACGCAGCCACGGTGGGAAGGGCACGGGGCCTTGCACAGAAGCTGGCCCGGCCTCCTTGGGACACGTCCCGCCTGGTGGCCATCCTAAACCCGCGGGTGTGACACAGAGGAGGAACGTGTGGGCTAGGGCACGAGTGCTGCTCTGACCCCTGGGGCCAGGGGAGCGCTGAAATCAGCAGCTGTGACAGAGTCCCCGCCCAAGCAGGCCTGCCATCCCCTGAGCCCCCTGGCAGTGCTGGTGTCATTCCCTGCCAGAGACCTGTGCCCCGGCGCGCTTTTCTGCCACAGGGCAGACAAAGCCAAGGTGCATTGGGGGCTGTGCTCCTTCCTGCGGGGGATGTTGGCAGGGGGACCTGGAACAACTGCTGGCAACACTTGCTCTCATGTCAGAAGCTGTTAATCCGTGCTGAAATGGTTTTCTCCTTGGAGTGATTTCCTGCAGCACAAAATCACCCTGGCAGCGAAGGCATAGAAGGATCTGGCATTGAAGAATCCACAATTCAGGAAAGCTTCACTTCCCATTGCTCAACTCAAGTAGTTCCAAAAAATTGCAAACTTCCTAAATTAATGGGAATGGCCTGAGAATGTTACAGGTTTAGAGGGCCAAGGACTTTAAACCACCTAAATCTCGGGTGAGGAAACCCCCCCGAGACAAGAAGAGCTTAAAAACACATTTCTCCTGATGAGCAGCTCTTCTCCCAGCCCAGCAGGGCTGGGGCACTGCCTGCAGTCAGCCCGGGCACAGCACACAGGCACAGAGAGCTTCAGTCACTCAGGGCTGGGAAGGGGCTGAGAAGTGACTGCGGGAGAATCACTCCCAGCCCTTGGCACAGGAACCTCTGGCTGCAGGACAATGCAGCTGCAGCTCCTGCAGTGATCTCCTACAGCTGGAACATGCCAATGCCTACAGACTCTGTGAGTACAGTCTCTGATTGTGTCTTGTGTGGAGCAGCCAGGGGTGCCCAGGGCTGTCCTGCAGAGCAGGGTCCTGCAGCCCAGGGCGCTGTGCTAGGGCAGGGATTCTGCTGCCTGCCAGGGACAGCTCTCAGCCAGCCCTGGGGGCTGCTTCCAGCACTGGGGGAAAAGATCTGGGTGGAAGGAGACAGCTGGTAAGGCTTGGAAGTGTTCTCCTTGTGTGGTGAGGATGCTGCATTGTTCAGGACTGCTCCCAGCATGACATTTAATTGCAGAACATGTCCAAGTACATTATCCAGGGAGCAGAGTGAGGCAAGGGCTGTATAAAAAGGAAAATCCTGCTTTATTAATCTTATATATGTGTTGCCTGGATGGGAAATTGCACATTGATATTCATCTTTGAGCTCAGGTTGAGAAAAAAGAACCAAACAATTTTGTCTCAGACCTTACCAAACCAGGCAGTGACAGAAATCAGCAGAGGGTCCTTTACAGGCAGCATCAGTGTTTGTTTCCCAGACTCCTCGGGGCTGCTCTGATGTTGCCATCATAGTCTACAGAGCCAGAGCTGCCCCTGGGCAGTGCATGAGCTGGGAGGGGTCTGCAGGGCAGAGCTGAGCCCCCAGGGCTGGGCTGGGCTGGGCTCTGGCAGCACTGGCAGGGCCCAGCCCTGGGCACAGGGAAGCAGCTGCAGCCAGGGACAGCTCCAGGCAGCAGAGCCCTGGGCAGGCAGTGGGGGGAAAGTGCCACCAAGCTGTGCTGGGATATTCAAAGTCCTCTCCAAACTGAACTATTCAGTGATCACTGTTTTTACAGATCCCCATGCCAAGACACTGCAAATGTCCAACAGCAGCTCCATCAGCCACTTCCTCCTGCTGGCACTGGCAGACAGGCGGCAGCTGCAGCTCCTGCACTTCTGCCTCTTCCTGGGCATCTCCCTGGCTGCCCTCCCGGGCAACGGCCTCGTCATCGCTGCCGTGGCCTGCGGCCACCACCTGCACAGCCCCATGTTCTTCTTCCTGCTCAACCTGGCCCTCAGCGACCTGGGCTCCATCCTCACCACTGTCCCCAAAGCCATGCACAATTCCCTCTGGGACACCAGGGACATCTCCTATGCAGGATATGCTGCACAGCTCTTTTTCTTTCTGTTCTTCATCTCAGCAGAGTTTTTTCTCCTGACCATCATGTGCTATGACCGCTACGTGTCCATCTTCAAACCCCTGCATTACGGGACCCTCCTGGGCAGCAGAGCTTGTGCCCACATGGCAGCAGCTGCCTGGGCCAGTGCCTTTCTCAGTGCTCTCATGCACACAGCCAATACATTTTCCCTGCCCCTCTGCCATTGCAGTGCCCTAGGACAGTTCTGTGAAATCCCACACATCCTCAAGCTCTCCTGCTCCAAATCTTACCTCAGGGAACTTTGGCTTCTTGCTGTTACTGCCAGTTTATCATTTGGTTGTTTTATATTCATTGTTTTCTCCTATGTGCAGATCTTCAGGGCCATGCTGAGGATCCCCTCTGAGCAGGGACGGCACAAAGCCTTTTCCACCTGCCTCCCTCACCTGGCTGTGGTCTCTCTGTTCCTCAGCACTATCATGTTTGCTCACCTGAAGCCCCTGTCCATCTCCTCCCCATCCCTGGATCTGGCAGTGTCAGTTCTGTACTCGGTGGTGCCTCCAGCCCTGAACCCCCTCATCTACAGCCTGAGGAACCAGGAGCTCAAGGCTGCAGTGTGGACACAGATGACTGGATGGCTCCACAAACATTAAACTGCTGGGCAATTTCTGAAAATCACTTGTAATAAAAGTCATCTTTGATACTTCTTGTTGTTTTCATTTTAAAGGACCTTTCTCTTAGTTTTACTCCTTTATTCTTGTCCACAAATCAATTTCATTTTTTGTGACATTTCTCAGTTTGTTTCTTTTCATGTTCACTGTGGCCACAACCTGTGTCAATGAGGGGCTGTGCTCTCGGTGGCTTTAAAGGAACTCAAGGATTTCCCAGCCAAGTTTTGTGCAGAGATGCCCCTTTTGTTGCCTTCTCTGCAGCTGCAGCAGCAATGTCTGTGTGCAGAGCTGGGGGCAGATCAAGGCTGGCTCAGCAGCTGTGGCCAGGAGCAGCAGCCCTTGGTGTTGGCAGTGCTGCTCCCGTGGCCCTGCCCCGCTGCCCTCCTGGCCCTGGTGTTGCTGTAGGGCCTGAGTGCTCTCGGGGCCGGGCACAGGGCTGGGGGTGGCAGTGCCGGGGCTGCAGCAGGGACAGGCCATGGGCACTGCTGGGGCAGCGCTGACGCCTCAGGGCAGGGCCTGGGGGCTCCAGGCTCCTTGCCCAGGCTCTCTCCAGAACACGCCCAGGCCAATGCTCAACACAGAAAAGCCCCGTGAGCAGCCCCAGGCTGGCCGTGGGCAGGCTGGGGGCAAACACCATGGCTGGGGCTCTGCAAGGTCCCTGGGGGAGATGGGAAGGAGCAGCAGAGCAGGGTCTGATCCATCCCCACTGCGCTGGACACCCCAGGGCAGTGTCCCAGAGTGTCCTCATGCACCTGCCAACAACATCCCCCCTCTGCAGCCCTGGCCACTCCCCCAGCTCACACAGGGGCCCCATCCTTGCAGGCACAGACACGGCAGCACTGGCTCAGGAGCCCCTGTTTGCACTGCCCAGAGCAGGCCTGAGCACCCCCATGGTGTTGGTGTGTGGAGATGAACCTGAGGGAGCACAAATGCCATCAGCCCCTGGCGCCAGGAAGAGCTGGGGGACAGGAGGCAAACAACTCAGTTTTGTTGTGGCCTCTGAAGTCAGCCAAAAAATTTGTTCCCATGAGCTGTGAGTTTCCTGTGCCACTGCTGACGTAATTTCTCAGAGCCAGGGCTGCCTTGTAGTCACCCCCAAACTGTCCAGAGCATATCTTTTGCTTCAATTTCCTTTATCTACTCTTCCAGCTGCAAGTTTCATTGTATTGCTTAGCCCTGTTCCCTCCTCTGCAAACAGCCCATCCCTGTTGGCCCTTTCCTCTCTGGCCCCACTCCCCATTTCAGTTCCTGAGTTGGCACCATGGGAACATCTCTTGGGGAGCAGGATCATCCTCCAAGTGCTTCAGGAATTGTCTGCAGGCTCCTGCAGTGCCTGGTGCTGCTCCTTGCCAGAGGCACCACAGCCCAGGGGGGCACATCTGGGCTGCTGTGTCTGGCTGTGGGGCTCCCTGCTCTGGGCCATGAGGAGGAGCTGCAGAGGCTCTGCAGGACTGACAGGATGGGCTTTGGGGCTGTGAGGAGAAGCTGAGGGACCTGGGCTGCCTCACCTTCTGAAGAGGAGGCCCAGGGCTCATCCTGCAACTGCTGCAAGGGTGGTTTCAGAGAATCACAGAATCAGCAAGGTTAGAAAAGACATCAGGGATCAGCAAGTCCAACCTGTGCCCTGACACTGCCTTGTCTCCCCTGAGCCTTCTCTTCTCCAGGATAAACAACCCCAGCTCTCTCAGCCCCTCCTCACAGGACTTGTGTTCCAGACCCCTTCCCAGCCTTGTTGCCCTTCTCGGGACATGCTCCAGCTCCTCCATGTCCTTCTGAAATCGGGGGGCCCAGAACTGGACACAGCACTGAAGGTGCTGCCCAACCAGTGCTGAGCACAGGGGAAGAATCACTGCTCTGCTCCTGCTGGCCACACGGTTCCTGATCCAGGCCAGGTGCCATTGGCTTTGTTGGCCACCTGGGCACATTGCTGCCTCATGTCCAGCCTGCTGTCCATCAGTCCCTCAGGTCCCTTTCTGCCTGGCTGCCCTCCAGCCACTCTCTCCCCAGCCTGTGGCTGCAGGGGTGGTTGTGGCCAAAGTGCAGCACCCGGCACTTGGACTTGTTAAACCTCACATTGGTTGATTTGGCCCCTGGATCCAGCCTGTCCAGGGCCCTGTGCAGAGCCTTGCTGCCCTCCAGCACATCCACACTCACACCCAGCTTGGTGGCATCTGGATTTGTTAATGGTGGACTCGATCCCCTCCACCAGATCGTCCATGAAGATATTAAACAGGACAGGACCCAACACACATCCCTGGGGGACACGACCAGGGACTGGACACCAACTGGATGCAGCACCATCCCCAGCACTCTCTGGGCCCAGGCTTCATTCTTCCACCAAAGAGGGAACCTGCCCAAGCTGTGGGCTGCAGCTTTTCCAGGCAATGCTGTGCCTCACGGTGTCAAAGGCTTTGCTGAAATTCAGGTAGACACATCCACAGCCTTTCCCACATCCACCAGGTGGGTCACCTGGCTATAAAAGGTTGGTCAGGCAGGACCTGGCCCTCCTAAACCCACACTGGCTGGGTCTGATCCACACAGGGATCCCTGTGATGGCACCCAAGGGGGTCTGTTCCATTCCCTTGCCAGGCACCCAGGTCAGGCTGACAGGCCTGGAGCTCCCCAGATCCTCCTGCCAGCCCTGCCTGGGGATGGGGTCACACCTCCAGTCCTCTGGGAGCTCCCCAGTGAGCCAGGACTGATGAGAAATGATGGAGAGCAGCTGGGGGAGATCATCTCTCAGCTCCCTCATCCTCCTAGGATGGATCTCCTCTGATCCCATACACCTGAGGGCATCTGAGTGGCTCAGCAGGTCACCAAGTGCTTCCTCCTGTATTACAGGGGCTGTTCTGCTCTCTGTTCCCATTCACCAGCTCAGGAGGCCACTTGTCCTGAGGACAACCTGTCCTAATGTTGAAAATGGAGGCAAAGAAGGTGTTCAGTACCTCAGCCTTCTCCTCATCTTTAGTTACTCTATTCCTCTCTGCATTCAATAAAGAGCGGAGGTTGTCATTGGCCATCTTTTTGCCATTAATGTATTTATAAAAACATTTTTATTATTCATCACAGAAGTGGCTAGATTAAGTTATAGTTGGGCTTTCACATCTGTAGTTTTCTTTCTCAGGATCTAATGATATCCTTAGACTTTTCCTGGGCAGCCTTCCCCTCTTTCCAATACTGGTGCACACTCTTTTTTGCCCTTAGTTCTTGCAAAAGCTCACTGCCCCTCCAGGCCAATCATTCTACTTGTCAGCTCATCATAGGCACAGCCCTGTGTCTTCAAGATTTCTTTCTTGAAGTACATCAGTCCTTCTTGGATCCCTTTGTTGAAGGGCTCCTTCCCTTTAAAAAAATCAGTATCCAATTCAGTAGTCTCCAAATCAACACCCTGAACAGGGCCAAGTCTGCCCTCTGGAAGTCCAGTGTAGAAGTTCTGTTGATGCTCCCTCCTTGTGAAACTGAATATTGAAAACTCGATTATTTCATGGTTGCTGTAGCCCAGATGGCCCCGAGCACCACATCCGCTGGCAGCCCTTCTCTGTTTGTGAACAGCAGAACACAGAGTTTTCTTGGGAGTGGCAAGAGAAGGAAACCTCCCCAAAGTGCAGCTTGGAAGGTTCAGCCTGGAGCTGAGCACAAAGAAAAGCCCCTGCCAGGGCAGAATTTTGGTGCAGGAGGTGTCCCAGCATGAGGCTGGGCCATGGCATGGCTCTGTGTGCCAGGAGCCGGCAGCGCTGGGTGCAGGGAGCCCAGGGAGGGCACAGCAATGCTGGGCTGACAAATGCTGGGGGGACAGCGAGATGGGCGTGTGCAGCCGGCCAGGGCACAGCAGCAGCCCGCCCAGGGGGCACAGCCTGCAGGACACATGGCCAAGGGCTGGGCAGGGCTGGCAGGGCCACAGGCACCCAGGCCTTTGTCCCCTGGGCTCTGCCAGCGCCTCGGGAGGCCCCACTGAAGGAACTTTCCTTCCAGGGGCTGCACTTTGCTCCTCCCTGGCCCCTCCCTGAGGAGGCTGGCCGGGCTGGCAGCTTGATGGCATTTGTCCTTGCTGCCATCCCAGTGCCCCACCAAGTGTCCCAAGTCTCCCTGGGAGGGACAGGCCCTGCTGTCCCAGACCTGGGCTCAGGGCTTGGCCTTTCTGCTCCCTCCAGCCAAGCCAGGCCTGGCTCAGCATTGCAGTTCCTGCTGCTGTGCCCCAAGCTGGCTCGGCCGCTGCTGGAAAGGGACTTGAGGTACCTCAATTCCCTCGGGGGGCAGATTGGACAAAACAGCAAACATCTCAGGAGGGTGGAGAAAAAAAATTGAAATTGCAAGCTTTAGATAATGTGAGAAGTAGTGTCTTGGCTTAGATAGACAGGTATCTGCCAGGGAAGATTAGGCTTGGAATGTAAGTCCCCCTCCTCCCCTTCTCCAAATTACTATAAATTTGCAATTAAAAGGCTGTCAGGCAAAGATTTTGGGAATAGGTATAGCAGTTCTTTACTAGGGATATTAAAAATACAAATGTTGTAGTGGAGAAGAATAAGCAAGCAAACAAACAAATAAGCAATCCTAGAAGAACTCTGAAAGAGTCAGAAATACAGCCTGACTCTCTGTTGGTCAGGGTGTTGGAAACAGTCCGAGAGTTAAGCCCTCCTGGAGTGGCAGATGTGGTCCTGTTGGAAGCAGAGATGATCCTGTGGAGCCGAGGGTCCAGCGATGGGTCCAGTCTTCCTTTGGGACTCCCATGGGAACACTGGGTGTCTGGGGACACTTTTTGCTCCTTTTTATCAAGGTGAAGATGGTTTGGCTCCTCCTCCCTGGGTAGAGCATCTCACAATAGTATGATGTAATGTGTCATGTCATTGGTGAGCTTTAATGGTCCATTAACAGAAAAAATTCCCATGGGGGTAGTGGAAGAATGAACAGAGATAAGCAACTCTGCCCCATCTGATAAGCAACACTGCTCCACCTGTTTTTTTAACCAATGGCTTCTTATCAGAGAAGGCAGTTACCCCCTCCCTAACAGATAAAGAAAAAATCTCCCCAACCGGATTTTGGCCACCCCTTTGTTTAAGTATCCAACACTTGGTCTCCTTGGTAACTTACGGGGAAAAAGTTCTTGAGAGTGAAAAAGGGAAAAACCTAACCCCCAACAGGGGGCAACTGGGATCATGATGGCATCAGAATAGGATCATATTCTGGGAGTGACTGGATCTGTGCAACTGAGATTACAACTGGGTTTACAAAGTTATCGAAGTCCTAGACATAAGATAAACATAACAGAGCATTGCTGACATTGCTGGACAGAATAGACAGGCTGTAGGCCTTATGTCAGAAATGACGACCATTGTCACACAACTGTGTTAGACCAGGAGAGGTGCAAAAAGACAGGAATAGCATCGTGTTTGTGGCTGGTTGGATGATTTAGGAATAGAATGCATTGTATCAGGGCTGCTGCTGCTTGGCACATGGGGACTCTGTGCTGGAAGGCATTTGGCATGATGGCCCAGACTGTAACACTCTGACCTTGGTGAGACTGATCCAGCCATGTCACAAACGACTTTTCCAACCGGCAGCACCTCTCTTGTTCCTTGGCTGGCCCGCTCCAACTTGCCAGCTGTCCATCAGCAGTGTGCCCGCTGCTCCTGCGTGCTGCCAGCCCTTCCCTGGCAGTGACAGCAGGAGCTGCTCCTGCCGCCGGCCAGCTCCTGTGCCTGGAGTCCCTTCCTGTGCTGGCAGCACAGGCTCCCTCTTGCCTTGAGCCAAAAGCCTGCCTGCCCCTTGGGCTGGCTTTGCCAGGTGTCTTGTTCCAAGCCTTTGACTCCCAGGCTTCTGCCCAGCCCAGGGACATTTGTTATTTCCATCCCCTGCTAGTCTGACACCAGGAACCATTCTGGTTTTACCTAAGAGGTGAATCATGAGGATTGTGGTGCTTTCTTGTCCACAATGTCCTGGTAAGACCAAGAACACGCTGTTCTTACAGCTGCAATTGTGGCTGTTCCTACACCATTTATTCCACACTGCATGACTAAGGAAAGTCTCTCCTTTTCCTTACTACAGCTTAGTGCAAATATGTGTTAAAAGAGAATGAATGCCATAATCCCTTTTTTTCCTTCAGTCACTAGTGGTTACCTCCCTGTAGGATACAGAACAACTCAAAAATGTTGTGCATACAATGAAGAAAACACAACACAAAATTTCATGTGGATAATGAGGTTAGAAAACCCGTTTTAACCCATGCCACTGTTTCTCACTGCATCTACTTAAACTGACACAAAATTAAGTTGATTTTCTCCACAGTGTAAAAAAAAAGAGCTTGACTCAGCCAATAGAGCAAGCAACAATCAGTTTAATAATTCAATTATTCAAATGAGAAAATGTGACCAAAGCAGCGCACTGGGTACAGTAGGGGTTTCCCCTCCAGCTGCACGTTGGCTGCTGATTTTTGCTGGTATTTATTGAGCATCTTCATAAGCACTTCTCAGCAGGTTTTTTTTGTGGTTTCCTCCTGGTTTCTCTTGGTGAAGTCTGATTCCTAGACCTCATTGTGATCAGTTCCTATTGGTGATGTTGAATTTCTATACCCCAAGGCTGTAAATTAGTGATGGGGATTTCCAGTTTCCTTTTTCGAGAATCATACGTTAGTGATGGTGAGGCCCAGCTTCTCTTTCCAGGGCCGTAAATCAGTGATGCTGAGGTCTAGCTTCACTACATCTGTGATGGTGAGCTCCAGTATTCCTTTCCAGGGTGGTAAATCAGTGAGGATGATGTCTAGCTTCCCTTACCAGGATCATACATCTGTGATGGTGGGGTCCAGTTTTCCTTTCCAGGATCCTCAATTTTTAGCTTGGGATAAGCTCACTCCCTTCTTTGATTTAGGTGATTACCACTCCTTTTATATATTCTAAAACTATAGTTCAAAACCTCTTACTGCAAAGCAGCTCAAAGCTTGTAATATATTTCTATCGAAGCAAATAATACTCCTTCCACATTCTTCTATCCTACATGCTAAAGGTCTAAAAAAACCTTAAATCCTTCATTGTGAAAGCTTTAAAACTCCCATTATTCACTTAGAAGCATGCAAAATATTTGTCCAAAGAGCCTCTTTCCATGCTTTTTCCGTTTGTCTATTAAAACTCATTTGGATAACTGTCCCATGGTCTCATTGCACACATTTCACAACAACTACACAGGCCACCTTCTTTTTTTCTTACCTGACACGAAACACAACCCCACATTTCACAACACTGAGGCAGTTTTGCCATGGAGCAGCAGTGTGTCCTGATGCTGAATAAGTACCTGGCATGACCTGTGATGTTCACTGCCACAGAGTCTATCAGTACACAGCACAGCAGACTGGGTTATCACAGTTATTCCCCCCCTCCCCTCCTGTACATCCCATTGTCTCCTCTGCAGAAGATACAGGCTATGAAAACAAGGCAAAGTGGCTCTCTATTTTTCTTCTCCCTCAGGACTTGTTAGGCACCATGTTTTCTCAAAGGACTGCATGTGCCTCTCCCCAGCTTATTTCTCATTCTACAGAAGAGGAGAGCTGAAGGAGTTGGAGGCATGGGAGAGCCTGATGTCTCTTTCCCTCTAAAGGCTCTGCCTCCCCAAGTCCTGGTTACCTGCTGTGCTTTGGCATGAGAGCCATTCCAGCCCGGAACACAAGGGCAGCGGACTGCAGCTGCAAAGCCTCTCTTTGCAGTGGGATTGCTTAGAGCTTGCAGCCTCCATGGGCAAGGGCTCTGTGGGAGCAGGGGCCATCCCAGCCTGTGCCCTGCACACGGAGCCAGGAAAAGGAGCAGATCCTGCTGGCTTCTGCTGCTGCTGAGCCGAGCAGCAGCTCCCCTGGGAGTTCCTCCAGGGAACTTCACACCAAGGCCTTCCATCACTGTCGTAGCTGTGAGAACTTGTTGCTTGCCAGTTCTCCACCATCCTTGTGGATTCTGGAGCATGTCAGCACAAGTGTCCATGGCCCTTCCTTCATCTCCAGCTGCAGCAGTCACCGTCACTGCTGCCTCCCCCTTGCTGCAGCTCATTTGCCAAAGTGCTGCCAAAGGCCGCGGAGCTGGCTCAGGATCCCTGTTGGCTTCTGGGCTCCAGGATGACCTTCAGAGGGACACTTGGGGCGCATCCTGAAGAGCTGCCCGTGGCGTGGGTGGTGGATTTGTCCTCCCTGGGTGGCTCTGGTTGGAGTTGGATGCTCCGTAGAGTCCCGGAGTTTTCTCAGCAGCCTTTGCAGCGAGTTCTTGGCCAACGTGTGGCTCTGCTGCCATCCCAAATCTGTGCCTGACTTTCCCAGCCTGAGTGCAAGTGGGGCATGTGCTGGGCATGGCTGGAGAATTCCATGGACAAAATCCTCCAGCATTTACATCTGCTCATTGCTCTGGACAGCAGAAATCACAAAAGATCCATCGCAGCTGACAATTGTAATTTCTTGCAGGTAGCTACAGCTGCACTGCTGATCAACAAATACACAAGAATTGATATCAGATGAAAAAATGCCATTTATTACAAATTGCTACCACTGCGCTGTAAATATACAACTATATAATCAATTAAACTATATATTTTTATTTAGGTTAAAAAAAGGACTTAATAAGATTTTTAGGAATTTATGTAAAAATATACAAATATCCACTTCAGTTAAGCAAAACTTAATTTATTGCCAACCTCTACAACAACTCACTGTACACAAAGATCAATCAGGTTTTTTACAGCTTCATTTATTACATATTACTGCAAGCCTAAAGCCCATCTAGGAATACAAAAATACCAGTATTTCTATCAAAATAGCCTGGCTAGCAATATCTAAGTTGATGCAGTATTACAACTCTACATCTCCATACTTGTTTAAATTGAAAATATACAGATATAACCACCTTAACATTAGAAGGAAATACACAAATGTAAATATAAAACTAGACATATTTACATCTAGAAATACCAATAATTTAAAGGGCTTTATTACTACAACTGCATAAATATAAATACCTACACAAGTGTATTCACAGCATATAGAACTAAACACACATAGAACAGCATACTTATACATGCATATATTTACACACATATTTACATATATAATTACAAACATGTATGCATATATACACACACATATATACATGGCATACATCCATAAATATAATGACATACATATAGAAATATTCCTATACAATCAGCAACCCACATATATAAATATCCATATCATTATTCCTCTCTGTGTCCAAGTCCATATATCTCTAAACAGAACTCTAAGCTGAGGGATTCCAGCCCCCTCATCTTCCAGGCCGTTCACTCCGTCCTTGCTTCCTCCCGTGCAGAGCAGCTCTCCTGGGCAGGGACAGCAGGTGGGACATGTGGGAAGCAAAGGGAACACTGAGTCAGGGTCGGGACATTTCTCTTGGCAGCACCTGCCCTTCAGTCAGGGAAGGGCAAATCCCAGCGCCTCCCCAGGAGGGTGAGGAAGAAGAAGTTTGGCCAAAGCCCACGGCCAAAGCACAGGCCACCCTCAGCCCCATCTGCCCCACCGGCCCTGCGGCCTCAGCGGGGCTCTGGGCTGGCAGCAGCAGCTCCCTGGTCCCTGCTGGAGCTGGTGGCCTTCAGCTTCTCCCTGCTGCCTCCTGGCAGTCTGCGCCTGCCCTCAAGGTCTGCAGGGCAGCTGTGGCCAAAGTGGAGCCTCTGGAATTGGTGCCAAGGCCTGGCAGAGCTGCAGGCCCGGAGCCCTCTGTGCTTCCTGCTGGCCCCTCCATCCCCTCAGCTCCACCGTCCCCTGGGCAAAGGCCCAGCCCCCTTCACTTTCTTCAGCCCCTCACAGTCCTCTCACCCAACTCCATCCCTTCTGACCCATCCCGGCCCCTTAGAGCCGCCACCCCCTCAACCTGTGCCACTTCCCTGTCACCTCAGTGCCACCATGGCCCTCTGCTCCCCCACAACCCTCAGTGCCCCCAGCAGCTCAAGGTCACTGTCCCTGCAGCGTCAGCGCCTCCTCAGCCCCCTCAGCCCCCTGTGTCTCCCCGTCCTTCAGCAGCTCCTCAGGGGACAGTGCCTGGGGCCACCGGCAGCTCCCAGCGCTCCAGGGACACCCGGGGCTGGAACTGCTGCTCCGCCCAGCCCGGCCGCCAGCTCGGACCCAGCCCAGCCACAGGGGACACAGGGGCACGGGGAAAAACAAGAGCTGAAAAAGGCAGCCGAGGGGGAACAGAGGTAAAAACGCAGCCTAGGCCTACACAAACATCAGTCCATCCATTGCATTAATTCACAGACCATCACAGAGCATTTGCTTTGTGATGTCAGGGCACGGTCGCCACGTGGTCGTGATGACATCACAAGGTTGCCTTGGTGCACAGAAGGCCTCAGGGGTGTCAGAGCAGCTCTTGGGCTTGCTCGGTGCAGGAGCGTCCTCCTGCTCCTTGAGGCTTTTGTCAGTGGGCAGCTGCACACTGACAGGAGACACGTTTATTTCTGCTGTTCCAGCACAGTCTGCAAACTTGCACAGCAGTTGCCACAATGATTGAGCAACTCGCTGCTGTAGTTTGCTCCGTTTATGGCATTGGTTATTCCACCTATTTCCTGACCAACCTGGCACATAAGTAGAGGCTTTCCCTGGGTGTCACCTAACCTGGCTTTTGTGTCTTCCTGCTCTTTCTTAGTGACTGAGTTGATTTGGAAACAAAAAGACCATTTGGATGCCACCTGGGTAAAGCTGCTGTCAACACGTTCAGCTCAAAAGGGGGTGTCTGCAGCCAGGGCTGTGCAGGCAGCATTTGCAAGGGAACTTGCAGGGATTGTGTTCCCTCCATGGGAGAGTCTGTGGCAGCAGAGCCTGTCATTTCCTCCCTTTGATGCATCAAGCAGGACAGCTTAGAAAATGTGGACTGGGAGACCTTCTTGGAAGGCCTTCTAAAAATGCTCTGGTTGTCTCCAGTTTTCTCAAAGGATCGGGTCCATTTTCCCTTGCCCACTGCAGGTCACCTGAGCTGGGTGTTCAGAGGTGCTGATCCTGAGGTGAGTGAGAAAGGAAAATTTGATGTTGCTGGTGTTTACGAACTGTGCAGCAAGCTGTGAGCAGTAGAGTGTAGAGGGCCAGCTGAGTAGGCTGCAAGTAAATCCATTTCCATGTCTGCAGCAGCAAGAGCAAAGGCATCACTGGCTAGTTCCTAATTTTCCATTGCAGAGCTTTGAAAGAACTAAAAGCCCAGTTTTGCAGACAGATGAAAAGATGACCCTTTGGGATGGGAGGCCACAATCCGCTCCTCGTTGTGCACAAGAGGATGTTTCAATCTCTTGTGCTGGCCCAGACCAACCTTGGTAGCAAAACCACGAGAACACAGACCCAATCACCAATTGGAACCACACACACCTCACCTTTGCACCAAGGGAAATGACAGACAATACTGTGGTACTTCAGATTTTGTTTACCACACTTGGAGTATCTAAACCAGATCTTTCTTTGCCCATGGGCCTGCTTAAGATGGTCAATCAGCCCCAGCATCCGTGTAAACAGGGTCAGACAGTGTGGACAAGATGGATTTTTGTCCAGGATGGACACCACAGGTGTTCCAATAGGTGTCGCGGCATCACTGATCCCCGGCGGAGCCTCAGGTGTTTTAGGCTCTTCTAATTCTCCTATATCACACTCAGATCGCACTGCCTGGACCTGCTCAAAAGGCAAGGTTTCATATGGTTCAGGGAGATTGGCCAAGAACTCCCTGGCGTTACCAAGATGGAAACTCCCTATAGAAATCAAATTCTATTGGAGTTCACAAACTCCAATGTCACAAGATCGAATCTATCTTCACTCAATACCACAGGAGGAGATGGAATATCGGCCCCTTTGACCCACAGATCTAATGGGTCAGACTGAGTGGCCGTTGACATGTATCGTAAAGTCACAGATAGAACCATTGTATGACTGAAGATGGCGTTTAGTCCAAGTCAAAATCAAGTGAGGGTCATCAAAGTCAGCAGTCGGAACCCTCAACCAAACTGCCGATTGTGTCCAACTTCGTCCGTGGACAAGGCTTTGGGCAACAGCAAACAGCCGCGCCAAAAACTTTGTTTCTGCAGGTGGTGAAACTACCGCTGGGTCGCGAGGCCAGACGATAGGGAAGGGGCAACCAGTGCACCCTCACTCACACTGGGGCAGAAGTCAACTCAGTTACCTTTTACGGGCATCCAGCGAGACCACGGGGAGGTTTGACTTCTGCAGCTTAGCCCAGTTAGTAACTAGCACTCTGAAGCTCTCTTAAGAGAGTCATAGTTACTCCCGCAGTTGATTTCTGCCCAATCAGCTCGCCCAGACGTGGTCTGGGCGCGACAATAAAGAATTCGAGTTCGCCGAGCGTCTTTTTTCCTGAAACGTTCCCTGGTTCTTAGTTCTGAGTGAGTATGAGAGCTGCTCTTCCAGGAAATGAAAACTGGGGAAAATAAAAATGTCGGGAGGGGGGTGGGTGGGTGACGGAGCGAGTGGGCTTTGTCGAAATTTTGTATTGGTCGTGAAAGTGGTTTCGTCGGGCAGGCGGGACAAAGGCTGCCAGAGCTGTCCGACTCGGCTACGGGGTTGCAGGGTTGCCCCGCTTCTGGGATGGCAGCGGAACGCCAGGTCTACCCCGCTCCGAGCTCAAGCGTGGCCGTCAGTCCCGCCCAGAGGCATGGAATGTCGACGTGGAAGGGGGGTGGTGAAGAGGCGAATAGGTCTACCCCACTCCGGGGCTGGCCGCGGTCGGCAGCCGTGCCCGGAGCCGCAGCCTGGCACGGTGGAGGCGCCCGGTCGCCACGTGAAAAGGTCTACCCCGCTCCGGGGCCGGTCGCGGCCGGCGGCCGTGCCCGCAGTCGTCGGCCTGGCGTGGCGACGAAGCCCGGTCGCCGGGCGAAGAGGCCTACCCTGGTCCGGTGGGACTTAATCAGATTTTCGAGGTGGCCAGGTAGCCCATCTGTCCTGGCCGGCCCCAGAAGTTCACCAAGGGGTCACTGTTCTCGGATGCCTCCAGTTACGTCATGGTAGAGGGCGGCGTGAGCTGCAGCGACCTCTCAGTGACCATCCACTGGACGTCTTGGGGGCAGCCGGGGCCTCGGACTGGTCTGTCCGTATTATGGGAGCGAGGGTGACGGGCCGCATCCCCGCAGGCTCTTCCCATGCCTGTGTCCGAGGCGGACGAGCGGCGGCCGTGCGGGTGGTCGCCGGCCTGAATTTGGAGTGCCGCCTGACGCGGGTCGAGTCACGTGGCTCGTCCCGGTCCCCCCATCCTGCCCAGCGAGTGGGTACAGAAAGGCGCGTTGGTGAGGTGTGTGGAGCCGAGAGAGAAAGGGCTGTGATCGTGTCGTGCCTCGGGGCCAGCCGCTGTGCTGGCAGTGTTGGAGGGTGGCACGGGCCACAGCCCCCCCATTCCCTCCAGAGAGTCTGGTGGCAGGCGAGGCGGCGACGCCTCGCCCCTTTCTTTTCTGCCGGGCCTTAAGCTGGGGCCCCGCTTCGGTCGCGGGTGCTTTTTTCCCGGCTGTCTGCCTGCACGCGGCGGTGGCTGGGGGCGGCTCGAGAGAAGGGCGCGCCCGGTCAAGGCTCTCTCTGCGTGGTGCTCGAGACCGCCGAGGTTTTCCTGGGCCTTTCCCAAGAAGCCCCGAGGACGGGGCCCGGTTTGGCCCTGGGGTGGCGGCACCCCGTCGCCCCCCCGCCCAAGGCGCGCATTGTTTGTGTCATCCCCCTTCCGTGGCCTTAAGCCGGAGACCCGCGGAGTGGGCGGAATCTTGAGTCGGCTGGCAGTCAGCCGTCTGGCCAGGCCTGCCTTAGCCTTGCAGAGCCCCAAGACCCGACAGAGACCCCGAAGAAATGTTGCGGGTGGGGCGGCGGCGCCCCGCCTTCCCCTCGGTCTTGTCCGGCGCAATTGAGCCGCCGTGCCGTGGGCAGCCCATGGTGTCTGGCCTGCCCTGGTCTTGGTGGCTGCCGGCAGTCTGGGTTTTTTTTCGAGCAGGGTTCGTTTTTTCTTTTTAGGCCCCCACGCCTGGCCCTTACCCCCCTCAGCACCAGCCGGGCGGGCTGTCCCTCGCGTTGAATTGGGGGAGGTGATTTCTGGGCCCTCTGGGTGTTCCGGGGCATGCGAGGTTCTCGGTGGCCCAGTGGCCCGGTCCCCGCTCGGGCGGAGTGGGCCGAGCTGCGGCCGTCCTCTCGGGAGTAGAGCTGGGTTACTGAAGAGCTGGGAAACCCCGGGCCCCGAGGCGGATGCCGTGGTGGTGGCTCTGCCAACGGCAGCAGTGGGGGAGCGCCCTGGCGGGGCCATTGCAGGTCGTTTCCCTCGCCCCAGGGTCAGGTACCTAGCACTCCGCATCTCCGGCGGTCTGCCAGTTCTCTCCTCCTCGACGTTGCCAAATGGTCAGTCAGGAAGGTGCCCGCCTTCGCCTGCGGCGGTCCTGGCCCGGGCCCTGCCCATCACTTCCCTCGTCACCCTTTCCCGGGCCACATGTGGGCTGAAAGTGGAAGGCGTTTGCTTCGCGGCCGAGGGGACGCGGCCCCCTGCCCGGTCTCCAAATGAAAACGAGGAGAGTGGGCGTTGCATCCCCTCCTCGTTTCAGCACCGCACGCCCTTCCCCACCCGGGCACATCCTCGCGGAACAGGGGGTCCCGGTGGTGCGGAGCGGCGGCGGCGGTCCTGGGAGTCCAGCCGCAGTGGCGGCGGGTCTGCCACCCGGCAGGCCTTGAGCGCTCTCGATGCCGGCTCGGTGCTCGGTGATGTCTCGCCTCCTGCGCCGGTGGTGGAGCGCGGCCGCCAGACGCTCGCCTCTCGGCGAGGCAGCCATCATTGCGTGCCGTCTCGGATGTCATGTGAAAGGCCGCTGGGGAGAGGCTGGCGACGTCTTAGGTGCGGCGTCGTCTCGCGAGTTCCCGCGGGGGGAGCGCTTGAGGGAAGGCGAGCGGGAAAGCCGATGGCCACACCCCCCCAGCTCTAGGATGAGTGCGTCGTCTCACAAAAGAGGCCGGACGGCGGGGTGCCAAGCCCCACTCCGCGGTCCTGCACGCACCGCGCGCGCCGCTTCCTATTTCCATGTGGACACCGGCCGAGCCAGGGTGCCTCGGCCACCTCCGGAGGATGGCACCGCATGTGGCGGTGTCTCCTCTTGCAGGAGGGGAAGCCGTCAGGGGCGCGGGCCCCTCCGCTCTGTCTCTCGCCGGCCTTTTCGGAGCCTTTGCCCTTTTTTTTTTTCCTCCGTTTGTGCGTGTGCTTGTACGGTTGGGGCGAGGTGTGCCCTGTCCCCTTCGGGGGGGCGGCATCCTCGCCGGAAACCAAAAGGGGGCTGCTCCACGCGAGTGGTCCCAGCCCCTCCGTGCGTGCGGGGTTGGTGCCAAAAAGCCAGACAACTCTTTGTGATGGATCACTCAGCTCATGCGTCGATGAAGAACACAGCTAGCTGCGAGAATAAATGTGAATTGCAAGACACGTGGATCATCGACACTTGAAATGCACTTGTGGCCCCGGGTTCCTCCCGGAGCTACGCCTGTCTGAGCGTCACTTGATGGTCAATTGCCGTCCGGAGAGGTCACCCCAGCGGCACGGCTGGGGTCGCCTCGCAGGTCTGTCACACAAGGGCCTTCTTCCCCCTAAAAGCAGACTCGGGGAGCACTCCGTAGCTCCCCGCTCCTGGAGCGAGCTGCTGGGGCGGAGCTCGTCCTTGCCGGCGCCACGCTGCGGTGCGGTGGCTATCGGGGATGAGAGCGAGAAGATGGCGCGGCAAGCGCCGCCGAGGAGCGAGACACAGAGAGAAAAGAGGGCTCCGCGGGCAGGCAAGGCATGGGCCTCGCCCCCGGGCTACCCACCGCGCAGGTGGATCTCTGCGGGTGGGTACCGCAGTGGGACCGTTCCGTTGCGCTGCCGCGTGCGCGGGGCGTGAGCGCCGGGGGCGGGGAGCGACCCCCTCCTCCCTTCCCCCTGGCCCTCCTTAGGCGCTGCGTCGTCGTCTCTCTCGGGGACATTGTCAGGCGCGCCGTCACTTTCTCCTCTCTCCCCGCCGAGGCTCTTGCATGCCTCGCCCTGCCGGTTCCCGTGCGGGGCCGTCCCTGCCGCGCTCCTTTTCAGCCTTTGTCTCCAGGGTGAGGGTGTCTCCGTCTCCGCGTGTCTCGTGCTCTCTTCTCGCTCGTTCTCTCTCTCGCTCTCTCTCTCTGTTCCCCCAGCGCGCGTGCGCGCGCGCGGCGTGGGGGTGGTGAGGGGGGAGCCGGAGGAGAGGGAAGGGGGAAGAGGCGCGGGGCCGCGGAGAAAGAGCTGGCCTGTCCCATCCGTCCGTCCGTCCCGTGCGGCGGTGGTGGCGGCGGCGGGCGCAGCTTTGGGCTTGCGACCTCAGATCAGACGTCGTGACCCACTGAATTTAAGCATATTAGTCAGCGGAGGAAAAGAAACTAACGAGGATTCCCTCAGTAACGGTGAGCAAAGAGGGAAGAGTCCAGCGCCGAATCCCCGCCCTGCGGTGGAGTGCGGAACATTTGGCGTACAGAAGCCCCCCTCCCCAGCGGCTCTCTCGGGGGACCCAAGTCCTTGTGATTGAGGCCGCAGCCTGCGGACAGTGTGAGGCTGGTAGTGGCCCCCCGGCGCGCCGGGCCCGGGGCTTCTCGGAGTCGGGTTGCTTGGGAATGCAGCCCAAAGCGGGTGGTAAACTCCATCTAAGGCTAAATACCGGCACAAGACCCATAGCCAACAAGTACCGTAAGAGAAAGTTGAAAAGAACTTTGAAGAGAGAGTTCAAGAAGGCGTGAAACCGTTAAGAGGTAAACGGGTGGGGCCCGCGCAGTCCACCTGGAGGATTCAACCCGGCGAGTTGCTGTCGGCTGGCGCGGGTTTTGGCAGATCCTTGCCTCCGCCTCCCCTCTGTCCCCCGGGCTCCCGCCCATGGGGGCGGGCCAGGGGGGGCGGGCCGGCGCGGGGACCACTTCCCAGCCGGCGGCCAGCCCTGGCTGGGCGCATTTCCTCCATGGCGGTGCGCCGCGACTGGCTCCGGGTTGGCTGGGAAGGCCTCCAGCAGGCAGGTGGCCCGGCGCCGCGCAAGCGGTCCGTCGGGTGTTACAGCCCCCGGGCAGCAGTTGTCTCGCCGAATCCCGGGGCCGAGGGAGAGAATCGCTGCCGCGCCCTCCTCCCCCCCTGTTGGCGGTGTTGTGACGGGGGGCGTCGTGCTCTTCCCCTGTCTCTCGGGGACTCTTTTTGGCTTGGGGTCAGAGCTGGGCACCGCCTGTGTTGTTGTTGGAGGTTTTCCGGCTGATTTTTGTGGCTTTTTTTTTTTTTTTTTTTTTTTTTTTTTTTTTTGTGGTTTTGTTTGCGATTTTACTGAAGCCACCACCTGCCGTGCCTGCTAGCCTCGGGCGGAGAAGCTGCCAGCAGGAACGGCTCCTCTCAGGATAGAGTTAGGTGAATTGTGGAGGTAAGATGGGTCGTGGGGTGTTGGGGGGCCCCCGCAGGTGGTTTTTGGGGGCTCCCTGTGTCGATTTTTCGGAGTATTTTGTCTGTTTCCTTGCCGGGCGGCACCACGTGTCTTTTTGCCGCCGCCGCCATTTGTGTGGCTGTGTGATTTTCGGCGTGCTGAGGCGGCGGTTTTTGCGGTAAACTCAGGGAATTTTTGGGGGCTGCTGAGTCCCCGGAGAGCGGAGCAGCCCCGGTGGGGGGCCCTGTGCCGCTTTTGTGGCGTTGGTGTGTGCTTTTGGGGTGCTTTTGGGGTCAGAGAGGACCCGTGGCTCGGGTGGGGGGGGCGGACGGGACTCTCGGCTGCCGCAGCGCCGAGACTGCTGCTGTTTTCCAGAATGTTTTTTTTAGTTTTTGGAAGTAAGCAGTGAAATGAATAAAATGTAAGAAATTCCCATTTTTGACACAGTCTGTCATTTGTTAGGAAAGTTATGCTGTTTTAAATGTTATGCTAGTTGTACCCTGTCTGTTAAGAAAGTTATGCTGTTTGTACCAAAATTTGTATCCTCCAAACCTTATTCCAAGTTGTACATCCCCTCTAAAACCCCGGGTTCCCTTCAACTTTCGTCAGGCTAGGCTGCTGCCATTCCCCGCCTGCTCCTTGAACTGCTGGCCCCGCCTAATAGGGAAATCCAAGGACTTCCATGGTGCACCGCTCCAAACCGAAGTGCAGTTGCTGGCAAACAGACCCAAAGCCTCGACTCAACACAAAATCCAGATAAAAGGGAGACACTACAACACCGAGAAGACCCTCAGCTACCTAGGGACTGAATTCTGCTTCTGCTGCCTCGCCATGACCAGAAAAAGACTGGGAAAAGGTGACACCCCTAGACCACACGAGCCCAGTTGAGTTCCTGGGGATTCCAGCGAGGCTGGAACTCCCAACTCTGTGGTGAGAGCGGAAGATTCGACTGGCACCTCCTCCTGAGCAGCGGCCCGAGCGAGAGCGGCGACGGCACAGGCGACCCCTTGAGTTCCCCCTTGAAAGAGCTGACTAATAAAGGCCTTTCAAAGGAGCAGGTCTCCTGTCCCATTTTTAACAGTTTGGGGGCTCGCCAGGATATAAGGCACGCCCAGAGGAGGACCAGGATGGGAAGACGCAGCCTGGCCTCGGACCTCCTGGACAGCTGGACATCCCGGACCAGAGGACAACGCTCGCTAGCCTCGGGGGACGCCACTGAGGAGCATCAGTAAGAACAACTGGTGGTGGGAGTGGAGACGAGCGAGTGTGGAGTGAATGAGAGGGGGGCCGGTAGCTCAGACCCCCCAAGCAATTTTGGTCTGCTGAGTACCGCGTTTCCGCACCCCCGCGAGGGGGCCGGCCGGGAAAAGGAGGAAGCGAGTGGACTGGGAGTGACTGAGGCGTCTCCAGGGGTGTAGGGGGCCCCCCTCTGGACGTGCGGAGGAATTTAGACAGTGAGTGGCACGTCAAGGAAGTGTGTGGCAGCACAGGTTCCGCTCCCCCCCCCCCATTCTAAAAGGCTTGGGCCAATTTCAAGCATGTGAAAGGGCTCGAGCAGTGTGAGGCACCCACCACACTGGCTGAGGTTATAGGCCAGGGTGTCACAAGAGACTAGCACTGGCTGGGGTAGCAGCTGGAACCCTAAGGGCGGGTTGCCCAGGCTACTTTCGGGGCTTGTGAGTGGACACTGGCTGGGGATAACTGCCAGGCAAAAGGACCCAAAAGCCGCGACCCGGCACAAAATCCAGACAAAAGGGAGACACTACAACACCGAGAAGACCCTCAGCTACCTAGTGACTGATTCTACTTCTGCCGCCTCGCTATGACCAGAAAAAGACTGAGCAAAGGTGACACCCCTAGACCACATGAGCCCAGTTGAGTTCCTGGGGATTCCCGCGAGGCTGGAACTCCCGACTCTGCGGCGATAGCGACAGATTCGACTGGCACCTCCTCCTCTGCAGCGGCCCGAGCGAGAGCGGCGACGAGAGCGGCGACGGCGCAGGCGACCCCTCGAGTTCCCCCTTGAAAGAGCTGACTAATAAAAGCCTTTCAAAGGAGCCAGTCTCCTGGTCCATTTTTAACAGCACGAAGCCTGGAGTGGGGTAGACCTGGCATTCCGCTGCCATCCCAGAAGTGGGGCAACCCCACAGCCCCGTAGCTGAGCCAGACGGCTCTGGCAGCCCTTGTCCCACCCGCCTGATGAAGCCGCTTTCACGACCAATGCAAAATTTCGACAAAGCCCTCTCGCTCCGTCACCCCCTAGGTGATTTAGAGCATTTAGAGGCACGGTGTCCATACCCTGCACCTCTGTCCCTGCAGCCTCTCGTCACCCCTGGCTGCCCCACCTGGCTGGCCCGTTTCTTTGCTGACAGCTCTGCATCCTGCCTGCCTCTGCTTGGGCACACAGAGTATTGGGCTTGAAACCAAAAGAGTTATTTCCATTTTTACTGTGTCTGTGAATTTTTAGCACAAGAACAAGGCATGCAGGGCCTGCCTTCTCACTGAGGATTGTTGTAAGACAAGTAGAAGACATCAGGCTCAAGAGTACAGTGACATGCAAAACAAGGAGCGAATCTGGGAACTTGGGGTGGGTTTTATGGTAATGAGTAAATTGTAATGCACATGTAACAACTGCATATAAGTAACACTCTCTGGCATCACATGTTAGTGCTTTCCCTGCTCTGTGGAAGAACTAGCCTTCTCATCCAGGCACTCATGGCTGAAATTTGCATTCTGAGCCCCAAAATTCCATATATCCAAGACAGTGAATCCAAGGTATTTATTCTGTTGCTCCCAGATGAAAGCTTCCAGGACAAACAGCTCTGGTTTGCCTTAGCCTCTGGTGGCTGCCATTCATCAGCCCCAGAAACACGGGAGCTGCCTGTTTTCCTTCAGGAGAGGAGACACGGTGACACTCCAGGGCCTCATGGATCCAAGTGATCATTGTGACACAGTGAGGATCCTGCGGAACCAAGGGGATCACTGTGGCACTGTTGGGCTGCATGGTCCCAAGGGGCCAGTGTGAAGCAGCAGGGCTTTGTGGAACCAGGAGGTCATTGTGACATTACAGGGCCTCGTGGAACCAAAGGGCCATTGTGACCCTGCAGGGCACCGTGGATCCATGGAGACCATTGTGACATTGCAAGGCCCCAGGGAATCATGGAGACCATGGTGACACTTCAGGGCCCCACAGAACCAAAGGGCCACGGTGACCCTGCTGGGCCTCATGGAAGCAAGGGGCCATTGTGACACCTCAGAAGCAAGGAGAACATTGTGACACTACAGAGCTTCATGGAACCAAGGGAACATGGAACAGATCTGGATGATGTGGCCTCCCAGAGGCCTCCTGACAAGTCCAGCTGATCTTGGAATGCTAAGAGCTTCCTTCTGTCAACCCCTGGAGAACTGGGCCTCAGTGCTTTCCTTCCTATGGAAAAGAACCCTCCTTCTTTCTGGGTGCCCACAGCCAAAATGGATACTCCCCCTTAAAAATTCCCTATTTGCAAGGGTTCTCCCAGAGAAAAGCTGCCAAAACAGAGAGCTCTGGCTGACCTTGGCCTCTGGTGTTCACGTCTCACCTCAAGGAAGCCCTGACAAAAGTATTTCAGCAGGTTTGACTACTGGAACCTCAATGAGTCTCTTCCTCTGAAAAACTCAGATGCTCTTTTGGTCATGGGTGTCTTTTATTTCTCATTGTGAATTATGCATGAAATACTATTTTCAGATGAAAAACATTATTCTTATCACTCTGACAGTGTAATCTGACAAAAAACACCTCGTCTACATAATGATCCAGGTCACCTGTAGAAGCAAAAACAATAAAGAATCCAGGAGGAATTATTTGTCTCTGCTCTCAACTGTCACATCTCCTCTGGAGCTGGAGGTGCAGCCCCAGCACTTGAGAGGGCTCAAGGGGTCACAAGCTCAGCTCCCACATAGACAACTTTTGGACACTGGGATGCTTTTCTTGGCCCCTGCACACTCCCACAGGCTGAGATGGACACTGATGGTTTCTGTGCCAGGCTCTCTGAGCCCAGCCCAGCTCCCTGCAAGCTCTGCCAGCTGCCCTGAGCTCTGTGCAGCACCAAGGGCCTCTCCCGAACCCAACCCAGCCAGCTCTGGCCCCACATCTCTGCACCACCTCCCGACATGACTGGCGCCCTCGCTCAGCCCCGGAGCAGGGTAGACCTGGCGTCACAGGGGCGGCCCTGAAACGGGGTAGACCTGTCCGCTCCAGCACCGCACGCAGCCGCAGCACCGGGCCATCCACCCTTTGCACAGCCAATGGCCTCGCACGGCCCTGGAGCAGGGTAGACTGGGCATCCTGGGGCTGCCCCATAGCAGGGTAGACGTGTTCGCCCGGCGACCGCGCGCCGCCGCGGTGTATCTGTCCAAGGATGTGATATGCCTCACGACTGTCTCCAATGACTGAGGACTGAGACCCCAGACTCTGAAGGAGCCTTTGGCCTGGCTGAGGTGGAATGTTTGCCAAGTCTTGGAGGACTGGTATGCATCTCCATGAGAACGGAGTGCAAGAACAATGGAACTCGTCACAGTGGGCTGAGCCAAGGACAATGGAACTGGTCGCAGTGGACTGAGCCAAGGCTACTTGCCCAAACTGGTCTGTCCAAACCAGAGTGCAGACATGTACGGTGTGCAGCCTGTTCTTGAGCACCCAACCTCAACACGGGTGATTCTCGCTCTGGCTCTGTGCCCCTCGCTTTGCCTCAACACAGGTGGCTCCTGCTTTGGCTCTGTGCCCCTCGCTTTGGTTCCCGCCATGACCAACCTATAAAAACTCTGAAGACCCCTGCTCACTTTTGTGATCACCACACAGGAGAAGATCACATCTATAGGCATCTCGGCCTTGAGGACTCATCCCTCCACGTTGGTAGCTATAGTCCCCTTCCCCTCTTTCTCTCTCTTTTCTTACTATTCATTATTTTTCTCCCCACTATCGCATTTTGGTGGAACTAAATAAAGATGCATTTTTGATTGAGTAAATTGAGTTCTCCCCCACTGTGTCTTTTGTGCTCTGAGATCTTTAAAACAAACCATCAGGCCCCCTGCATATATTTGCAGACCCTGACATTAAATTGGCGTCACAGACAGGATCTTGATAGACGAAAGAGTTGTGGGTTTTATATAGTTTGTAACAGGGGAAGGACCCTCATCTCAGCTGCACCTAGCATGCCACTTCGGTGAGTGCTGTTAGAAAGCAAGGGGGGCGAGGGAAAATTCCCACAAACTGTATACACCCAGGCGAAGAGCATTGCCTGTCATCAGGATTTCCTAAAAGACCTCATTGTGCAAAAGATGGGACTGTAGTTAGTTGTATGTTGTGGGCTGCTTGGTGTAGTCGAGGAGACAACTATTTTGTAACTAAGGAGTACCTCTCAAGCAGTTTTGGTTAAATTTATGCAGTGGAGGTTGTTTGGGAAACATCAGCTATTGGTTTCATTTAGGAGGAGATGGGCAGCATGGACAGTTTTCTGCTGCAGAGCCAGTCTTGGATGGGCAGTGGCTGGTCTTATGCTGCCACTGACAAAGATACTGATGGTGGTATTAGTCCCAGTCTTCTCCCCTTTTAGTAAACCCTCCTACTCCCATCTAGAATTGCATGATATAATCCAGTATTTTGCTCCATCCAGCTCTGTGGATGTCCCGGCACTCTGCTCTTGATAATACTGCACCCATGAATTGCCATAGTTTGAAAAAATGACACACAGATATGGGGGGAGGAAGTCAACTTTGTTCGAGCAGGGAGTCTTCCTGACCTGTATATTTGCTATACACAGAAGAAATAGGAGGTCTGTAATGAGTAAGTGCTTTAACAAAGATAAATTTTGCTCTAACATGGAAGGAAGCCAAAAGCAGTTTCCTAGAGAGATTGTGTTTGATTCATAGATAAATGTTTAAAGTTTCCTCCTGGTAACTAGCCAGAACTTTCTCCCTGTTGTTGAGCAGTTTTTTCACTAATGAAACCAGTAGTAAAATAAAAAAAAAAAAACCAACCCACCTCCCCTCCCCCAAACAACAACCTACAAACAAAACCTCCCCAAAACAAAATCAAAAACTGCAGGAGAAGGGAATACAGGTGACCTCACCCCTGATAAATAACAGTTGTGTTAATTAAGCAATACATCCTCGCCCCTGATGAGTAACAGCTATATCCAATAAGGATGAGTGAGATAAAAAAGGGAGTGAGCTGGTATGGGGAGGGTTATCCTGGAGAAGGGATCTTGAGGAGCCTGCTGGAGAGAATCATGAAATAGGATCCTGGGGAGAGAGAATCACTGCTGTGAGGTCAGTCTGTGTCTGCAGTTTGAGCCTGTTGTTGCATCCTGTACTTATAATGTAGCTAGATAAAAGCCTCCATTCCGAGTCTGCAAACTAATGTGTGCAGTCTTAGTTTAGCAGGAAGTAACCAGCAGTCAGAAGCTGCAAGAGAAACCTCTTGCTGCTCCCAGAGTCAGCAAATAGTTGGAGTTAAGATGACTAAGCCATGAAGGGAAAGAAACCAGGATCCTTTATATGCTGTGTTTGACAAGAAGTCTGTGCCCCGGCTCATTTTTACCCTCTGACAGGAGGGCTGCAGCAACAAAAAACAAAAAAACAAAAAAACAAAAAAACAAATAAAACAAAAACAAACAAAAAAAAAAAAAAAAAAAAAAAAAAAAAAAAAAAAAAAAACAAAAAAAAAGAGAATTGGAGGGGCAGCATCACTATCCATTGTCCTTTTCCCTGCTGCTCTCTGCTGGGCCTCCCCCAGGGGTGCATGGGCTTTCATGATTCCCTGGGGACCCGATTGTCGCTGGGGTCATTCTGGGGCTCTTGGCCAGCAGTGGGTCAGTGGCCTTTTGGGGCTCTCAGATGACCATGGGGTGGCCCCATTCCAGCATGGAGCAGAGGCTGTCTGAGGCTGCAGGACGGGTTGAGCAGTGAGCACCCCACCTACAGAGCTTGCCCTGGATCCCCCACCACTTCCCATGGAGTTGCTTTGAGCCAGTCAACTGTTCCTCTGGTCTGTGACAACCTCTTAGGCTGATTAAGGCAGTGAGATAATTAAACCAGTTTATCTAGGTAAACAAATTTAACTTGTTCAATTAGATGAGCCAATTAAACCAGTTATAAACTTATTGTTAATTCGGCCAGTTAGACCAGCTAAAGTTGTCACACCCTAGGGGACTTTGCCCTGGACTCACCACCAGGAAGTCGGTTCCGGTTTTCTACCAGGAAGTTGGAATTTAGGATTTTTCCAGCCAGGGGAGGGATTTCTGTGCTCCAGGACAATCCCAGTCCCAGTGGAGACCCAGAAGGTGCTCAGAGGGGGAGGTCACAGGCACAGGAAGGATCAGTCTGCTGAGGAAGGTCAGGGGCTGGGGTGGAGATTGTGGATACAGGGTCTGCCCTGGATCCAAGGAGACCGTGGGACTGAGGAAACCCCAAACCCAAGGAGAAGATTTCAGTGGTGAGGAGATCCAAAGGGACACCAAATCTGAGAAGATTCCAGATCCGAAGAGATTCTGGATCCAAGACATTTCCAGAGACGAGAACAAGATTCCACAGCTGAGAAGATTCTGAATCAAAAGAGACCCCAGAGCTGAGGAAAAGATCTTGGATCCAAGAAGAAGATTCTGGAACAAAGAGACTTCACATCTGAGGAGGAAACCTTGGAGTGAGAAGATTATGGATTCAAGGAGACTCCACAGCTGAGAAAATTCTGTCTCCAAGGACAAGATCCTAGAGCTGCGGAAACCCCAGACTCCAGGAGTAGATTCTGGCCCTGTGGAGCAGCCAGTCCCGTGCCAGGATGTGGGAGTTCTTGGAGCGGACTGTGGAGATCCAGATACCTAACATGACCCGGAATGTCATCTTGGAGAAACCCAGGTGAGGGAAAGCCACGGGGGGACCCCCTGGAGTACAGGGGGGAGGTTTGGGTGGGGTCATCATCCCCTGGTGGGAGCATCTCCCAGGGATTGGTCCATCTCCTGCTGGTCTCCCACCATCTCCCAGTAGTCCCACCATTATCTCCCATCCGTCCCAGCACATCCCAGTGGTAGGGAGACTGTGGTGGAACCAGTAGGAGACAATCTCCTGGTGGTCTCACCATCCTACCTTGATCACACCCCCTCATTTCTCCTCTCCAGGACCTACTTCTACAGCGGGCATATCTTCTTCCCCCCCAGGCCTTGTGTGCCCCCCAGCTCCTCAGACACCTGCCGGTTCTCCAGCCCCCCATTCCATGGCTGTGTGGGAGTCCTGGTCTATGAGGCCGCCACCTTCACTGTGGCCATCTTCTTCTCCAACCCGCTGGACTACAACCTGTTTCCCATGGAGCTGGGCCTGGAGCTGTCCCTTATCCAAGTTCACCTGGGCAGACTGGAGGACACCTACACCCGCATGTCCCAGATGGGGACTCGCCCCACCTCCAACGGGATGACTGTGGGCTGCCATGTCACCCTGGACACCTTCCAGGAGCCCGTCCAGGTGAGTGTTGGCCATGTCAAGGTGACAACCACCATGTCCAACACACGGAGGTCCATTATTAGGGTGGTTCTGGAGGAACAGGAGTCCTGAGAGAAGAAAGCTGGAGAGAGACTTCCATTCTATGTGACACCAAAAGAACTATTTTAATTTTTTTCTGTGCCTGTGAACTTTTAGCAGAGAAACAAGGCAAGCAAAAACTGCTTTCCCAGCAAGAGCAGTTGGAAGATAAGAAGAAGACATCTGCCTCAAGAATGTAGTAATAGCCAAAGCAAGGACTGAATCTGGGAACTTGGGATGGGGTTTGTGGTAATGGGTAAATTCTAATATGCACTTACTTGTAAAATTGTGTGTGCATGAATGGTTAGGAGTATCCGTCATGCGACCTCAGGCTTCAATAAATGATGCCCTCTTTAAACCAAATTAGTGTTATGGAGTCTTATTCCAATATTTCTGAGATTTTGTGGCAGTAAATTGGAGAGCCAGGCAGAAGGTCAGCCCTAGAGCTTCAATGAATCTACAGCTGACAGATCTCCAGCTGGCACTGAGGAATTTTCAGGGAGAACCTCAACTTTTGACCTTCAGGACGCAAGGCCCCTGGGGAAAGTAAAGGCATCATTTAAATTATTTTTCTTGGGGTTATTGAAAAGAGATGTGAATCCCCACACAGAGTTACTGGTAAGGAGGGTTTGAGTCTCTGGGTAAGCTTATCGGGGGAGATTTGAGTTCCCCACCTTGGGGAGTTAGAGTTTCCCCTGTCCGGGGTTCAAGTCCCCAAGAAGTAAAGTGTAAGGGGTTTGAGTCCCCTAGGAGGTATTAAAGGTTGTCCCTGTGAGGTATCAGGCCAAGATCGCAGTTTAAAGAAAAATCATTGTTCTGTTACCTTGTAGCATAGGCTGCCGCCATCTTGACTTGGACTGAGGAAGGAAGAAAGGAAAAAACACAGCCTCCATTTACAACTAAAGCCTGGCCAGGGCTTCAACTGGAGCTGCTTTTGGGGTGAAGATGAGTTAATTTCTTTGCATTCTTCTTGAACTCTGAGAGAGTGTTCATGTGAGACTTGTATGTAGATTTGAGTTAGCCAGCATACCAACGTGGGGATGCCCATGATATAAATATTCATCTGCAGAGATTGTTGGAGAGTGATTGTTTGCTGGTGGTTTTGAGCTGCTTTTTTTTTCTGCATGTGTGCATGGCTGAGATCACATTTGTGGACTTGAAGCATCCTCTTCTGTCAGTTTTAGTGATTGCAGGCTTGGCAGTCTCCTATCTCTGCCCCTCTCTCTGCTCCATTACAAACCTGGAAATACCATTATGACTTTCAGAAGTAATAGCTTGTATCTTTGTAATTATTGAATATGGGACTGCTTTCTTCTGAAAATAAAGTAGGAGATGATATTCCAAATTCTCTGTTGAAATGTTTGTTGAAAAACTGGAAACAGATAGAAGATCCACAAAGTAAACCTAGACTAATCCAATACTGCTATCAGTGTTGGCCAGTTGTCAAGCTGAATTACCAGGCTAAATGGAGGCAGAGACCCACTGAGATGCACCTGGAAAAACAGAACCTTTGAAAAAAAATCTGAGTGTCATCCTGCAACATTCAATCTTACCCCTGAACTTCAGCACACACCCAAAGAGTTCCTGTGGAGATGAATGGAGAAATAGTCACAGCCCTACATGGGTGGGCAGAGCCTGCCTTCCCTGAGCCTGTGCACAGCATGTGGGGCAAGAGGGACCCTGCTCATTTCTCACTGCAACCTTTCCTGCCTGCAGTTCCCTGCAGTGCTCTGGGATGGGTCTGGCTAGACCTGGAGAGCTGCCACCTCCCCTGGCACTGGACAGGGCCTCATTGGCTCCTGAGACAACAGACCTCTAGCAAAGACTTCTTGGCACTCAGCTGAGAGGAGCACAGTAATTTTCTACTCCATCTGTACCAAGGGGTGCAGGATTTGACAGGTGACTTTTCCCACTTGCTCTCCTGTAGCTGTGACTTGGCTCTGCACCCTGAAGAGTTCCTCACTGTCCTGGTGTATTTCAGGGTCTGCAAACAGCCGCTGCCCAACCTCAGTAGCCCACTGGACACTAGGTTTGGGGAATCATCCATGTGATCTGCAGCCAAGCTTGAGCCCCCACCTTGGGGGCTTTGAATTTCAATGGACCCTTCACCAGTACTTTAAAGGCAAGAGAGTTAGTTAGTGGGAGAAGTTTCCATGAAAGCAGCTCTTCCTTGAATTCACAGCTAATGCCTAACCCAGAGTTTCCTGGCAGTTTCTGTCAGTCTTTCAAGCAATGTTGACAATGGTTTTTCTCTCATCCCACACTCCATCTGCCATAAATGCCAATTTCTTTTGGGCAAGGAGGACTACAGTCTGGGATGGGTTTGCCTCTCGGCTCCCCATTATTTCATGGAGCAGGCAGCAGAAGGCGTATGATTTATATCCCTCTCATAGTGTGAACTCTGTAGGAGCCTGGCAGTGCTCAAGGCCAGATTAGACAGGGCTTTGAACAATGTGCTCGAGCAGGTGGTGTCCCAGTCAACGCAAGGGGTCTGTGACTCATGGTCGTAGATGACCTGTATGGTCCCTTCCAACCCAAACCGTTCTGTGGTTCCATGATTCTGGCATTCTCTGTTAGTTTTTCTCAGTGAATCCAGGCTGACCAGCTCCTCCTGATGTTATTAATACCTGCACACAAACAGTGCCGACTGACCAGCTGGGAGGAACTGGCAGCCCAGAACATCTCCTTAGCCCAGCTGAGAAGTCACAACAGGGAGAGCCCCCAGTGCCATCAGCCCCACAGCCACGGATGCTGAGCACTTGGATGCCTGCCAGGTGTGCTCACACCTCCCCAGCAGGGACTATTGCAGCTCACCAGCCCCACATGGGTCAGAACAGGGCTCAGGCTGTGCATGGAGCTTGCAGAGCTTCTCTTGGCAGCGGAACTCTCCTCCAGGCTCTTTGGAGCTTTTCCAAAGCTGTTCCTGCCTGCTCCATTTCACCACTGTAGTGGTTTCATGTTTGCCGAATTCTGCTGTGCCAAATTTAGTGTTGTGGTTTTAGTATCTGCTCTTTTTACCTCTGGGAGATAGGATTTTGGGGACAGAAAGGAAAAACAGACTCAAAGGTAAACATCATTAACACACACTAAGGAAAAGGAAAAAAAAAATTGAAACCTTCAAGCACCTTTCCCCCTACCACAAACTGTTCACTTTCACACACAACATAGAGAAAAAAAACATGATTTTCAGTCAGTTGCAACCATTTAACATAATCTTGCATCACTTTGGGAGAGAAGTCTCTCTAGAATTTCATGGAGTTACATGCCACAAGAGAAGGTCTCGTAGCTCTCATTGTCACAAATCTGCAACCGCCCAAATTTTGCAATCTGTGCAGTCCCACCCATTTAACACTTTCCCAAGCTGCTTATGGGCCTCTGCATATTTGAGGTACTGTTTTAAGAATGCTTTTCTAGTATAAAATAAGGATTCTCTTCTTCTATCTCTGAAATCTGTCTCAAAAGAAATAGAGACCTCCCTTTAGCCCAGGAGCTGGGCTGTCAAAATCACTTCCTCTCTAGAATCATCTTTGTCTCAAAAGCTGAGACCTCCTTATTTTACCCCAGGAGCCAGGAGGCTTACTCTATTCAAATTCTCAATTAAATCTCAGTTGTATCAACACACACAACCTTTGGCTAGGCTAGAACTTGCATTCCCCCAAAGAGCATTATGATATTACAAGAAATAGTCCATTTCTCCATGGTTTACATGCAGAGAAGTCCAGTCAAAAATGTCCATTTCCTCCATCCCATCTTCCAATAGTCTTTATCAGTTCTTTCGCTGACTTTGTCTCATGCTGTCTCTCTATGTTTTAAATCACTCTGTCTTCCATGGAGGATGGAAAGGGTTAATGCCTTTGCCCATAGTCTTTATTTTCTCTCCAGCTGACTCCTGGTGTGTAACTTCAAGGGCCAGCAGGTGATGGGGGTGGAGGGGAGAAGCATGCTCAGGAGCACTGACAGATGACCCTCTCCCACCCCATGTCAAATCCAAAGCAGACTCAGACTTGGATTAGCTCCCTGAGACTCAGGAGAAAGATTATCTCCTCTCTTGGGTCAGCGATGCTGGCAGCCAAGCCAAGGGCATGGCCACCGTGGCCTCTGGCTCAGGGCCAGCGCTGCTGGTCTGAAATCTCCTCCTCCCCCATTGGGAGCCAGGGAGGGAGAGGAGACACAGCCAGCCTGGGCTGCTCTCCTGAGGGGCAGAGGCCCCCGGAGGCCTGGAAGGGCCCTGGGGGCCCAGACCCCAGCCTCTGACTTACGATGTTACCTCTCAGCCAGACAGAAGACGAAAAGGGACGAGTCACTTGGGATTTCTGATTTAAGCCTGGGCCCTCCAGAGGCATGAACAACTCTTCTATTTGTCAGCTAAGCTGCCAATATATGCTATAACTTCCTTAGAAAAAAACCCCTCACATCCATGCTAAAGCACCATAAGGTCCCTCTCTGCTCAGCAGCACTGGCAGCACAGCCTGCACAGGGAGAATCCTGATCTTTGCTTCTTCCTTAGAGACTGCAGGATCAAAGTGGTCTTGTTAGCGAGGAATATGCATAACCACCGGAATGATTATGAGGTGCTTTATTGATGAGAGCTCTGGGAGTCAGGGTACAAACCCAAATCCAACTCCAGCAAGGGTCCAAGAAAGCCCCAATATTATACCCCTCCGTTACATAACTCAATGTTAATCATTAAACCTACATTGTTCCATTGTATACATCCAAGCATGAATTTTGTAAATATCTTCTTTACGATTCTAGTTTGAAATAATAATCGTGTTCAGCTACTAACAATCATTACAATTCGATCATCTATCTTATGATGATTAGGTACAGTTTCACCCGACCTACTACATACAAGCCGTCCCAATCTTCTCTTTCTCCCCCCATCCCGATTACTCAGCAGAGTTATACTTGATTTGGTTGAAACAATGGAAGCAACACCTGGTTGCAGTGAAGCTAAGACTCTATTTTCAGCTTTTCTGGTAACAGAAATTATAAACCCTATCCTAACAGTCTGAGCTGCCAGGCAACGGATGGAGGGATCCTTGTCTCTTGCTTGCATAATGTCAAGTTCTACAAGACAAAGAGAGCCCAGCTGAGCCCCTGTGTGTGCACGGACCCCTCAGCTCCCCTGATCCCCGGCTCCCCACTCACCCGAGAAGACCTCAGCCTGGGTGTCCTCACTCTGCTCTGTCAAGTGCCGCGCAGCCAGCCCTGGGCACAGAGCTCCATCAGCCCCTGCTCCCCAGTGTGCTTCCAGCAGCGTGACCCCCAGCCCTGTCTGAGCCCCTCGGCAGCCCGGGGGTGGCACTGGGCAAGGAGGCCACCAAAGCCACTTGTGTTGGCATGGGAGCAAGAGGGAGGCCAAGGCCCTGCCTGTGGCAGCCCCAAGGGCTGGGGGGGACAGGGCCAGGCTGCCCCAAAAGAGACCCTGGGGACTGGGACTCACCAATGAACCTGAGGGCCGCCTCTCGCATGGGGGCCTGAGGACTCAGCAGGTAGGGCTGGCTGGCCCACACGAACAGTTCAGCCCTGCTGCTGTCCTTGGCCAGCTGGAGAGAGCACAGAGTGTGGGCATTTCTCAGAGGCCCCCATCCTGCCAGCACCCCCATGGCTCAGAGCCCTCCCTCATGGTGGGGGCATGGAGGGGACATGGGCCTGGAGGAGGCTCCTGTTCTTGAGACAGGAGCAAGGCTGCAGCTCCAGCCTTTGGGCCACAGCAACCCAGGGAAGGCCCAGCTGCAGAGCTCATAGCCCCAGCATGGTGTGGTGGGCAGCCCTCACCCAGCCTGGGGATCGTCCTCACCAAGCGCTCGCCCATCCTCCATGTCTGCTCTGTCTGCACCAGGTGCTTGAGCTCTTTCCACTTGAGGAGCTCTGCTGTAGCCAGGACAGCTTCCTTGGAGGCCTGTGGGACAGAAGCTGGGATGTGGCACTAGGGCCTCTGGAAGGAGGCCTCGCCCCAATGCCCGGGACCCCCAGGAGCTGTCACCCCCCATCTCTGGGTCAGTGCTTAGCCTGGACATCGGTACCTTGGCCACGCTGGGGGCCTGGTCACTCATGTGAAGGATGAGCCGGACCAGGGCCTCCCATGAGTTTCTCCTCATGGCCTGCATGTCCCTCCAGACGGTTTTGCCCAGCAGGTCTCTGAAGAGGTAGATGGAGCGCTCCCTCACAAAGTCTTCCTCCTGGTAGGAAGGAGGAAAGGTGAGCTTCACACACAGCCCGCGGCCAGGAGAGGCTGAGCTGAGGTGGCTGAGGCAAGGGGCGATGCTCTGGGGTCCCAGCCTAGTGTGGGCAGAAACAGAGCTGGGCTTGAAATCTATCCCAGGAGAGTCCAGGGGAGCGGGGCCTGCTCCAAGCACTCTCTGAAGGCCTGGGCTGCAGGGCAGCTGTCATTGCCCAGGGTCCATCTGCGGGGCTCATGCTCCCACATCAGCCTTACCACATCAAAGAGGTGCCCGAGCCTCTGCACCACCTTCACAGCCATGGCGCTGGCCTCACTCCTCTTCAGCTGCTCCAGCACGTTGCAGCAGGTTTCCATGGCCATCACTGAAGTGTCCCATGACCAACAACCCAGGAATTCCAGCAACTCAGGCAGGAGGCCCTTCATTTTTCTTGCCTGTATGAAAGACAGTTTCCATTCTGTGAGAACTTCTGTGCCTGCTCCATCCTCAGGCAGCCCCCAGGCCACACCATGGCAGGCAGGGGGTTTGGAGCAGTCACCTCAGCACCTGACTCCCAGCCCAGGCCAAGCCACCACTCTCCCTGAGACCTCAGAGTCCAGGTGTCACATATCTGCTCCTGACAGCAGCCTGCTCACCGTCTCAGCTTTCTCCGACAAGGTCATGAGAGCCCTGAGCACCAGAGGGACCATTTCCTTTCTTGGAGACTGTCCTGGGTTGCAGTTTAAGATGTAGTCTATCACCATCTTCAGTTAATTGCCCATCAATGCCTTGTGAATGACTCATAGATAACTCCCTCCGGGAGTTATCTCTCTTTAATGGGCCATCAAGGCCCTCTTCCATGACTCATCAACCCATTGTGAGATGCTCCGCCCACGGGGAGGAGCCAAGCATTCTCACCTGGATATAAGCTGGGATTTGGGACAGTACAGGCAGCCTTCACCCACTGGATTCCCAGAGGACCAGAGCTACCAGACCTTTCTACGAGACCACTTCAGGAAGATCACCTCACCTGGACTGCTTCCAACACCCTGATCAGGTTGTATTCTGACTCTGTCAGTAGTTTTTCCTTTTGTATCGTTGCATTTATTTTATTTCATTTTATTTTCCTTTTCTTCTCATTAAATTTTATTTCTGACTTAGAGCCTCTCACTCGGTTTGTTCTCAAACCACAACAGAGACCTCAAAAGATCCAGGTTTTTGTACAATGGACCCACTTCGTTCTCATGCAAATCATCAGAGGCCAGCATCTGTAAGAAAGCAGCAGAGAGCCCGCGCAGAGCTGGCAGGGCTCCCCTGGCACAGCTGAGGGCAAGGGCACATTGGATTTTTCCTGCTGACTCACAGCCAAGAAAGCAAGGCAGGTGTTCTGCTGCTGACTTAAGATATCATTATGCCAGTCCTGGAGTTGGATTTGCAGCTCCTTCAAAACTTTCTCCAGAGTCTGGCGCATGGAGAACATCGCCTTCCACAGATAGACCTTGTTGCTGCAAGGCAGAGCGCTGTCAGCAGGGCTACCCCGGCCACCACAGCACAGCCTGGGCCAGCCCTGCAGGACTCGAGGTGCCCAGGGACCCTGCCCAGGCAGGTGGACATGGCTGATGGGTGCTCTCCATGGGGCTGGGAGCAGCAAGCTGGCTCTGGGCTGCCTGGCCAGCTGTGGCTGCTGTGGGCCTGGGCTGGGAAGCATGGTGGGATGGAGGGCCCGGCTCCCTTTGGGGTCCTGCATTGTTCCTTGGGTCTGGCAACCAGAGAGTCTCAGGGCCCCTCTCCCCATAGGGAACAAGCCCTCTGGGCTGTCAGGGCCAGTACCTGAATATTGGTGCAACCTCCAGAGCTGTTGTAATGACTCCCCCAGGCCACTTATCTGCCATCAGGACAAGCAGTGTGTGAAAGCTGTGAGCGGTTGTTGTGTTTTTCTCGTCACAGTAGGCAAAGATGTGTCTCACAATGTTTGGCACCTGGAGGGAACACGGGTGAGGGTGGTGCTGCCACTGCAGTGCAGCCCTGTCTTGGGCTGCCCTGCCCATCCCTCTCTCAGGACTTAAAGAACACAGTTAACTCATCTCAAAGCACTGCCAAAGAAGGAGGTTCACATAAAAGAAGTCACAACACCAGGCACAGATGGCAAAAGGAAGGGGTTAATTCCAAGTCTGAACAGAGGTTTGGAATCAGCACACAGATGGAATTAGATTCATCAGGACAAAATGCCACTGTGCAGACTGTGGGGGAAGCACAGAGAGCAACAACAGCAAGACACCATGCCTGGTGAGGCAGATCTGGATAAGCTGCTCTGCTGCCTCCAGATGGCTCCTGGAGCCTCACACACACCTGGCTTTGGGAAGAGAGGGAGGCAGGAACCTGACAGGGCTCAAAGGCAGGGCAACCCAGTCACAGGCTACTTACATCCATCAGCCACCCCTCAGGGGATTTCATGGCCACCTCCAGAAACTCCATTGGCCCTTGCTTGTCCAGGAGGCTGGAGCGTCCCAAGATCTCGATGGCAGTGAGGACGATGCCTGTCCTCTCGGCAGGCCTGAGGTATCTCCCAAAGGCCTGTGGCAGGAAGGAAGGGATCAGAGGCCAGTGCCAGACAGTGCCCCGAGGTGCCAGGCAGTGCTGGTGGCAGTGGCCCCAGGAAAGCTGGCAGCAGTGCCCACAGTCCCTGTGCAGGGGAGGATGAGGATGGCCCCGGGGCAGGGAGGAGGGTTGGGCTCTTGGACATGGGGCATGGACCCTACCAGGACCCACGGCTCTCTGGTGGCCAGCAGGGCTGGGGAGCTGCTGTTACTGCTGCTGGGACACCACAGTGCTCCCTGACCAGGGACAGTAGCAGCCCTTTCCCGCTGTGGTGGTTTAACATGAAAGTGAAAAAAAATATTTTTCACTTTCTGAAAGTTCTAGCATGGATTGTGATTGACAGCTTGGCTAACGAATGGGAATGTTTCTCCGCCTCTGGAAAACACAGTTTTTCAGTCACAAGTCCTAAGCGACTGGCCTTTTCCTTTTCCGGCTGCCAAGAGAGAACCATCAGCTCGTGAGTTGGGCTGGGCCCCCCCCCCCAGGGACCAGGCCCAGCTGGGCCTGGGGGGAAAGGGGGGGGCCCTGCCTGTGGGACTGTGGTTGGGGCTGGCGTGTGCCCTCTGTCCCCCCCGGCTCCTGCGATGGGGAGAGGAGGAGGACTGCAGATCTCAGACCGGTGCTGTTGGCCCTGCGTCAGGAGCCTCCGGTCCAAAAGAGGAGAGACTTTTTAAGAACTTTTCTCCAGAGCTCCAGGGAGCTGATCCAAATTTGAGTTGTTTTGGACCTGATTGAGATGGAGGAGAGTCCGTCCATCAGCGGTCCTGAGCATGCTCTCTCTCCCCTCCTTCCTTCCCCCCCCCCCCCCCCCCCCACCTGCGGCCTTGAAGTTCTGGGAGTCAGCGAAGAGGAGAAAACAGGACTGTGAGCAGACTTTAACCCTTTTCCCTCCTCCATGGAAGACAGAGTGATTTGAAATGTAGAGAGACAAAGTCAGTGAAAGAACTGAGAAAGACTACTGGAAGATGGGATGGAGGAAGTGGACATTTTTGACCGGACGTCTCTAGATGTGAATTATGGAGAAATGGACTGTTTTTGTAATATCCTAATGTTGCTTGGGGGAATGCAGGTTCTAGCCAAAGGGTTGTGTGTATTGATATACGTGAGGTTTAATTGAGAATATGTCCCCGGCTCCTGGGAAAGAATAAGGAGGTCTCTATTTCTTTTGAGATAGAGGCAGTTTTAGAGATAGAAGAGAACCCCTGTTTTGTAGTAGAAAAGCATTCTTAAAACGATACCCCAAAACATGTGGAAGCCCATAAACAGCTTGAGGAACTGTTATATGGGTGAGATTGCACAGATTCTGCAGACAATTTCCAGGCGGTTGCAGATCTGTGGCGTGTTCTCCATAACTCTAGAGAGGCTCCTCTCCCAGGGTGATGTAGGATCGTGTTTAAATTGTGGTAACTGACTGAAAATCATAGTTTTCTCTCTGAGTTGAGTGGGAAAGTGAACAAGTGAACAGAAGAAGGGGGGGGGGGGGGAAGGTGTTTGAATGCCTCATTTTTCCTTTCTTTTTTTTTCCTTTAGTGTAAGTTAATAAAATCTATCTGTTTTTACCTTTAAGTTGTGCCTGTTTTGCCTTTTCTCCCAAAATCCTATCTCCCAGTTGATAAACAAATTTGGCGAACGTGAAACCACGACATAAATGGTGCATTGGCCGGGAAAAAGAATTAAAACCACAACATTGATTGGTGTTTCTGCCCGGTTGGGGCGAACAAATTGAGATAAATTTGATGAGAATTGTGAATGAGATTGGATGGGAGAATTTAAAGGCAAAGCAAGGATTAGTAATGAGTTAAGTATAATTGTAGTAGAATATCTAGGGGTGGAATAGTTTATTGCTTAAGTAGAGTAGATAAGAGATGTATGATGTGTGTAATTTTGATAATGATTTTAAGCCTGTGTTTTCCAGAGTCGAGGGGTGGAAAGATGTGGTGGTTTAACATGAAAGTGAAAAAAAATATTTTTCACTTTCTGAAAGTTCTAGCATGGATTGTGATTGACAGCTTGGCTAACGAATGGGAATGTTTCTCCGCCTCTGGAAAACACAGTTTTTCAGTCACAAGTCCTAAGCGACTGGCCTTTTCCTTTTCCGGCTGCCAAGAGAGAACCATCAGCTCGTGAGTTGGGCTGGGCCCCCCCCCCCAGGGACCAGGCCCAGCTGGGCCTGGGGGGAAAGGGGGGGGCCCTGCCTGTGGGACTGTGGTTGGGGCTGGCGTGTGCCCTCTGTCCCCCCCGGCTCCTGCGATGGGGAGAGAAGGAGGACTGCAGATCTCAGACCGGTGCTGTTGGCCCTGCGTCAGGAGCCTCCGGTCCAAAAGAGGAGAGACTTTTTAAGAACTTTTCTCCAGAGCTCCAGGGAGCTGGTCCAAATTTGAGTTGTTTTGGACCTGATTGAGATGGAGGAGAGTCCGTCCATCAGCGGTCCTGAGCATGCTCTCTCTCCCCTCCTTCCTTCCCCCCCCCCCCCCCCCCCCACCTGCGGCCTTGAAGTTCTGGGAGTCAGCGAAGAGGAGAAAACAGGACTGTGAGCAGACTTTAACCCTTTTCCCTCCTCCATGGAAGACAGAGTGATTTGAAATGTAGAGAGACAAAGTCAGTGAAAGAACTGAGAAAGACTACTGGAAGATGGGATGGAGGAAGTGGACATTTTTGACCGGACGTCTCTAGATGTGAATTATGGAGAAATGGACTGTTTTTGTAATATCCTAATGTTGCTTGGGGGAATGCAGGTTCTAGCCAAAGGGTTGTGTGTATTGATATACGTGAGGTTTAATTGAGAATATGTCCCCGGCTCCTGGGAAAGAATAAGGAGGTCTCTATTTCTTTTGAGATAGAGGCAGTTTTAGAGATAGAAGAGAACCCCTGTTTTGTAGTAGAAAAGCATTCTTAAAACGATACCCCAAAACATGTGGAAGCCCATAAACAGCTTGAGGAACTGTTATATGGGTGAGATTGCACAGATTCTGCAGACAATTTCCGGGCGGTTGCAGATCTGTGGCGTGTTCTCCATAACTCTAGAGAGGCTCCTCTCCCAGGGTGATGTAGGATCGTGTTTAAATTGTGGTAACTGACTGAAAATCATAGTTTTCTCTCTGAGTTGAGTGGGAAAGTGAACAAGTGAACAGAAGAAGGGGGGGGGGGGAAGGTGTTTGAATGCCTCATTTTTCCTTTCTTTTTTTTTCCTTTAGTGTAAGTTAATAAAATCTATCTGTTTTTACCTTTAAGTTGTGCCTGTTTTGCCTTTTCTCCCAAAATCCTATCTCCCAGTTGATAAACAAATTTGGCGAACGTGAAACCACGACACCCGCCCTTTTCTTTCCTCAAGTTTTCTGCCCTTTCCCCCTTCACATTTCCCGCCCTTTTCCCCCTCACATTTCCCACCATTTTCTCCCCTCACATTTCCCACCATTTTCTCCCTTCACATTTCCCACCATTTTTTCCCTTCACACTTCCCGCCATTTTGTACCCTCACATTTCCCGCCATTTTGTGCCCTCACATTTCCCACCCTTTCCTCCTCACACTTCCTGACCACAATTTCTCGCAATTCTCGTTTTTTCCAGGGACAGCCCTGCTGGTTCTGGGCCCCTTTGCACACACAGATCCCCTGCTGATGGCATGGAAGATAGGCCCAGCAAGGGGGAGGGCTCCTCACCTGAACTCTCCCGGGGCTGGGCATATCCAGCAAGGAGGTGAACTCAGATTCCCAGCATGCTGGGAGCTGGGCACGACCCTCAGGCAGTGTAGCACCTAAAAAGAGGGGACAGCAGCAGTGGGGACATGGTGGCACCGTCACCAAGAGCAAGGGGCCATGTTAAGGCCTGGGAAGACAAGCAGGTGTATCTGGGGACGTGGCCATGCACAGGGATGCAGCCCACCGCGGCTTCTCTTACATTTCTGCTGAGACAGGAATGTCATGAAGGAGCAGACAATATCCAGTGCCATTGAGCTGGTTTTTTCTTTCCTGAACAACTTGAAGAACAGGTGGCCCAGCATCTTCCCCAGGACTGGGATGTGGATGTGTGCACCGGCAGCAGCGCTGTCCTTGTTTTGCCCAGCCTGGAGGAGGCAGGCAGAAGAGCAGCAGGGCTGAGGGTGGCAGTGGAGCCTGAAGGTGCTTTGGGGCTGGACCAGGGCACAGGGATGGCCGGGCTGGAGGGCAGTGGGTCCTCACCTGCACAGTGGAAGGGTTGGCCAGCAAATGGCTCATCAGCCTCACCCTGCCCATGACCCTCTCCTGCACTGCCACTGTGTCAAAGAACAAGTAGTCCCACAGAACCTGGCAAGAGAGAAGCTGCAGGTGAGCCCCACAGGCAGACATCCACTCCAGCAGCAGCAGTGGCTCAGCCCCGCTCCTGAGACACACTGGCACTGTCCCTCCAGGCTTTCCCTGCCCTCAAGCAAAGCCTGCCAGGTCGGCTCCTCCTTGGACACAGCCCCGGGCTCCTTCCCCTCCAGAGTGAGGAACAGTCCTCTGACCCCCTGCTCTGTGCACAGGCCAGACCTCCAAGATGTCCTGCAGCATCTCGCTGGTTTTGGAGGCAGGAGAGCTGAGCACCATCACCTCCAGCATGGTGTCCATGGCACGCAGGGTCTGCAAGGATGGCAGAGAGCCGTGGCTGTGATTCTGCTGTCCCTCCCACCCCCAGGAGACTGATCTGAACTCCCAGTGTGTGGGGAGGGAGCCACGAGCAGGATATGAGCTGAGGGCAGAGCATTGCTGGATGTGGCCTGAGCCTGGCAAGGGATGAAGGGATGATGGTGGGAAAGTGAAGCCATTGTCGTGGTCTGCCTTGGATCTTTGGTCCAAAGGCAACATGGGTAGGTCAGGAGCAGCGCAGAGCGACTGGAGGCTCCTCCAGCCCACCCATCACATACTCGAGCAAAGAGGGACACTTCCAGGCTTTGCATTTCCCCACTTGGACGAAGGAAAAAGATGCTGTTGAAGCAGAGTCTTAAGAGCTCTCTGGTCTCCAGCACCATCCCCAGCATGCTGCCAAGAGAGAGGGGCCCAGCTGGACACTGGTGCAGGGAGCAGTGCCTCAAGGTGTCCTGCAGCACTGGGGCAGGGCTGCCAGGAGGGATGGGCAGGTGGGCACAGAGAGCTGGGCAGGGCTCTGTGGGCACCACGGGCTGGTACCTCAGTCCGGCGAGAGCAAGCATGGCAAGCGGCCGCACCTGGCTACAGATCTCATACTTGGGCTCCAGTTTCAGCAGCATCTGGAGAGCACAGCTTGGCTGGAACCTGGCAGCTGCCAGCACCCATTGCCACCAGAGCCTTGCCCTGCCCAAGCACTGCCCTCACAGACTGCTGGGGGTCCTTGCCCCTTCCCTGGAGTACTGCTCTGAGGACGATCCCTCACCTGGATGATATCTCCCAGCTTGTATCTGCGGCAGAAGTCATCCAGATCCTGGGAGAAGCCATTGGCCTTGGCATCTCTGCACAGGGTGCAGATGTTGTTGAGGAACTTCAGATTCTGGTCCTTCTCCTGGAACTGGCAGGCAGAGACAACGGGGCAGCTTGAAGCGAAGACACCCAGCCAGCAGGACCAGAGCCCTGGGGTGCAGTGCCCTGTGGGAGCAGCTGCTTTGCAGAGCCAGCACCCCTGGCTGGGCACAGCCACCGTCCAGTGAGCCATGGGTACCTGCTGGGGGCTGCTGGCAAAGGTCTGGACGAAGTACACCGCTTCCTGTGCATAAACAGGTGCCCAGCTGGCATCTAACAGAGAGGGAGAGAAGGGAGAGCTGCCGAGGGTGTTGTGACAGGACAGAACAGAGGAAGGAGCAGGAGTTGGGGCCCCTCTGCTGTCCCTGTCCTGGGCAGAGCCTGTGCCGGGGCTGGTGTCCTGCCCTGAGCAGCCCCGGAGCTCCAGCATTACTCCCACCCCTGCCATCCCTGCTGCCTGCCCCTGTGCCGGGGAACCCTGATCCCAGCGTGGGGACCCACCCCTGCCCAGTGCCACAGGGCCCCTCACTCACTGGGAGCAGTGGCTGCAGCAGGGTCACCTCGTAGGGCTCCTCTGCAGAGCTGCTCTCCTGGGGAGCCGCCACCTCCTCCCAGCCCACCCTGGGCCATCTTGGGGGTCTCCTCTCCATCCTACCAAATAGAGAAAAAAGGATGAGTATAAGGAAGGGGGAAGACTTGGTCAGGTAAATACCTGCCTGCTGCAGGGGAGGATGTGAGCTGTGCTGGTGGGCTTGTCGCCAGCTGCGTGCTCCTGCCCTGCCCCGTCACTGTCCTGCCAGACACTGCAGCTGGGGGCTGGTTCCACACTAACAAAGCCTGGGAGCCGTTGCCAGGGGCAGACAGCGGGTCACAGGGGGCCCTTTGTGACGCCTCAGTTTTCCCCACTGTGGTGCTTCCACTGAAACATTCCAAACCATGCGCTGCTCCTGTCTCCTGCTCCCCCTGCCCTTGGCTCTGTGGCGGGATGGAGGAGAGAACTGCAGGCAAAAAAGTGAAAGGTCACAGGTTGAGTTAAGAACAATTTACTAAAAGCAGCAATGGAACAAAGCGAGAGCCCTGAGCTGCCAAACCTTATGGACAACAAAGGAGACCAATGCCTGCGACAACAGTGAGGTGGACGGACATGGAGACACTCAGCAGAAGTCAACAAATTGAGAGGGAAAGCAAAACTTGCATGAGAGAAGCATGAGGGACCAAAGTGCAGGATCAGACAGGGGAAAAGCAGGGGGAACTGCGACAGAAAAAGGGGTGTGAAACATGAGGGGGAAAAGACAGGAAATGGAAGGAAAAATGGGTGTGAAACATGAGGGGGAAAAGACAGGAAATGGAAGGAAAAATGGGTGTGAAACATGAGGGGGAAAAGACAGGAAACATGAGGCCAAAATGATGAGAAATGTGAGGGGACAGAAGGATGCAAAGCGTGAGAGGAAAAGCGAGAGGAAAAACAGGGAGGTATTGCTCCTACACCCCCACACCTCCCCACATCATTACGGAGCCAGGGTGAAGGATTTGGGTTTGTCCACTTGCCATTCTGGATATAGAGGGGTTTCTGTCCAAAGCCAGGTGCAACTGACAGCATGTGCTGGGACCTTTATAAGTACATATTACACTACTGGCTTTTTGCCAATATTAAAATGAACACTATATGTATGATGTTGGAATAGCTTTGCTGCATGAATATAGTTTTTATTTTTGCTGTTAACAAAACTTAGAAATAGTAGTGTGAAATGCTTTCGTTCATGTAACCAACTCAAAGAATGGTGAAGGTAATTGAGTAATTCCTCACGTTTGTAGATTACCCTATCTAGATGAAGATAACAGTGACAGAAACCAGAAGCCTGAAGGAAGAATTTATTGACTCTCCAGTATCCGAGATAATAAGAACAGGATGGAACCACGAGGAGAAATAAAATATATTGATTTATTCTACAGGGTGGAATAAAGACAAGTCAAAGGTTAAAGCCAAGCAGAAGAACATCTAAACTCAAAGGAATGTTTGAATAATGCATGATAATCTATGATTATGCACAGGCTAAAAAAGTATTTAAAGAGGTGTTTCCAAGATACTGTGTGCCGGGGCTGAATGCCAAGCACCCAACTGTAACCCTTTGTTTTATTTCTGTCTCCTAATTGTCTTATTAAACTTGTAAAAATTTTACCAAGAAAGTTTTCACAGACTTGTGAGGGACGTATGAGGTGAGGCTGTGCCCTATTGACCACTCCCAAGGCAGGGGCTGCAGTGCCTTTGCTGTTCCCTGTAAGGTACAGGGACTGCCTTTGGTGTGGGGTGTAGGGCACAGGGACTGCCTTTGGTGTGGGGTGTAGGGTACAAGGACAGCCTTTGGTGTGGGGTGTAGGGTACAAGGACAGCCTTTGGTGTGGGATGTAGGGTACAAGGACAGCCTTTGGTGTGGGGTGTAGGGCACAGGGACTGACTTTGGTGTGGGGTGTAGGGTACAGGGACTGCCTTTGGTGTGCCCTGTAAGTTGTAGGGACTGCCTTTGATGTGCAGTGTAAGAGACAATGTGTCACCAACCCCTGGCCTGATACATGAAGTCATGAGCAGATTGTTTGATTAATTCAATTAAGGCAGTGAAGAAATTAACATTAAATGATCATTAACAACTTCACTTGAAACCACCCACAAATAACAGGAATTTCCATCGAAGCATGACTTTTTTTTTTTTTTCAATTTTCCTGAAAAACAAATTTCAGCCAGGAATCATTCCCTGGGGAATATCAATAACAACCCCTGCCCCCCTGCCCCAGTTCAGTATTCTCCAAAACCCCCTGATTTCTCATTTCCATATTCTCCCAAAGTCCTCATCATGGACATTGCTACTCCAGCCAGAGTTTCCTGAACAGCCGGATCCGGAATATCCATGTTGAATTGATAGGATTGGATTAGGGAATTAAGGAGGTTTTGGATTCCCTGGACACAGATCTTTTCCACATCTGAGAGGGAACAGATTCAAGGAACGCCTGCACTAAATCCTGCAGTTTCTGAAAAGGGACTTTGACCACAAAAGACTATTTTTCCCTCAGGTGCAACATTCCAGCTGATCTTAACAGCCTGGATCTGGAAATTCCAAAGGTTCTATTTGTGACACACCTTGATCCAAAGGGCAGCTGGAAAAGGTTTCAAATCCTCAGCACCTGCACAGGGCAGGTCCTTTTCCAGCCTGTTTTCCCACAATTCAGAAAACCTCAGGAATGGGAGGTGGAGAATCCCAAACCAGGATGACTCAGAGTTAAAATTGCGAATGCACAACACAGAGACCAGGTGGGAATCCACGGATATGGAAAAACTGTGGAATTAAATCTTTAAAGTTCCAATTTTTTCCAGGTTTGTTTGTTTCTACACCAGTTTAGTTTCTGGATTAGGGAGAGGAAGGGAGTCAGGTTGGGCAGGGAGCTGGAAAATAATTTGATTTACAAGATTCCCACCCTTCAACTAATGAACGAGGCAAAATTCCAGGATTTGTGGTGATTCCAGGTGGGATCAAACACAGCCAGGACCCAAAACCAACAAGGTTTCCAGGGAATCCGAAACTGGGTTTCCTTGGATAAACGTCATGGTTTTATCACCTCCGGGACAGATCTCCTGGAATTCCACAGACTCTCCCAATCCAAGGAAAATCAGGGCTGGTTTCTCCTGCAGATTTTCTCTCTCTCCACGCTGCGGACCATCCTGTAAATCCATGGGATTTGTGGAATGCTGAGTTCTGGCTCCAGGTGGAAGATCAAAACCAGCTGGTTTCTAATTACTTGTGGGGTTTTTCCTCAAAAATATTCCAAACGCTTCTGGGAAAACTGTGTCTTGGCCTCACCACCCTCACAGGGAGGAATTTCTTCCAGGTGTGGAACCTTTTCCCCCCTTTCCCACCCCTTAAATCAAGGAATCTTTATTTGGTTTATTGTTGTTTTATGGCATTTTATTGCATTGTATGTTATTACTTTTTAAAAATGATAATGTGAATTAATTAACCAATAAATCAATAAAATTTTCCTTGACAAAAGGAGAAGGAAAAACACCAGGAAAAACTTTGCCCCACCCCATCAGAAAAATTCCATCCCCCCAAAAAAATCTCCACCTCCTCCCTGCCCCAAAAAAGGAATAATCCCAAATTAAACTTGGAATTTCCATGACAGAAAGGAACAAAAACAGGATAATCCCATCCCAAAAAACACCCAACACCATTCCCAGGGAAAGAGAAACACCAAACTGAGCATGGTGTTTATCCCACCTCTGAGATTTCCCTTTACCCCCAGAATTTTTGATCTGTGAAATCCTTTTTCCCCACTGAACCCTGGGAATGGAGCAGGGAATGGTTTCCCATGGGAGGATGAGGAGGAACATCTCGAGCTCTCCCAGCTCTGGGCGATGACTCGGGAAGCAGGACGGGATTTTCCGGACATTTTCCTGAGCTTCAACCCCCTCCGGCCCCTCCGGAAAATTCCAGTCTCAGCTTCCAGCGATCATAAATTCCAGGACAAAGGTTGATCCCAACCCCATCCCTGGGGAGCCGCCGGGTCCTTCCCACTCACGTATACAATTCCTCATCAGAAAAAAAAAAAAACCCACCCTGAATTAACTGGGATTAGCTAATTGAACTGGGATAAATTGGTTTAGCAGGGATAAATTAATTGTTTATATGGGTGGAGAGGAATGCGGGGGCCTTTTCCCATGGGAATTCTTCTCCCACGGGATTCATCCATGATTTGAGACATGGAGGAAAACACAGGGAATCCCAGGAAATGAGGATTAAATCCTGATTAAATTCCAGCTCGCTGCTCAGTTTGATCATTTATCTTCACCCAGAGCATGAAATCCTTGGAGCCAGATCCATAAAATCAGGGAATTCCTTTTCAAACAGTGGGATTGTGGGAAGCCTGCCTGAGACATGGCTGCGTGAGAAAGGACATAGCAGTCAGATTCAGCTAGTCTCTGTGTGAGAGGCTAGGCGTACATGACTGAGGCAAGGGCAGAGTGCCCTTGGAGCACAGGTGCAAGATAACAGCTAGGTTGTTGAGAGTAGTTGCTATGCAGTAAAGAAAAATAAGGAGATGAGAACTTGGAATCGCAAGGCTAGCAACAGAAAACAAAGCATGCATGTGGCAGATCCAATCCTGAGCTTAGATTTTGCAATATGCATGAGCTAATTATTGTGTGTATAAAAAACGACTGGTTGAACAATAAAGCGAGACTTGTTGACCATGACAGCATGGGACTCGTCTCCCATCTTTTCCAATATCTGGTGACCCCCGGACGTGATGGGATGCGTCCCTCCCTGCAGGAGTTGAGAAAAGATGATGGGTACGGATCCTGTGGCAACCAGGATGGTATAAGGGCGATAAGCGAGGAAGCCCCGACCCTGAGTGATCGCACCGGCGAGCTCAGCCGATACGTGCCGCCGACGGCCTTTGGAGAAGGTTGCAACAGCGCTGACGTGAGTATGGATAGGCAAGCGGCATATGAGTTATTTACCGCCTGCTTAAGGCAGAGGCGGATAAAGGGTATCGACCTGGATAAAGAATTACCTTCACTTTTGACCAATCCCCACACCGTTCATGAGCTAAGAGACTGGCGCGGGTTCAGTGATAAGTTATGGGAAGCCCAGCGCGCCGACACAAGAACAGCAGGGAGCTGGGAGCCTGGAGGCGGGATCGCGCGGTTTGAAAAGTGGAGCCGCGAAAGTTTGCATTGAGTGGAAAGGACGGCTGCGCTAAGCTGAACTTGTGAAACAAAGAAACAGAAGGGAAAAGATATGGATAGAAAGTTTCAGACAGCTATCTAGCTCATTTCAAATATTCTCTCTAAGAGAGATGAAACAATTAAAGGCAATGACTGCCCTATGGGCTAACAAAACAAAAGAGGAAAATTAATCAGACCATCGCTTGTGTTTAGTGAGACAGAGCAGAAAAAACTAGGAAAAATACTGTTGGGACTGTATTATTTGGAGGCGGAAAAGACAGAAAAACGGCTCGGGAGATCGGTGCGGTTTGGGAAAAAAGTTTAATTACCTTGCGGACTGTCCCGGCTGAAAACAAACGCTGCCGAGACTGCCTGACTGCTGAAATCACCATTCAGGCTTTTAACGGGACGAGGAATGATGCAGAGAGATGCAAGGGTCCTCCAAGTTTGCGAATTTTTTCAGTGTTTGTAAGTCCCTGTCCCGAGAAAGCCGCAATGGCGCCTACTGCCGCACTCTGCTGGACTGAATAGACCGCGTGGCTTGAGCAGCGGAAGTTCTCTCGCCAGCTCCGGAAAGAGACTGAGCACGATCAGGAAGTGGCACAGCCGCCAGACCCTGAGGGCGTGGTGAAACACGAGAGGTCAGGCGGAGCTGAGAGCGACAAGGGGGGCTGGCAGCGGGGACGGCACGGGGGGTGGAGAGCGAGGCGGAGACCGGAGCGAGGCGGCGCGGCCCCCTCCCCTCTCCCGGCAGCGGGGAGGCGGCGAAGCGCGGGAGGGGGGAAAGCGGCGGCTGCATATCCCGCAGCGGCGCCGGCGAGAGCGGCGGCGGCGCGACACCCCCCCCCCCCATCACAGCACAGCCCAGCAGCGCGACAAAAGCGGGGAAGAGAAGCAGCAACGAGAGAGGCGACAATGAAAGGTGTTCCCCCAACCACGATCAGCGGGGAATGGAAGAATTCCAACTTTTCGGTTTCAGTCTCCAGAGCAAACAGCGGTCCCAGAGACAAAAAGGAAAAAAAGAGTGCACCACAAGAGTTGACCCCCACTCCTCATGCAGGAGAGGGAGAAGTGTAAAAACCACTAAATGCTTACAGAGCAGGTGCATGATCACAAGCAAAGTACACAAAAGAAAATGCAGTAATCATTTATTTTGTTGAAATAAAAGTGAATTTTTAATTGTAATAATTTGATATACTTGGATCCAAGTTAAATTGTGCTTTAGTATTTTATTGGTATTAAAAATGATTTTTATGTGGTTTGTTTTAGGTTTAAGGCTTTTAGGTTTAAGGTTTTTAAGTTTTTAGGTTTAAGACTTGTTAAGTATAAGTTATATTTAAGATTTATAAAGTTTAAGTAATAATAAGATTTATTTTAAATTTAGGCTTTGATAAGTATAAACTTAAGATTAAGGTTTTTAAAGTTTAAGTGATAATAGATTTATAGTTTATAAATTTAGAAATTTAATGTATGAAGGTTTTAAAGTTAAGTTTTGTTAAAATATGTTAATTTAATTTACAGAGTTTAGTTGGGTTCTTTTTAGATATAAGATGGTTTTGACAGAAACAGCTGAGATGAAACATTGAGAAGTTTGTGGAAAAAAGGAAAAATAATTTATATTAAGATTGTTATAAGTTATAAGCTATTTTGTAAGGGTTTTGTGTTTTAAGATAAGAAGTAAGTTAAGATAAGTAAGTTAAGATAATTATTTAAAGGACATAACTTGTTAATTGATTGAGTATTTTGTTATTACTATTTTTAAGAGCTTTGTTTTAAAAATGTTTTAAGAGATATCACTCTAAGATAAAGCCAAAGTCCTGGCCACACTTTGACTTTACCTAGAGAAGATATTTTCATCAGTAAATCCAGATGTTTTCTGCACAACAAAAACTAAATACTAGTCACTTGACTTGACAATTTGACCTTATATATATGACAGCTGAACAGACTTTTGAGGCAAACTTGGGAGCCTTGCTCGAGGAGGCTGCCTAAGTCCTGCCTGAAAAGGAGTTTTTCAGCTGTTGCAGAATCTGGGACAATGAGATAATATTTTAGTAATTGACAATTATCCAACTTTATATGTGTTATTATTACAATTCCTTTGATAGCTAACCCAGTCGGAATCCATTCACCAGAAACTACAGGACCTACAACAACATGTGCAGCTTTTGAAACAAGATGATGAGTTTTTGGAATAAAGTTTGGTCAATAGGGAATAACCGGTTAACTGAAGGGAATATTACAGATGGAGTTAATAATTTTGCTTGCAATTTGCCTTATATTGCTTGTATTGCCTTGCTTGATGTCATGTTTGCAAAATATGTTTATGAAAATTTCCAGCCAATCATTTAACCATGCTATGCTTGCCCAACAGAAAAACAGGGGATATGTAGAGGAATGGCTAGCTGAGAGAGATCACGTAAACATGTTGCAGCTGGATAGCAGCAGGATGCTAGCAGCCCTTATTTTTACAAACAGCTCTTAAGGGGTCTGAGGTGTTACAAAAACGTTGTGATATCGCTTGTTTTGCACCTCAGCAGTGGACTATTGATCTGGCTGATTGGGAAGGTATCAACACCAGATTTAAACAATTAAAAATTAAAAGGAGAAAACGGAAGGAGAAATCCAGGGCAGGATTGAATTAATCATGAAAATGGAGTTGATTTTAATTATTGTGGCCGTCATGCAAGGAGTAGAAGGTATCTGGACTCCCACGCAACCTAAAGAAAACATATGGGTTACCTTAGCGAATCAAACAGGTCAGGAGACAATCTGTCTGGCTCTCTCCTCCCCCGGCAATCCCTTTACAACCTGCCTCGTGGGACTGCCCGTTGACACGTAGCCATGCCTGACCCCAACCCTGCCAGTTTATAATAATAAGAACTATACAGATGATTATTGAAACTATGCAGATCATTGGGACCAGATTGTTCCTTACCTCCCTCTGGCCCCTAGGGAACCTCAAGAGCTAGAACTACTAGGATCAGTAAAGGCAGATGCTTGTGTTATGTTTAATTGGACAAGTACACTTCGAGCCTCTGGTACACCTACTGGAAATCAGACTTTTCCCATAATTGTTAATGCCACTATAGCTGCGTATAGAAATGTTACTGCTTGGTGTAACTATACTGGCACGAATGTTTCTCGATCATCTAGCACTCCGATTGCTTTGCCAAAAGGGATATTTTTGATTTGTGGAGACAGGGCATGGGCTGGTATTCCATCGAAGATAGAGGGTGGTCCATGTACACTGAGAAGGCTGACCCTACTCACACCCAATGTAACTATAATTTTACAAAAACACAGGAATCACACACGATTGAGGTCAAAACGAATGACACACACATATACCCCTGAGTGCAGAGATAATGCAGCGTTCTGGTCCCCGGATGAAATCATTGCAATGTCATTTTTTGTCCCTCAAGCAGCAACTGCTCGGGCTCTAACATTGTTGGAAAGAATGTGCTGCATGAACTTGTCTGATCACTCGGTCTCTATACATGCTCAACTTTCTGAGTTGCAGGAACTAACCACACATCTACAGAAATCCACAGGCTTTGGACTTGATGATTGGTTGAAGGGACTCGGTCTTGGCCCTTAAGTAACTTCATTGTTACAACGTAAAATAATTTTGCTAATTGTTATTGGAGCTATCTTATTGCTTTTGCCGTGTCTTGTAAAATGCTTGCAGCATATGCTTATGAATATAATTGATGGTCATGGAAAACAACTTTTGTTAGCACAAAAAAAAAACGGGGGATATGTGGGAAGCCTGCCTGAGACATGGCTGCGTGAGAAAGGACATAGCAGTCAGATTCAGCTAGTCTCTGTGTGAGAGGCTAGGCGTACATGACTGAGGCAAGGGCAGAGTGCCCTTGGAGCACAGGTGCAAGATAACAGCTAGGTTGTTGAGAGTAGTTGCTATGCAGTAAAGAAAAATAAGGAGATGAGAACTTGGAATCGCAAGGCTAGCAACAGAAAACAAAGCATGCATGTGGCAGATCCAATCCTGAGCTTAGATTTTGCAATATGCATGAGCTAATTATTGTGTGTATAAAAAACGACTGGTTGAACAATAAAGCGAGACTTGTTGACCATGACAGCATGGGACTCGTCTCCCATCTTTTCCAATATGGGATCAAGATCCTGCTGCTCCTGGGAATTTGTTTCTTGTTGGAATTCTTTGCCGTATAAAATTACTGGATTTTGTGGATGGAAGGTTTTTTTCCAAGTGGAGCCATTCCTTGATTCTATAGAAAGTTGGGGAGAATAAAAAATTATAATATCAAAACATGATCTTGAAATATATTATCTAATAAACCTATTTAATATCATTAGATTTAAATATGTTAATAAAATTATCACATTATGTATTACTACACTGTAAATTAACTGTAATCATTATTATATTAAATTCAATTATAATAATTATAGTGTATTTATTTATTGCATAAATAAATACTATATAATAATAAAAGTAATAAATATTTTCTTTCATAATATCATAATTCTAATAAAATAATAATTTCTATTATTTACTATTTATTTTAAATATGGACTATAATAAAATAACAAAGTATGACGACAAAATATAATGTTAAATTATAATATCAAAATATAATCTCTAAATACATTAAAATAGATCAAAATGAAGTGATAAAATATAATATCAAATATGATCCCAAAATACAGTGTCAGAACACAAAATATAATATAAAAATATAGTCTGAATATAATAATAAAATATATTATTAAAATATAATATTAAAAATAATCTCGAAATATAATGTTAAAAATATAGTATTAAAATATATATAAGAATATTGTACTGAAATATAATATTAAAGGATAATATCAAAATAATATCAGAATAAAATCTCAATATAAAAAGCTTATAAAATCTAATAGCAGAATTAATTTCTGAAGATAGTATTAAAATATATCAAAATATAGTAATAAAATATAACATTAAAATCTTATCTCAAAACATAATATTGAAATATAATATCCAAATAAAATAATATTCTATTAAATTAATATTATTATATTATTACATGAATGGAACGTTAAGGTGTATTATAAAATACAATATCAACATATAATATCAAAATAGAACGTTAAAATAGAATACCCAAATATAATAATACAGTATTAAATCAATAAGACTAATAATTCGATATAATAATAACATATATTATAAAATAATACAATATAATAATATTCATAATTTTATATAATGTATTATACTAAAATTGTATCAAGATATAATATCAAAATACACTGTTAAAATTTAGTATTAGATATTATCCCAAAATCTAATATTAAAATCTGATAGCAGAATCTGATATTGAAATAACATCAAAACCCCACCAAAATCTGATATCAAAGTAACATCCAAAGATCCCACGAAACGCTTAGAATTCCTGAGTGAAAGGGGAAAAATGGGAATGAGGAATCTCAGGAAAACCATGGGTGGATTTAATGGATGGATTGAAATCACATGGGGATCTGTGGGAAGGAAAACTCCTGGAATTTTCCATTTTCCATGGGAAAACCCATCGTCCTTCACAGACATTTCTCCCTGTTTGTTCCTCTCTCCCTTCTCTCGTTGTTTCCCATCGGGAAGGGACCAAGGGAATCTTGCAGGTTCCGGAGCAGCGAGCCAGGATTGTCCATGGATCCCTGGCTCTGGTGGCTGGCGCTGCTCCCAGTCCTGGCATTCCAGCACGGCTCCCACCTGGCTGCAGGTGAGCACAATTCCCTTTGGGATCTGTTCCCATAAAATGGCAAATTCCTGCTCTGAAACATTAATTAAAACCTAACGAGGACACGAGATTTAACTTGGAAAAGGTTCCTTCTCCAGAGGGTGGAGCAGCTCTGCAAGGAAGCGGCAGCGACTCCGAAGATTGCGGAGCTTGTGGAGCGTTGGGATAACACTCTCAGGGATTGTTGGGATTGTCCTGTGCAGGGCCAGGACTTGGACTCTGATCCTCTCCCAGCTCAAGGTGTTCCATGATTTTATCACTCACATCCCAGTGGGTGCTGAGAGAGCCTCTGGGAATGGGGATGTCCAAGGAACGCCTCATTGTATCTTTGGGAATCTAAGAACTCCCAAGGATAAATTCCAGGCCCTGGGACATTCCAAACCTTCCTGGGAACCGCTGTCGGGTCAGGTGATTCCCACCTGGAATTTTCTGGAGGTAAATTCTGAATTCAAAACTTCTATTTTGGACAGAATTTGCCCTTTCCATCCATTTTTCCAGGCTTTGCCAATGCTTTAACAGCCAAGAAATCACGTTATTGTTCAAAACACCACAGGATAAATCCATGAGCAGCACATCCCCATTTTTTTGGTTTTCCTTTGGATTCTTCTCCTGTTGAGGATGGAATGGGTCCCAATGAAATTCCATGGGAAACGCAATGCAGAAAACCAGAACCAAGCCCTGTTTTACCCTAAAACAGGCAGATTCATTGGCACTCCCAAAACTCCCATCCTCGGAATCATCGGGGACAGGGTGGTTCAGCCCTGCCAGGTGGGATCCGCGCCTGTTCCTGAGGATTTCTCCATCCGTTGGACATTCCACGGTCAATCCCAGCGGATCCCCGTGAGCAGCTACGATGGGAAGGGCCAGAGGGAGGAGCCAGATGAGTGATATCGAGGCCGGGCGGAATTTTTCCATGGGGATTTCCAAGCTGGGAACGTGTCTCTGCTCCTGAGGGATGTCCAGAGCTCCGACCAGGGATCCTACAGCTGCCAAGTCTCCTTCCAGAATGCGTCCTGGGAAGAGCTGGTGGAGCTGGAAGTGGCAGGTTGGTGCCGTTTCCTCTTTTTCCTCCACGGCATGAAACTGGGCAAATATTTGAAATACTGTGTTATATTTTAATACTTTTTGTAATTTATCCTTATTAAATTATTTAATATTTAAATTTAAAACTTATATTTAATATTTAAACATGAATTTAAATCTTTTAAACATAATTAATATTATGTTTAAAATTTTTGTTTGTTTTATAATTCAGTCATTAACTAATACTTATTAACAATCAATTGATTAATCAATAATTTATTTATATAAGCTAATTGGTTATAAATAATTTATTTAAATATTATAAACATAATTTTAAATACAATGTTTTGAACATAAATTTTAAAAATATATTTACTATTTTTTACATTTAGTAATTTATATTTTTGGGTTTTTTTATATGTTAAATATGTTTTTTATATTTTATAACTTACATGTTGAATGATATCACATGTATAGCATCTTATATGTGCTATAATATAAATATTACATTCTATAAATATATAAATACATATCTATAAACATTTTTACAATTATTGCATTATATATAACAATATATTCTATAAATTATATATTATTTAAATTTTAAAATATAAATTATATTAAAATAATTCCTATTAATTAATATATTAAATATATTGCCATGTATTATAATATTATATATCTTATGTCATTCTATTCTATTCATTACAATATATGCTATAAGATATAGCATATAAGAAAATATATAAGTATTATATTCTTTTATACCTATATTCATATTTATCTGTGTTTACATCCTAGATAATATTGTTTATATGCATTTTTTATATTTATAATTTTACATTCTATATATTTTATTTTGTTTCTACAACTTTTATATTTCATACATTCCACAAAATCCTGGGAAATTCAACTCTCAAAAATCCATCCCAGAACGGCTCCCACCTCTCCATCCATTTCCAGATTCTCCATTAAATCCCTCATTCCCAAGGATATTCTCAGATCCACCGACCACTGAGAACCTCCAGACCCAATGGACCTAATCCCAGAAAATCCTCCCAGGCTTTCCAACTCCTGGGCAAAAAGCTGAGTTCCAGAAACCTCCAATTTAATGGGATTGAAATGGAAATTTTCTCTGGTTTTCCACAGAGGCTTCATCTGTGATCCTGTGGTGACAACTCTTCAATGAACCGAAACTCTGACTTCTGGAAACCTCCAATTTAATGAGGTTGAAATGGAAAATTCCTGGTTTTACACAGCTGTTTAACAAGCTCCATCCATGATCCCATGGTGTCAATTCCTCAATGAACAGAATCACTGAGTTCCAGAAAACACAGCTTTAATGGCATTGAAATGGAAATTCCCTCTGTTGTTCCACAGCCATCGGACAGGCTCCATCCATGATCCTGTTGATCCAATGAACAGAATCACTGAGTTCCAGAAATCCCAAATTTAATGGGATTAAATGGAAAATCCCTCTATTTTTCCACAGCCTATGGAAAAGCTCCATCCATCATCAAGTGGCAGCAACTCCTCAACGCATGGAATCGTTGAGTTCCAAAAAACCCGCAATCTAATGGGATTGAAATGGAAATTCTTCTGGTTTTCCACAGCCATTGGAGAAGCCCCATCCTTGATCCCACAGTGGCAGCTTCTCAATGAGCAGAATTATTGGTTTCCAGAAAACCCAAAATTAATGGGATTAAAATGGAAAATTTCTCTGTTTTTCCACAGAGGCTCCATCTGTGATCCTGTGGTAACAACTCCTCAATGAACGGAATCATTGAGTTCCCAAAGATCCAAATTTAACGGGATTGAAATGGAAAATCCCTCTATTTTTCCACAACCATTGGACAGGCTCCATCCATGATCCTGTTGATCCAATGAACAGAATCACTGAGTTCCAGAAAACCCAAATTTAATGGGTTTGAAGTGGAAAATCCCTCTATTTTCCACAGCCTTTGGACAGACTCCATCCATCATCTAGTGGTGGCAACTCCTCAACACACGGAATCGTTGAGTTCCAAAAAAACCGCAATCTAATGGGATTGAAATGGAAATTCTTCTGGTTTTCCACAGCCATTGGAGAAGCCCCATCCTTGATCCCACAGTGGCAGCTCCTCAATGAGCAGAATTGTTGATTTCCAGAAAACCTAAAATTAATGGGATTAAAATGGAAAATTTCTCTGCTTTTCCACAGAGGCTCCATCTGTGATCCTGTGGTTACAACTCCTCAGTGAACACAATCATTGAGTTCCAGAAACCCCAAATTTAATGGGATTGAAATGGAAAATTCCTGTTTTTCCACAGCCATTGGAGAGGTTCTATCTGTGATCCTGCAGAGCCCCCAGAAATGGGAGCTGGGCAATTCCTCAGTGAACGGAATTTTTGACTTCCAAAAATTCCAATGAATTGGGATTAAAATGGAAAATTTGTCCATTTTTCCACAGCCATTGGACAGGCGCCATCCATGATCCTGTGGCAGCAACTCCTCAATGAACGGAATTGAGTTCCAGAAAATCCAATTTTAATGAGATTGACATGGAAAATATCTCTGTTTTCCCATAGCCATTGGAGAAGCTCCATCCATCATCAAGTGGCGGCAACTCCTCAATGCACAGAATCATTGACTTCCCAAAGAAACCCCCGCTCTAATGTGATTGAAATGGAAAATTTCTCTGTTTTTCCACAGAGGCTCCATCCGTGATCCTGTGGTGACAACTCCTCAGTGAACAGAATCACTGAGTTCCAGAAAATCCAAATTTAACGGGATTGAAATGGATAATCCCTGTTTTTCCACAGCCATTGGAGAAGCTCCATCCATCATCGAGTGGCGGCAACTCCTCAATGCACGGAACTGTTGACTTCCAAAAAACCCCGATCTAATGGGATTGAAATGGAATTTCCTTTGTTTCTCCACAGCTGTCGGAGAAGGTCCGTCCGTGATCCTGCGAAGCCCCGAGAAGCGGGACCTGAGTGTCTCCTGCCACGCCTCGGGGTGGTTCCCGCGGCCGGACCTGCTCTGGCTGGATGGACGCGGCAAAGTCCGGCTGGAGCCGATGACCACGATGGCCATGGTGACGCCCGGGGGCCTCTTCAGCATTCGAGGCTTCCATGAGGATCCAGCCAGGCTCTGACCTGTCGATCTCCTGCCGGGTCCTCAACCGCTGGCTCAACGCCTCCCGCGAGTCATGGATCCGCATCCACGGTGGGAAACGATTCCCAGGGAAATTCCCCTGGGAGCTGCTCCAATCCTGGTGTAATATGATTTTTTCCTAATGAGTTGAGTCCAAAGGGTTGGAAGCCTTTAATTTTATTGATCATTTATTGGAGTTTAAATACAATTTAATTTGATTTGATTTTGTTTAATTTAGATTTTTTTCTATTTTATTTTTGCTAATTAGCAAAATGATTTTTAAATTTAATTTAATTATGTTTCATTTAATTTATTTTAAAATTTATTTTACTTTATTCTGTTTTCATTTTCTAATTAACAGCTCTCACCAAGGTCTTTCATCAATTATCACTTACTGATTTGTAAATTAAATTCAGTTTATTTTAATTTAATTTAAAATTTATTTTATCTTACTCTATTTTGTTTTTTCTAATTAGCAGCTGTCATAAAGGTCTTTTATTTATTTTATTATCTTTTAATGATTCATTGATTGAATTTGGTACTTGCTAATTGGCATCTTGTCTTGGTTTGGGAAGAAAGGTATCTGCCACAGAAAGCTGGAGTTTCCCTTGGAGTGGAGAATGTAAACCACCACCACCACCTTTTATTTCCAATTATAAATTTGCAGTTAAAAGCTTTTAGGCAAAAGATTTTGGAAATAGAAATAGCAGTTCTTTACTAGTATGTATAACAGAGCAAACAAAAACAACAACTACAGCATTAATAACAAAAACAGTACCAAGAACCTCGAGGGCTTTGCTTCACAAAAACCCAGGGCAGTTTGGTCTCGGTGCCCCTGAAGGATCCTCGGAGCACCAAGCTGGAACACAGGAAAAGTCCCAGGCTGGTAGCTGGGATGGCAGGATATCCTGGCAGGCAGGGGCAGGGTGTCCCGGCAGGGCAGGGTGTTGGGGGTTAGGTTTGTTCCTTTTTACTCTAAAAAAATTTATCCCCGTAAGTTACCAAGGAACCTAAGTGTGGGATACTTAAGAGTACTTAACCAAAACAAAGAGGTGGCCAAAGCACGGAGGGAGAAATTACTCGAATTTTGAGGCAGGTAAAAGGACAGAGCTTGAGGCAGCTTGGTGTCCCGGCAGGGCAGGGGGATGTGGAGTCACGCTGTAGCAAGAGGAGCAGTGCTGACGAAACAGCGATGGCGGGGCAGAGCTGGCCCAGCTCCTGCAGGGTGGCAGAGGACCTCAGAATTCCAGGGCGAGCAGATGATGGCAGATTTCCCAGGACTCGACCCCTCCAGAGAGAGTGAACTTCTCTAGCAGCGAGCAGCAACTCAGCCGTTCCCTCTTCCCCAATGACAAAAGACAGAGCCTCAAGCTGCTTCAAGCTGTCCTGTACGTACCCCAAAACCCGCGTTCTTTCTTTCTCTGGGCTTTGATCACCCTTTTTGTTTTTTGGGAAGTAGTGTTAAGTATCCCACACTTAATCTCCTTGGTAACTTATGGGGAAAAGATTCTTTAGAGGAAAAAGGAACAAACCTAACCCTCAACACATTCCCAGTTGGATCCGGTTGGAGTCACTAATTTTATTGATTACCATCTGCTAATTAATTTATTTATTTTAATTTCTGCTAAAGAGCAGCTTCAGTTGAATCCAAATTGTTTAGAGTCACTAATTTTATTGATTATCATTGATTGATTGTTTTAGTTTGACTTTTGCTAATTAGTAACTCTTGGCAAAGTCTTTAATTTTATTGATTATCATAAATTGATTGATTGTATTTTATTTTTGCTCACTGGCAGCTCCAGTTGGATGCAAAGGGTTGGAAGTCTTTAATTTTATTGATTATTATTTATTGATTTGTTGATTTTATTCTATTTTGTCTTTGCAAATGAGCAGCTTTTGTTGAAGTCTTAAATTTGACCTAATTTTAAATTCTTTATATTTCTATTTTATTTTCTAGATTTTTTTTCCTTTTCATTTTTGGTGTCTATTTCTACTTTCATATTTTATTTTTAAATTTTATATTTTAGCAGAATTTATTGATTGATTTAATTAGAGGTAAAATAAAACTTCCCTCCCTCTCACCTCCACCTGTGTTTTATCTCCTAATTTACAACTACCTTTATTATTTAATCATTAGTAGAATGCCTAGTCATTAATAATCTTTAATAGAATGCTTAATCAATAATAAAAAGTCTAATCATAAATGTAATAGCCAATCTTTAAGTAATTACTGGAACATTTAATACTTAATTGAATATCTGAGCCTTAATCAAATAATTAATCATTAAATCATTATTAGAATATTTATTAATTATTGGTAATTTTCAATATAATTATTTTAAATTTGAATCTTTATTAATTAATACAATGGCTTAATGAAATACTTAATCCTCAAGTCATTATTAGAATGTGTAATAATTATGGGATTTAAAAACAATAATTAATTAAGAAAAAGCCAATAATTTATTCCATATTTATTAATTAATACAACAGTTAATCCTTAATCAAATATTTAATCCTTAAATCCTTAATCAAATATTTAATTCTTAATGGAATATATAGTACATAAATCACTAATAGAACATGAAATAACTAATGGAAATTGAATCCGTAACTAATTAGTAAACTGTTTAATTCTCAACAGAATATTTCATCCTTAAATCAAAAATGCAAAATTTAGTTATTAAAACATTATTAGAATAATTAATAGCTAATGGGAAATTCAAACCTTAAATAACTAAGAGAATATTTGATCCTTAATAAAATATTTCATATGTAAATCATTAATTGTATATTTAATAATGATGGGTAATTAAAGCTCTAAATAAATAATAAAATATTGCTTATTTATTTTTACATTTAGATCTTAAATTATTAATAGACTAACTAGTAACTAATAGAGTATTTTATAATTAAATATTTGATTTCATATTTAATAATAAATGGCAAATAATAGCCTTGAATAAGAAAAAAATTAATAACTTTAAATATTTAGGCCTTAAATAATAGAATTCTAAATTATTTTAGGCTCTAAATTAATAGAATAATTAATAATTAGCATGATATTCAATATTTGCATAATTAACTGATTTAATTAATTAATATTTAATTAAAAATTTTCCCCTTGTTTCCTCAGAGTCTTTCCTCCCCTCCGTCTCCCAGTGGCTGCAGATTTTCCTGGCAGTTTTGTTCCTGAACTTGGCCCTGATTTCCCTCATTTCCTGCCAACTCCAGGGTCAGTCCCAGCTTCGGATCCTGCTGGAAAAATCCCGAATTTCACCAACGCCGGCTTGTGTCAATTAATGACCAAATCCGGGAAAAGGAGCCAAATTTCCCCCCAAAAAACATGGGGAAAAAGGAAATTTAGAATTTTGCTTTTTCTTTTTTTTTTTTTTTTACCCAGGGAGCCACAAGAGAACCATGAATGCAGGTGAGGGGTTAATTATTAATTAATGATGGTTAATTGTATCGTTGCTATGTATTTTTATACTTTAATTAATATTTTACTTTATTCATTTTTATTATAGCAGCATAAAATAAACTGAATTATTTGGTTTCAAAATAAAAATGAATTCTTGGATTTCAAAAGATGAAACATTAAATATAAAACATTAATAATATTAATAATAATAACTAGAAAGTAACAAATGGGAGACTTTATTAAATGTTACTAAAATGGATATAGAAATAGAAAATATGGTAAAATACAGAAAATATTCAATATAAAATAGAAAATGCAAGTTTTCTAAAAATATTGTTAAAATAAATTTTAAATTATTTATAAAATATAAATATATTCATGTATAAAACACTACAAAATACTGAAAATATTAAGTATATAATTTCCAAAGGAATTCAAATTAAAGATAATTATTAAATACATTAAATATATAAATGTTTAATCGTTAATAAGAAATCAATTTAATACATAAGTTAAGGCACTAAAATATTAAATGTGAATTAAATAAATTAATAAAATTAATACAAATATTATATATAAATATAATAAATAAATTGATAAAATTAATTAATTTAAGTAGTTATAAAACATTTGTTTAAAAATCTTAGATAATTAAATAATTAATTTTTTGTCTTGATTTTCCAGAAAAGGCAAAGTTGGAAATGGAGGAAGGTAAAAATCCTCTACGTATGAAATTACTTTTTGCTGTAGTTATGAATTTTTTACAGTTTTAAAATCCTAAAAATTATCAAATTTTCCAACATTTATGTTTTGGATCAAGTTGCTAATTTTTCATTTTGATTTAATTAAGTTTTAAAAACAATTTTAATCAGTTGAAAACTTACAATTTAAAAATGTCTTAACTGAATTTTATTTTAAAAATTACCAATATTTTACAAGTATAGTTTTGTTTGAATTTCTGTTTTCTTACCAACAAATAGTGATAAAATCTACCTTTGGATTTTTTTTTGCAAATGTCTCTTTACTCAAGTTAAAATGTAAAAAGAATTGAAATATTAAAAAATACCATAAAATCTTATTATTGAATGTATTCATTTGTGAATTGGATAAATCCAATCTATTAAGTAACATTCAGGGATTTTAATACTTCTATGAATTGAATAATCGATTTGAAATAATCAAAAAATGAACTTTCAATGTGATCGACGTTCCTGAATTCGGATTTTTTTGGGGCCCAAATTCCATATTTTCTCTTCCAGAAAAAAAAGAAAGTGAAGTCGATGCTGGGTGAGTCCTTCCCTATTTCCCCCTCTTTTCCCTTTTTCCTTTTTTTCCCTTTGGACAGAAACCTACACATCAATAACAAATATTAATGAACATTATTAATGACAATTATTAAGTATTCTAAAATTAATATTTCTCCCTGCTATTCCTTTGATTCCACACCCGGAATTCCCAGATGAAGAAAAAGCCAAGAAACGAGCAGGTAAATCTCATTTCCTTCAAATTTTCCCCCTTCTTCCCCCATTTCCCCTCCCCCCCCCCTTTTTTTTTTTTTCTCCCTTTAGGCCCCTTTTTCCTCTTTTCCTCCCCTTTTCCCTCCTTTTTTCTCCTTTTTTCCCCCTCTTTTTTCAATTCCTTTCCCGCTGATATTTTCATTTTTCCAGGGAATTTTCCCATCACTCATTCCTCGCTTTTCCTTTCCAGCAAAAATCGAATTCAAGGAACGCTTCGGTAAGGCAACGCAAAATTCCATAAATCCGCATTTCCCCTAAAGTTTATTAAAAATAAAACCGGGAATTTCTGGTAATTATCCATGTTATCCCTGGAATTTGGAGCTAATTAATCCAGGGAGAGGAATTTCCTCAAATTCCACACTCGGGGATTGTTCTCATGGGAAAAACTGGGAGGGAAAAGCAACAGGAAAATCCCAGAAAAATGACGGGAAAATCCCAGAAAAGTGACGGGGAAATATTTTCCTTTCAGGTCAGCTGAAAGCCGAGCTGGGTAAGGCTGGAAAACCATGGGAATAGCCAAATTCCCGGGATTTGGGAGGGAATTATATGGGAATTCTGGGAGGGAAGTGTGGAATTCCTCTATAAATATCGGAATTTTTCCTTCTTTTCGTAGATTTCTGGGATGCGCGGAGCCACGCGGGTGAGCCGGAATGAGCTGCGGATCTGGGATTTGGGGATTTCGGGATTTCAGGATTTGGGGTCCAGGGATTCCGGGATATGTGGATTTGGGGATTCCAGGATTTGGGATTTCTGTGGTTTGGGGAGTTGGAGATTCTGGGATTTGGGGATTCAGGGATTCCAGGATTTGGAGTTTCTGTGATTTGGGGATTTGGAGGTTCAGGCATTATGAGATTTGTGGATTTGTGGATTCTGGATTCCAGGACTTGGGGCTTCTATGATTTGGGGATTTGTGGATTCTGGGATTCCAGGATTTGGAGATTTGGGGGTTCAGAGATTCCAGGTTTCTGCGATTTGGGGATTTGGGGTTTCATGGATTATGAGATTTGTGGAATTTGGGGTTCAGGCATTCCAGGATTTATGGATTTTGGGGTTCAGGGATTTAAGGCTTCTGTGATTTGGGGATTTGTGGATTCCAGAATTCAGGGATTTGTGGATTTAGGGATCCTGGGATTTGAAGTTTCTGTGATTTGGGAATTTAGGAATTTGAGGTTTCTTTGATTTGGAGGATTCTGGAATTTGGGGATCCAGGAATTCAGGGAGCTGTGGATTTAGGAATTCTGGGATTCTGAGATCTGGGATTTCTTTGGTTTGGGGATCAGGGATTCCAGAATTTGGGGGTTCTAGGTTTCTGTGATTCCAGGATTTTGGGTTTCTTTGATGTTGGGGATTCTGGCATTCCAGGATCCTGGAATTTGGGGGTTCTGGCATTCCAGGATCCTGAACTTCGAGGGTCCTGGGATTCTGGGATTGTGGAATTTGGAGATTCAGGGATTCTGTGGCCCCCCCTGTTCCTCAGCGGCCGCCTCCCCCGCAGTTCCCGGGGATGTTCCAGTCCCTCGGGGATCCCCTCTGTCCCCGCAGTTCCCGGGGATGTTCCAGTCCCTCGGGGATCCCCTCTGTCCCCGCAGTTCCCGGGGATGTCCCGGTCCCTCGGGGATCCCCTCTGTCCCTGCAGTTCCCGGGGATGTCCCAGTCCCTCGGGGATCCCCTCTGTCCCCGCAGTTCCCGGGAATGTCCCAGTCCCTCGGGGATCCCCTCTGTCCCCGCAGTTCCCGTGGCTCTGGATCCCGAGGCTCTGAATCCGCTGGATCTCGGCGATGCTCACGATCCCATCCCGGTGCTGCCGGCGCGGGACTCTCTGGGATCGGGGAAGTTTTACTGGGAGGTGGAGCTGGGCCGGGAGCGGTGCTGGGCTCTGGGGGTGCTGCGGGCCGGGCCGAACCTTCCCGGGGCCGGTCCCCGGGAGTTCTGGGCCCTGCGCGGTTCCCACGGACAGCTCGTCACCAGCGGCGGCCGCGCCCTCGGGGAACAGCGCCGGGGCCTCTCCGCGCTCGGGCTCCTGCTGGACCTGGAAAAAGGGCAGCTGGAATTTTACGACGTGGAGAGGATGGATCGGGTGGCGGGACTGTGGCTGGAGGACCCCGCGGGAAGGTTTTTCCCGTTCGTTTCCCGAGGGATCGGGGGAAAGGATCGGTAGGAAGAGGAAAATCTTGGATGTCAGGAATTAAAAAAAAAAAAAAAAAAAAAAAAAAAAGAGCTAGGAATAAGCAAAATTCCCAAAAATAAAAGGAGAAAGATAGGGGGAAAAAATAGGGGAAAGGGAGGGGGAAGAAACATTATAAAATAAAATGTTTTTTATAAAGGAGGGAACATGGGGAAAAAATGTGGGAGAAGTGGAAAAGGTAAAATGAAAAGGGAAAAGAGATGGCGAAAAAGAAGGGAAAAGGGGAAAAAGGGGGAGAAGGAAAAAGGAAGGAAAGAGGAAGGAAGGGGGGAAAACGGGAAAAGAGAATAAAAAGGAAAAAGGGAAAAAACGGGAAAGGGAGAGAAGAGGGAAAGAAGAAAAGAAGGGAAGGGAAGGGAAGGGAAGGGAAGGGAAGGGAAGGGAAGGGAAGGGAAGGGAAGGGAAGGGAAGGGAAGGGAAGGGAAGGGAAGGGAAGGGAAGGGAAGGGAAGGGAAGGGAAGGGAAGGGAAGGGAAGGGAAGGGAAGGGAAGGGAAGGGAAGGGAAGGGAAGGGAAGGGAAGACAGGACAGGAAAGGAGAAGGGAAGGAAATGGGTCAAATTCTCCGTGGGGTTTTTTTTTGTTGTTTGTCTGTTTGGTTTTTTTTGTTGTGTTGGGTTTTTTTTGTTTGTTTTGTTTTTGTTTGTTTGTTTGTTTTGTTTTTTTAATGGAGAAATGAACTAAAGCTGTTTTAAAGGAAAAAATAAAATGGTAGTTCTGAAAACTTTTAAGCTTCGTGTCGCAGAATTTGTGGCAGGAAAAGGTGTTAAGAGAGGGAATTTTATCCAAAATTGGGAGTTAATTTGGCCTTTTTCCCTGGTCTGTCCAATGTGCAAGGTTTTGTTTTCCTCAGATCCATTGGGACAGGATTTTGATGGGTAAATCCCCCACGTTTTACCGGTTTTCCCTGGCTAAACCCCCATTCGGGACTGGCTTTCTCGGGATAAAAGCCCCACTTGACACCGATTTTCCCTGGATAAAAACCCCGGGCTTCACCGGTTTTCCCGGGAAATCCCTTCCTGGAGCTTCCCGAACTGTTTGGAACTCCCCTCTGTGTCCCCAGGGCGGTTTGGGAGGGTCCCTTTGTGACCCCCGCTTTGGGAACGCCCCCAAACCTCCCCCGCCCGCAGCGCTCCGGGGGCGTGGCCTCCCGCTAAGGTCCCGCCTCATCCGCGTCGCGCACTTCCATTGGCTCATTTTACTGTCAATCACTTCCCACAGCAAGCCTCGGTCAGGGGCGTGCCCTCCCCGCTCCGTCCCGCCTCTTTGCAGCATCTCGCCGTTCCATTGGCTGTATTCGCTGTCAATCTGAGCCACAGGTTCCCGCCCCAGCCCGCCGTGTGGGCGTGGCCTCCTCGTAATTGACAGCACGCTCCTCCAATGAGGGGCGGGGCCTCGCTGCCTCCCCGACGTACGGCGGGGCCGGGGGGGGGAAATTTGGGGAGGGGGGAGAAATTTGGGGGCCTCGGGACCCCCCGGGACCCCCCGGGACCCCCCCGGGACCCCTCAGGGGCGGGGCCGGGCCCGGCCGCTCCGGCGCTTTGTGTCGGCGAGCGGCGGGCGAGGGGCCGCGGGCGGCTCCGGGGGGCTCGGGAGGGACCCCCCAGGTTTGAAGGGGGAGGACGGGGCTGCGGACCCCCAGGGTTCGGGGCTGGGGGGGCCGGACCCCAAATCTGGGGGGGCTGCGGGCCCCAGGGCTGGGGGCTCTTCAGCGATAGGAGGGGCCGGGGGGGCTCCGCGACCCCAGGTTTGAAATGGGGAGGGCGTGCAGGACCCCAGATCTGAGGGGAGTGTGGGACCTCCAGGTTGGGGGGGTTCAGGGCCGGGAGGGGGGGTTCAGACCCCCAGGGCTGGGGGGCTTTTGGGACCCCAGGGCCGGGGTGGAGGGGGCAGGACCCCAAGTCCTGGGGGGGAATGTGGGACCCACAGGTTGGGGGGGCTTCAAGGCCCGGAGTAGGGGTCGGGACCCCCCGGGTTGGGGGGTTGCAGGGGTGGGGACCCAAGGTCTGCGGGGGGGTTTTGGGGTGGAGGGGGCAGGACCCCAATTCCAGAGTTCGCGATGGACTCCGGGGCCGGGGCCATTAGAAAGGTCTGGGGGTTTTGGGGGGCGGCTGAAGCCCTGGGACCCCCAGGACAGGATTGAGGGGGGGTCTTTCCTTCAGCACCCTCTGTCCCCCTCCCCAGATCCACATCGGGATATTCTGGGGGGGTCACGACGGAGCCCGGCAGGATGGAGACCCCCCTCCCCGCCCGCGCTGGCGGATGCGACCCCCGGAGGGGAGCCCGGAGCGGGGCCGGGACACGGGGGGCTGCGCTGCCCGCGGCGGCGAGTGGGCGCCGCGCCTCGTCCCGTCCCTGCCCGGCGGTGCCGGCGGTGCCGGGGGTCCCGGCGGTTCGGGCGGTGCCGGTACCGAGCTGCGGCGGCTGCGGTTCTGGCAGTTCCGCTACCAGGAGACGGAGGGGCCGCGGGACGTGTGGCGGAGGCTGCGGGAGCTGTCGCGGCGGTGGCTGCGGCCCGAGGAGCGCAGCAAGGAGCAGATCATGGAGCTGCTGGTGCTCGAGCAGTTCCTCAGCATCCTGCCCGAGGACATCCAGAGCTGGGTGTGGGTGCGGCACCCCGAGTCCTGCGCGCAGGCCGTGTCCCTGGCCGAGAGCTTCCATCTGGGGCGAGGAGATCCCGACGGGATTTGGGAGCAGCAGGTGGTAGCAGGGTTAGATATGGGGCGAGAAGGGGGTTCCGAGGGGGTTCTGCCCCCCAAATTGGGAATTGTTTGCCCCCTTTGCATTCTTCCCGCTCCGTCCCGTCCCTGCTGTGGGATTCTGAGCTCGTTCCCCCTCAAAAAAACCCAGAACTGGGACAGGAAAGGGGGTCATGGGTGCCTAAATCCCCTCTGTGGCTCTTGGGGTCGTGGGCACCCAAAACCCATCAGAGTCTTTTGGGGTTGTGTCTCCAGCACCCCAAACTTTGAGAGCTTTTGAAGGGTCCTGGTCATCCAAATCCCCTCTGCAGCTTTTTAGGGGTCTCAGCCCCCAAAATCTCCGTGGCATCATTTGGGGGTCCCAGGCACCCAAATCTCCTCTGGGGATGCCCAGCACCCAAAACCCTTTTAGAGCTTTTGGAGGTCCCACATCCCCTCGGCAGTTATTGCAGGTCTTGGGCCCCAAAACCCCCTCTGCAGCTCTGGGGGTCCTGGGAAGCCCAAACCCCACAGCGTCTTTTGGGGGTCCCCAGCATCCCAAACTTTGAGAGCTTCTGGGGGTTCCCAGGCACTCAAATTCCCTCTGCAGCATTTTAGAGGTCCCAGCCCCCAAAATCTCCATGGCACCTTTTGTGGGTCTGGGGCAATCAAATCCCCTCTGGGGGTCCTGGGAACCCAAAACTCTTTTAGAGCTTTGGGCTGTCCACTGTCCCCAAACCCCCTTGGCAGCTCCGTGTCTCCCTCCCCAAATCCCCCAGGTGACTGTGCAGGTGAAGGTGGAGGATGTGGCCCCTGGGGACATGGAGGACCCCGCAGCTTTCGAGATCTCCCCGAGCCCCCCGTCAGAGCCCCACTGGGAGGAGGCAGCTCCGGGCAAGGAGAAGGTGGCGGCCGAGGAAGGGGAGCCACGGGAAGGAGGTACCAGGATGGGGCAGGAAAACCTTCAGCCACCCCAAAAATGGGGTGAGAGTGGTGCTGGGGGGGCTTGGAGGTGGTTGGACCCAGAAATCATCTCAGTGGCCCCAAAAATCATCTCCTGGGTGTCAAAATTATCTCAGTGGAGCCAAAACCCCAAATCCTGGGCTCAAAAACCATCCCTTTGGGCATAAACCCAGCTCCTTGGGACAAAATCAACTTTTGGGCGTCAAAAAACATTTCCTTGGGTCAAAAATCATCTTGTTTGGGCTACAAAACGTCTCTTTGGGTTCAAAACCATCTTCTTGATAGTTTTGGGCTCCCAAACCATTTTCTTGGGTCAAAAACCATCTCCTTGGACCAAAGTCATCTGCTTGTGTCCAAAACCATCTTGGGTCAAAACCCATCTCCTTTGAGTCAGGAACCATTTTGGGGTTCAAAACCATCTCCTTGGGCTCCAAAACCTCTCCTTGGCTCAAACCCCACCTGCTCAGAGGTCCAGCCTCACCCTTTCTCCCAATGGCCCCCCACGGGTGGGTTTGGGGGGTCAGCAGCGAGGGCTGACCGGAGCTGACCGCTGGAGCGGCCAGACCCGGACATTCCCCATGGGGAACCACCCCTTGGACCTTCTCATTTCCCCCCACAGATCCCACCACGGCCCCGGAGCCGCCCCTTCCCCAACCCCAACACCCCCGCACCGCCCGGAGAGGAGCCGCTCGGCACCAGACCCCCCAGGACCCCCCCAGGCCGGGCTCAGGGGGCACGGCCAAGGTGGCGGCACGGCCGGACCCCTGCGGTCAGTGCGGGAAGAGCTTCGGCTGCCTGACCCACCTGAAGACCCACGAGCGGACGCACACGGGGGCGAAGCCGTACGGCTGCGGTCAGTGCGGGAAGCGCTTCGGCCACCTGTCCACACTGACCACGCACCGGCGGCTGCACACGGGCGAGCGGCCCTACGGCTGCGGCGCCTGCGGCAAGAGCTTCACCAACCCCTCGGACCTCAACAAGCACCAGTGGTCGCACACGGGCGAGCGGCCGTACCCGTGCCCAGCCTGCGGAAAACGCTTCAGCCAGCAGTCCAACCTGACCATGCACCGCCGCAGCCACACCCAGGAGTGGCCCTACCCCTGCCGGGCCTGCGGGAAGAGCTTCAAGTACCTGGGGACCTGACGGTGCACGAGCTCTCGCACACCGGGGAGAGGCCCTTCCCCTGCGGCCACTGCAGGAAGAGCTTCAGCAACAAGTCCTCGCTGGCCCGGCACACGCGGATCCACACCAGGGACAAGTGACAGTGGTGGCTGCGGGGGCGTGGTGGTGGGGCGGTGGAGGTTTGGGGGATGGAGGGCGTGGTGATGGGGCCTCGTGAGCCTGGGGGCTCCAGGTTTTGGCTCCTGGAGATGGTGTCCCCCAGGAGCTGGTGGCCCCAGGACTGTCCTGAGCTGAGATGGGTTAAACATGAATAAGGATGGACGTGAGCTGATCTTTGATGGCTCTGTGGTCCTGTTCCCTGCTCGTGAAGATCCAGTGGGTGGTGGGACCATGACCATTGACACCTCCATGACCTGGTGGCTCCATGATCCTGTTCCCTGCTCTTGGAGATCCAGCAGGGATGGTGGAACCATGACTGATGGGCCTCATGAGCCTGGTGGCTCCAGATCTTGGCTCCTGGAGATGGGAGCAATGTCCCCCAGGACTGTGCTGGGGTGGATCAAACATGGATGAGGATGGACATGAGCTGATGTTTGATGTCCCCCATGACCTGGTGGCTCCATGATCCCATTGCCTCCTCCCAGAAATCCAGCAGGGATGGTGGGACTGTGACTGATGGGCCTCATGAGCCTGGTGGCTCCAGCTCCCTGCTACTGGACATGGTGTCCCCCAGGAGCTGGTGGCCTCAGGACTGTGTTGAGGTGGGTCAAACATGCATGAGGATGGACGTGAGCTGATGTTTGGTGTCCCTCATGACCTCGTGGCTCCATGAACCCGTTCCCAGCTCCTGCAGACCCAGTATGGGTGGTGGGACATCCCCCAGGACCTGGTGGCTCTGTGATCCCATCTCCTGCTCCCAAAGGTCCAACATGGGTGGGATTGATGTCCCACACGAGCTGGTGGCCCCAGGATTGTTCTAAAGTGGCTCAAACACGGATGAGGATGGACGTGAGCTGATGGTTGAGTCCACAATCCTGTTCCCTTCTTCTGGAGATCAAACAGTAGTGGTGGGACCATGACTCTTGACAGCACCATCACCTGGTGGCTCCATGAACCTGTTCCCTGCTCCAGGAGATCCAGCAGGGATGGTGGAACCATGACTGATGGTCCCCATGAGCCTGGTGGCTGCAGATCTTGGCTCCTGGAGATGGTGTCCCGCTGAGCTGGTGGCACTAGGACTGTGCTGAGATGGGTCAAACATGGATGAGGATGGACATGAGCTGATGTTTGGTGTCTCCCAGGACCTGGTTGTCCCATGATCCCATTGACAGAGTTCCAACACAGGTGGTGGGATGCTCCCCGTGACCTGGTGGCTCCCTGATCCCATTCCCTGCTCCTGGGGATCCAGCACAGGGGGTGGGACCAGGACTGTTGACACACCCATGACCTGGTGGCTCCCAAAGATCCCACATGGGTGCTGGGACATCCCCCATGACCTGGTGGCTCCATGATCCCATTTCCCCCAGAAATTTGGGGTGTCCCCAAATCCCTGCCCCAATCCCCCGGTCCCTCGACCCCTTCAGAACTCCAGGACCCCCAATCTCTCTCTCCCTCCCAAGCCAGGATTGTCCCAGGGACCCCCCTCCCCCAGTCCCAGACCCCCCAAAGTCCTGGACATCCCCCACCCCCTCGGCCATGGAATGGGGGTTTGTTCCTTGAATTTTGGGATTTTTCTCCTCCCGAATTCTCCAAGCACACCCCCACTCCCGAGATATCTTTTCTCCCTTATTTTGGCTTTTTTCCCCATTTTTTCTTATCCCTTTGCTCCCAAAATCTCTTTTTTCGTGGAAAATGGGAAATTCAGACGGAAAACGCCACCTTTTCCTGCATTGTCACAGTGTGATTTTAGGTAGGGACAAAGGTTCTGCCACAAAACCCAAAAATATGGGAGAAAAACCGAACTCAGGGATTTTCCTGGATTCCACATTGCTCCTGGAGGGTTTTTTGCAGAGAAAATGGGAAATTTAACTGGAAAAGGCCACTTTTTTATGTGATTTTAGACAGGGGCGAAGGCTCTGCCAAGAAAATGGGAAAGATTGGGGGAAAAAAAACCCCAACAAATGCAACTAATTTCCTGAATTTTGTGGTGGCGCTTGAGGGGTTTTGGGAGAAAAACGGGAAATTCCACCAGATTTCCCAGCATTGTTCCAGACAAGGGACAGTGGTTACACCACGAAACCAAAACACATAGGGGGAAAAACCCCCAAAACCCAAGGGTTTCATGGTGGTGATGGACTTTTGGGGGGAGAAGAAAGGAAACACAGCCAGAAAATTACATTTCCTTGCATTCTGAGGTGAAGTTTATGCCGCGAAAGCGGAAAATTTGGGAAAACCGCATCGAAGCCAAGAGTTTCCAGAGATTCGAGGGGAATTTTTGGGGGAAAAGCCAACGGGAGAAGCTAGATTCCAGAACTTTGGTGGCTGTTGACCGTCAGTGCGGGCACGGCGGGAGCTCGCGGAGCCGGCGGCAGCGCTCCAGGCCGGCCCAGACACCGGTGACCGCTCGGCTCCGCGCCCAGCCAGCGATGACCAGGCGGTGCCGGCTGCCGGAGCGGAACTCGCGGGTCAGCCAGGCCGAGAAGGGGACGCGGATCTCCCGCCGGAGCCCGCGGAGGACCACGGAGCACTCGGAGCGCGCCGGGACCTCCGGGCGGACGTGGTGCAGCCGCGACACGAACTCGGCGGTGCTGGCGGCGCCCACCCAGGGCACGGCGGTGACGTTCCCCAAATTCCAGCCCGCGGGCTCGGTGAGGACCAGCGGAGCAGCCCGCAGCACCCCACGAGCGGCCGCCAGCGCCGGCAGCTCCGCGCTCCAGCTGTGCTCCACCTCCGTGGCCTCCTCCAAGGTGACGGGTTTTGGGGTGGCCTGGCAGTCCTCGTTCCTCACCGGGACCTCGGCCAACTCTGCCGGCTCGGAGCTCTCCAGCGCCGCGCTGCCATTGTAGGACACGTTGGCGATGGAGATGTCGCCTGGGCCTTGCCGGACCACCAGGACCTTGGTTATAAATGCATCATTTATAGTTGGCTTTTCGCAAATATCAACATGGCTGCGGTAATTGTACTGCGTTGTGTTTTGTTAATGAGAGTTCAGGAGGGTAAGGAATGTGTGTTTTCTGACTGAAGGGTTTTTTTATCTCTTCTTTGTAACGTCTAAACCACCAAGCCACAAGTTATGGGAGGGAGGGATTCAGAATAATTCCAATCCCATCCCAGTCCATCCCAGTTCCATCCCAATCCATCCCAATCCATCCCAGTCCATCCCAATCCCTTCCCAATCCCCTCCCAATTCCCTCCCAGTCCATCCCAGTCTAAACCACCAAGCCAGAAGACCTTGTGACCCTTTCATAAAAAAACTGCTAAATTCCTGTTTTCTCATCCAAACGGAAAGAACCAGAAAACCCCAGGAGAAAATTCACACCCGTGTCACGGGACCGAGCGGAGCCACCCACAAAATAAATCTGTCAGATGAGACGATCGGGAACACTTTAAACCGATCAAAACATGAACGTTTGATTGACGTCTGCTGAATGTTCAACACAGCGCTCCTCAAGGATAGAAGTCCTAAAAGGGTGAGGTGGGTCACGGGCGGACCTTGTGCCAAACCTCCTCGGCTTACCCCGTCTCCTAATTTCTCTATTTCCTTCATTTTTTTTCTATTAACCTCACGAACTTCTAAAAAGAGAGCGCGGAGCGCGTTTCTCCCCACCTGGTACCACTTGTACCACATCTCGCCGCCGTCCACGGCCACGAAGAGCGCCTGCAGCTCCCGGGAGGCTTTGCCCAGCCCCTCGGGGCTGCGGCCCACAAAGCCGCCGGTGCGGGGACAGCCCTGCACGGCGCCCTCGGGCACGCTGCCAAACGACGTGTCCACCCAGTCCAGCGCCTCGAAGCCGCCGGGGTTCACCAGCAGCTGGAACTCGGTGCTGCTCAGCGCCGCCTCCCCCCAGGTGAAGACACAGGAGGAGCCGCGCTCGGGGGCGAAGGAGCCCAGGTGGCAGCGCGGGGTCAGGCAGATGAACTCGGTGCGGCCCGAGCGGCCGTTCCGGCTGGACACGGCGTCGGCCGGGACCTGACCCCGGAACGGGACCCAGCGGAGCCAGGAGTGGGTGGGCTCAGAGCGCGGGCGGCGGGGAACCGGCCGGGAGGGAGCTGGAACCAGGACTGGGATGGACTGGGATGGACTGGGAGGGGATTGGGATGGACTGGGAGGGGATTGGGATGGATTGGAAGGGGATTGGGATGGACTGGGATGGACTGAGATGGACTGAGAGGGGATTGGGATGGACTGGGATGGAACTGGGATAAACTGGGAGGGAACTGGGATGGACTGGGAGGGGATTGGGATGGACTGGGATGGACTGGGAGGGGATTGGGATGGACTGGGAGGGAACTGGGATGGACTGAGAGGGGATTGGGATGGACTGGGAGGGGATTGGGATGGACTGGGAGGGAACTGGGATGGAACTGGGATAAACTGGGATGGACTGGGATGGACTGGGAGGGGATTGGGATGGACTGGGATGGAACTGGGATGGACTTGGAGGGGATTGGGATGGACTGGGATGGAACTGGGATAAACTGGGAGGGGATTGGGATGGACTGGGAGGGAATTGGGATGGACTGGGATGGAACTGGGATGGAACTGGGATGGAACTGGGATGGACTGGGAGGGGACTGGGATGGAACTGGAAGAGGACTGGGATGGACTGGGAGGGGACTGGGCTGAACTGGGATGGACTGGTAGGGGATTGGGATGGACTGGGATGGACTGGGATGGACTGGGAGGGGACTGGGATGGAACTGGAAGAGGACTGGGATGGACTGGGATGGACTGGGAGGGGACTGGGCTGAACTGGGATGGACTGGTAGGGGATTGGGATGGACTGGGATGGACTGGGATGGACTGGGATGGAACTCAGATAAACTAGGATGAACTAGGAAGGGACTGGGATGGACTGGGATAAACTGGGATGGCACTGGGATATTCTGAGATATTCTGGGATATACTGGGATGGGATTAGGATGGACTGGGATATTCTGGCATGGGATTAGGATGGACTGGGATTTTCTGGGATGGGACTGGGCCATACTAGGCTGTTCTGGGACTCACCAGGGAGCTCTGTGTGGCTCCTGCCTGGGGCGGGCCCTGCCGGAATTCCCGAAATTCCCACACCGAGAGCCAGGAGGGCCAAGAACTGTGGGGACCCGGGGGGCGTCACCTTCCCCCCACCCCAAATCCCCCACCCCAAAATCCCCGACCCCAAAATCCCCCTTTTCCCGCTGAGGTTTTGGGCTGAAATCCCCCTGGATTGGCACAATTCCCATTTTTTAACTCCTGGGGGAAAAAACAAAAGAGCTGGGAAAGGGGACGGCCTCTCCCAGTTCCTTTTTCCTGATTTAATTCCATTAATTCCTTTTTTTTTTTTTCCCCCACGGAAAAGTTTAAAAAAATTGCGATTTCTGGGCTCTGGGGGGAAGAATAAAAATCCCCTTTTTTTTCCTGTGTTTTTTTTTTTTTCTTTCTTGTTTTTCCTTTTTTATTCTTTTTTAATATTTTTTTCCTTCCTCTCCCCCCAAAAATGGGTTTAAAAATTCCCAGAATATTCCCAAAGGGATCCAACTGTACCTGGAGTGGCAGCATCGCTCCAGAGCCTGCAGAAAAATCCGGGATTTTCCTCGAAAAATCGCATCAAACCTCCCCAAAATCCACATTTTGGGGTCCCTTTTCCCAACCCCCCCCATTTTTTTTCCTCCCTTCCTTCAAATTTTAGGGTCCTCCCTTCCCAAAATCAGCATTTTTGGGCCTCAAATTTGGGGATCCCCAAATCCCAAACTCCAAATTTTGGGGCTCCCCCCATCCCCAGCTCCACTTTTTGGGATCCCCAGCTCCAATTTTGGGGTTCCCACACACAAAATCCGAATTTTGGGACTCCCCAAAAATCCACATTGGATACAAATTTTGTGGTTTTCCAGTTCCCAGATCCAGATTTTGGGGTTTTCTTCTCCAAATTCACATTTTGGGGCTCCCCAAGCTCCAAATTTTTGGCGTTTTTCCACCTCCTCAAATCCACATTTTGGGATCCCCAGCTCCAGTTTTGGGGTTCCCACACACAAAATACACATTTTGGGGGTCCCCCAGTTCCCAGATCCAAATTTTGGGGCTTCCTCTCTCCCCAAATCCACATTTTGGGATTCCCAAGCCACAAATTTGGGGTCCCCTCTCCCAAAATCCACATTTTGGGGTTCAACTGCCCCAGATTTTGGGACTCCCCAAAAATCCACATTTTCGTGTTCCCAAACTCCACATTTCAGGTTTTCCAGTTCCCAGATCCAAATTTTGGGATTCCCAAGCTCCAATTTTGGGGTCCTCTCTCCCTAAATCCACAAGTTTTGGGTTCTCCCCTTCAAATTTTGGGGCTGCCCTTCCCAAAAATCCACTTTTTGGTGTTCCCAGATACAATTTTGTGGTTCTCCAGTTCCCAGATCCAAATTTTGGGGGTCCCCAGACTCCAAATTTCGGGGTCCCTCCTCACCTGTGCTCCCGTTCCTAGGTCAGTCCCTTTTTTCGGGGTGTTCTCAGTCGATTTTGGTTTTTCTCATGTGAACCAAGCCCTAAAAACGCCCCCAAAACCCCCCAGGAAAAACGTCAAAAATGCAAAAAAAGCCCCCAAAAAAGGGAAGTGGGATTTTCTGTGGGCGATTTTTCCGCTTTCTGGGGATTTTTCACTTCACTTTTCGGGGTTTGTTTTTAAATTCAAGCTCCGAAAAAGGTTGGGGGGGGGGGGGAAATGCCGCAAGAAATCAGAAATTTTGGCAGAAATCCAGAAATTCTTGGTTTTCCCCGGGGGGAGGTTTTTAAAAAGATCTTTTTTTGTTTCAAGGAATGGTTTTATTTTTTTTTTTTTTTGTTTTGTTTCAAAACACCCAAAAAATTACCCGAAACACCTCAAAAATGAGCCAAAACATCCCAAAACCCACAAAGAGACCCGAAAAATCCCCCAAAATGAACCAAAACCCTGCGAAATTACCCCAAAATCACCCCAGAGATCCCCTCCCGCCCCCCCCCCCCAAAAAAAAAAAAAATAAATCAGCCCAGAAGGTTCTGAAAATTCCCAATTTTGGGGTTTTCCCACCCAAAAATGATCCTTCCCCGCCAAAAAAAATTCCAAAATTGATCCAGAACTGCCCCAAAGTCACCCCAAAATCCCCCTCCAGTGCCCCCCCCCATGCCCTCCCAGTGCTCCCAGTCCCAAACTGGGAAGGAACCGGAGCAGCCGCAGGTCCAAGGAAACTTTATTGGGGGAAAGGGAGGAAACCCCAAAAATGGGGTAAAAAAAAACCCAAAATGGGAGAAAGACCCGAAAAAAGGGGGGAAGGGCCCCCGGGAGGGGGGGAATTCACCCCAGAGTAGTGTCAGTGCCCCAAAAAAAAGGGGGAAAAGACCCCCAGGGGGATCCAAAAGCCCTAAAAAAGGAGAGGAAATCCCAAATAAAGGGGAGAAAAAAAAAAAAAAAAAAAAAAAAAAAAAAAAAAAAAAAAAAAAAAAAAAAAAAGAGGAAATCCAAATGAAGGAGAGAAATCCCAAATAAAGGGGGAAAATCCCAAATAAAGGGGGAAAATCCCAAATAAAGGGGGGAAATCCCCCCAAAAAAAGGGGGGGGAATCCCATTTTGGGGTGTGCTCAGAATCCCAAAACCTCTCAAAAAATTGGAATAAAGGGGCAAAATCCGCTCCCAGGGTGGCTGAAAATCACCCCAAGGAATCCCAGAAAAAGGGGGGAAATCCCCCAAAAGGTGGAAAATCCAAAATAAAGGGGGAAAATCCCAAATAAAGGGGGTCAGACTTTGGTGTGGGGCAGTCCCAGGAGTGCCAGAGACCGGAAAATCTCCCCCCAAAAAATTGGAATAAAGAGACAAAATCCCTCCTGGGATGGCAAAAAATCCCCAAAAAACACCCAAAAAAGGGGGGGAAAAATCACAAAAAATGTGCAGAAATCCCAAAAAATGTCCAGAAATCCCAAATAAAGCGGGACAATCCCATGTGGGGGTGGGTGGGGGGGAGGAATCAGACTCCAAAATCCACCCAAAAATCAGAATAAAGGGGGAAAATCCCCCTCTGGGGATGGCTGAAAATCCCAAAAATATTCTCCCCCAAAAATGGGGAAATGCCCCCAAAATGGGAGGAAATCCCAAAATTGGGGAGAAATCCCCCCCAAAAAAGGAGAAAAAAAATCTCAAAAATAAGAGGGGAAATGTCAAAAAAATGGGGGGAAATCCCAGAAAATGGGGAGAAATCCCCCCAAAAAGGGGAAAATCCCAAATAAAGAGGGAAAATCCCCCCCAAAAAGGGGAAAATCCCAAATAAAGGGGGAAAATCCCTAATAAAGGGGGAAATCCCATTTTGGGGTATGGTCAGAACCCCAAAACCACTCAAAAAAAAAAAAAAAAAAAAAACCATCAGAATAAAAGGAGAAACCCCCCCACCCCCTGGGGTGGCCCAAAATCCCCCGAAAAAATGGGAGGAAAATCCCACCAAAAAAATAAGGGGAATCTCCCCCCAAAATGTGAGGGGGAATCCCAGAATTTCGGGGAAATCCTAAAGGAAGAGGTTTTTTTCAGTCCCGGTGCAGGTTCTTGAGCCGTTCCTCCAGGTCGGCACCGGCGTTGGCCAAAGCGGCCCCGGCGGCCTCGGCCCCGGCACGGCTCTCCCCTGCTGCCAGGGATCCCCCCGGGGCGGGCAGCGCTGGGGACACGGGCAAACTCGGGACACTCGGGGGGACACGCAGACACTCAGCACCCCCCCAAAAAAGACCCCAAAAAAATCCACCCAAAAACGAGCCCGAAACGGGCGGAAACGTGCCAGAAATCGACACCCCAAAAGTTACTTCAATAGCCCCAAAGTGTCACTTCAATCTGCCCAGATTGCCCCCAAAATTCCAAAAATAGCCCTCAAATCATCCCAAAATTCGCCCCGCCCCCCCCCAAAAAATTTCCCAAAAAAATGAGCCCGAAATGGCCGGAAATGCCCCAAAATCGACACCCCAAATGTCACTCAAATACCCCCAAAATGTCACTTTAATCTGCCCAGATTCCACCCAAATCCCCCCCCAAAATTCCAAAATATCCCTTAAATCGCTCCAAAATCCCCCCCAAAAATGAGCCCCAAATGTCCACAAACCCCCCAAAATCGACACCCCAAAAGTCACTCAAATACCCCAAAATGTCACTTCAATCTGCCCAGATTTCCCCCCAAATTCCAAAAATATCCCTCAAATTGTCCCAAAATTCGCCACCCCCCCCCCCCAAAAAAAAAAAATTCCCCCAAAAAATGAGCCCGAAATGGCTGGAAACGCCCCAAAATCGACACCCCGAATGTCACTTAAATACCCCCAAATGTCACTTTAATCTGCCCAGATTCCACCCAAATCCCCCCCAAAATTCCAAAATATCCCTTAAATCGCTCCAAAATCCCCCCCAAAAATGAGCCCCAAATGTCCACAAACCCCCCAAAATCGACACCCCAAAAGTCACTCTAATACCCCAAAATGTCACTTCAATCTGCCCAGATTTCCCCCCAAATTCCCCAAATCTCCCCCCAAATGTCGCTTAAATCCCCTCAAAATCCCACAAAACCCCCCAAATCCTCCCCAGATTCTGCCCAAAATCCCACAAAAATGTCTCATAAATCTTCCTTAAAATCCCACAAAATTCCCCCCAAATTTCCCAAATCCCCCCAAAATCCCCCGAAATATCCCTTAAATCTTTACCAAAATCCCCCAAACCCTCCCAAATCCCCCAAAATATCCCTCAAGTGCTCCCCAAATTGCCTCAACCCCCTCCAAATCCTCCAAATTCGCCCCAAATCCCCTGATTCCCAAAAATAAAAAAAGTCCCTTAAATCCTCCCCAAATCCCCCTAAATTCCAAAATCTCCCCCAAATTCCCCCAAAATATCCCTTAAATACCTTCAAAATCCCCCAGACTCCCCCAAATCCCCCCAAATATCCCTTAAATCTTCCCCAAATCCCCCCAGACTCCCAAAACTCCCCCCAAAAAATCCCTTAAATCTTCCCGAATTCCCCAAATCCCTCAAAATATCCCTTAAATCCCCCAAAATCCCCCTAACACCCCCCAAATCGTCCCCAATTCCCCCCCAAAATCCCCCCAAACCCCCCAAAAATCCCCCAAATCTCCCCAAAATCCCCCCAAATTCACTGGCCAGTTCGTCCGTCAGGTTCAGCCCCAGCTCGTCCAGGACCTGCGACACCACAGCGTCACTGCGGGGAGTTATACTGGTTATACTGGGATATACTGGGTTGTACTGGGACAGACTGGGACGCTCTGGGACACCATGGCGTCACTGTGGGGAGTTATACTGGTTATACTGGTTATACTGGGTTATACTGCGACACCACGGCGTCACTGCGGGGAGTTATACTGGTTATACTGGTTATACTGGGATATACTGGGACAGACTGGGACACTCTGGGACACCATGGAGTCACTGCGGGGAGTTATACTGGTTATACTGGGTTATACTGCGACACCACGGCGTCACTGCGGGGAGTTATACTGGTTATACTGGTTATACTGGGATATACTGGGACAGACTGGGTTATACTGGGACACCACGGCGTCACTGCGGGGAGTTATACTGGTTATACTGGTTATACTGGGTTATACTGGGATATACTGGGACAGACTGGGACACCACGGCATCACTGCGGGGAGTTATACTGGTTATACTGGTTATACTGGGATATACTGGGACAGACTGGGTTATACTGGGACACCACGGCGTCACTGCGGGGAGTTATACTGGTTATACTGGTTATACTGGTTATACTGGGTTATACTGGGATATACTGGGACAGACTGGGACACCACGGCATCACTGCGGGGAGTTATACTGGTTATACTGGTTATACTGGGATATACTGGGATATACTGGGACAGACTGGGACACTCTGGGACACCATGGAGTCACTGCGGGGAGTTATACTGGTTATACTGGGTTATACTGCGACACCACGGCGTCACTGCGGGGAGTTATACTGGTTATACTGGTTATACTGGGATATACTGGGACAGACTGGGTTATGCTGCGACACCACGGCGTCACTGCGGGGAGTTATACTGGTTATACTGGTTATACTGGGATATACTGGGACAGACTGGGTTATAGTGGGACACCACGGCATCACTGCGGGGAGTTATACTGGTTATACTGGTTATACTAGGATATACTGGGACAGACTGGGTTATACTGGGACACCACGGCGTCACTGCGGGGAGTTATACTGGTTATACTGGTTATACTGGGTTATACTGGGATATACTGGGACAGACTGGGACACCACGGCATCACTGCGGGGAGTTATACTGGTTATACTGGTTATACTGGGATATACTGGGACAGACTGGGATATACTGGGATATACTGCGACACCACAGTGTCACTGTGGGGAGTTATACTGGTTATACTGCTTATACTGGGATATACTGGGACACCACGGCATCACTGTGGGGAGTTATACTGGTTATACTGGGTTATACAGGACAGACTGGGTTATAGTGGGACACCACGGCGTCACTGCGGGGAGTTATACTGGTTATACTGGTTATACTGGGATGTACTGGGACACCACGGCATCACTGTGGGGAGTTATACTGGTTATACAGGGCTATACTGGGATATACTGGGTTATACTGGGATATACTGGGACACCACGGCGTCACTGTGGGGAGTTATACTGGTTATACTGCGATATACTGGGTTATACTGGGATATACTGGGACACCACGGCGTCACTGCGGGGAGTTATACTGGTTATACTGGGATGGACTGGGTTATACTGGGACAGACAGGAACAGCACAGTGTCACTGTGGGGAGTTATACTGGTTATACTGGAATATACTGGGACTCTCTGGGACACCACGGCGTCACTGCGGCACAGGGGACACTGGGATGGACTGGGATAGACTGGGGCACACTGGGACCCGCTCTGTCCTCGTGTCCTCTCCGTGTCCCCACTCCCCAGGTGTGTCCCCAGGTGTGTCACAGGTGTGTCCCCAGGTGTCCTCCAGGGGTCCCTGAGTGTCCCCAGCTGTCCTCTGATGTCTCCAAGTGTCCCCAGGGTGTCCCTTGGCAGTCCCCAAGTGTCCCCAGAGTACCCCTGGCTGTCCCTGGCTGTCCCCAGCTGTCCCCTGGGTGTCCTCAGGTATCCCCTGAGTGTTCTCAGGTGTCCCCAGAGTACCCCCGGCTGTCCCCCTCATATCCCCTGGCTTTTCCCAAGTGTCCTCTGGGTGTCCCTACATATGTCCTGGCTGTCCCCAGCTGTCCTCTGGTGTCTCCAAGTGTCCCCAGGGTGTCCCTTGGCAGTCCCCAAGTGTCCCCAAGTGTCTCCTGAGTACCCCTGGCTGTCCCCAATGTCACCTGGGTGTCCTCTGGGTGTCCCCAAGGATGCCCTGGGTGTCCTCTGGGTGTCCCCAGGTGTCCCCAGGTGTCCCCACCTCTCGTCCTCGTCCCCGAGGGCGTCGTCGATGGCGTCATTCATCAGCTCCTCCTTCATGTCCATGAGCTCCGACTGCTTCTGGAACTCCAGCAGGATCCGCTGGATCTGGGGCAGCTTCAGCTGGGGGGACAGGGGACATTGGGGACATTGGGGACATTGGGGACAGAGGGGACATGGGGGACAGCCAGGGGACAGGCAGCTCTGACTGCTTCTGGAACTCCAGCAGGATCCACTGGATCTGGGGCAGCTTCAGCTGGGGGAACAGGGGACATCAGGGACATTGGGGACAGCGGGGACACTGGGGACATCAGGGACATCAGGGACATCAGGGACATCAGGACATTGGGGACATCAGGGACATCAGGACATTGGGGACATCAGGGACATTGGGGACACTGGGGACATCAGGGACACTGGGGACTCAGGGGACATTGGGGACACTGGGGACATTGAGGACATCAGGGACACTGGGGACACAGGGGACATTGGGGACACACAGGGGACAGCAGGGACAACGAGGGGACAATGGGGACAGCAGGGACACCGGGGACAGCCAGGGGACAGCAGGGACAGTGAGTGGACAGCAGGAACAGTGAGGTGACAATGGGGACAATGGCGATACTGAGGGGACACCCAGGAGACAAGAGGGTGACCCCAGGGGCAGCAGTGTGGCAGTGGGGACAGCCAGGTGTCCCCATCTGTGTCCGTGGTGTCACCATGACCCAGGTGACCCCAAGTGACACAGGTGATGACACAGGGTGTCCCCAGGTGACACACACAGGTGACACACACACACAGGTGACACACACAGGTGTCACACACAGGTGACACACACAGGTGACACACACTCAGGTGACACACACACACAGGTGACACACACAGGTGACACAGGTGACACACACACACAGGTGGCACACACAAGTGACACACACAGGTGACACAGGTGACACAGGTGTCCCCAGGTGACTCACCTGTCTGTTTATGGTGGCCATGGCGCGGGTGACGCCCCACATGGCGCTGGCCATGGCGCTGTTGGATTTCAGTGACACACACACAGGTGACACACACAGGTGACACACACAGGTGACCCACCTGTCTGTTCATGGTGGCCATGGCGCGGGTGACGCCCCGCATGGCGCTGGCCATGGCGCTGTTGGATTTCAGGGTCTGCACCCTCAGCGCCACGCCCTGAACATTCGCCCTCATGGCGATAAACTTGCGCACGTAGCGCCGCATCCGCACCAGGTCCTTGGCCATCACCCGCACCGCGTCCTGGAGACATGGGGACATGGGTACATGGAGACACAGGGACATGGGGACAACGTCAACAGGGACAGGGATGGTCCTTGGCCATCACCCGCACTGCGTCCTGGGGACAGCAGGGGACATGGGAACACAGGGACATGGGGACAGGGATGGTCCTTGGCCATCACCCGCACTGCGTCCTGGGGACATGGGGACATGGGGACATGGGGACACAGGGACATGGGGAGAGCATCAGCGGGGACAGGGATGGTCCTTGGCCATCACCCACACTGCGTCCTGGGGACATGGGGACATGGGGACACGGGGACATGGGGAGAGCATCAGCGGGGACAGGGATGGTCCTTGGCCATCACCCTCACCGCGTCCTGGGGACATGGGGACACAGGGACATGGGGACACGGGGACATGGGGACACGGGGACATGGGGACAGCGTCAGCGGGGACAGGAATGGTCCTTGGCCATCACCCGCACCGCATCCTGAGGACATGGGGACACGGGGACATGGGGACAGCGTCAGCGGGGACAGGGATGGTCCTCGGCCATCACCCGCACCACGTCCTGGGGACAGCAGGGGGCATGGGGACATGGGGACAGCGTCAGCGGGGACAGGGATGGTCCTTGGCCATCACCTGCACCGCATCCTGGGGACATGGGGACATGAGGACAGCATCAGTGGGGACAGGGATGGTCCTTGGCCATCACCCGCATTGCATCCTGGGGACATGGGGACAGTGTCAGCGGGGACATGGGGACATGGGGACAGCATCAGTGGGAACAGGGATGGTCCTTGGCCATCACCCGCACCGCGTCCTGGGGACATGGGGACATGCGGACATGGATGGTCCTTGGCCATCACCCGCACCACGTCATGGGGACATGGGGACAATGTCAGCAGGGACAGCAGGGACAGGGACCTAAGGAACAGGGGCAGTAGGGACAGAGACAGGGGATAAGCCACAGGGACAGGGGACACAGGGACAGGCTCAGGGACAGCCACAGGGACAAGGGACAGCAGAGACAGCAACAGGGTCAGGGGACAGGGACAGGGGACAGGGACAGAGAACAGCAGGAAGAGCCTCAGGAACAGCAGGGCCAGGGGACAGCAGGACATGGACAGGGACAGCAGGGACACTGTAAGGAACAGGGGACACGGACAGTATCAGGGACAGCATGAGGACAAGGACGCAGGGTCAGGGACAGCAGGGACAGGGGACAGGGAGAGCAGGGACAGAGGACAGCCAGGACACTGTCAGGGACAGGGACAGCAACAGGGACAGCCTCAGAGACAAGGAAAAGGGGACAGGGGACAGGGACAGGCTCAGGACAGTGACAGGGACAGGGGACAGCGGGGACAATGTCAGGAACAGCAGCAGGGACAGCAACAGGGACAGGGGACAGCAACAGCATCCTGGGGACAGTGAGGACAGGGTCAGGGGACAGCGTCAATGATAGCAGGGACAGGGTTAAGGACAGGAGGGACACACAGGGGACAGCGACAGGGGACAGCAGGGGACAGCAAGGATGTCACAAGGATGGACAGAGAAAGTGGTGACAGAGAAGGACAAACAGGGACACAGGGGACAGCCCAAAGAGACAGGGGACACTCCATGTCCCCCTCACTGTCCCCAGTCCCCCCAGGTCCCCAGCCCCTGCCTGTCCCCTTGTCCCTTCCCATTTCCCCCAGAGTCCTCCATGTCCCTTGTCCTGTGTCCCCCATGCTCTGCCTGTCCCCTTGTCCCCTCCATGTCCTCCAGGTCCCTCCCATGTCCCCTGTCCTGTGACCTCCAGTCCTTGTCTGTGCCCCAGTCCCCTCCATGTCCCCTGTCCTGTGTCCCCAGTCCCCTCCATGTCCCCTGTCCTGTGTCCCCAGTCCCTGTCTGTCCCCTTGTCCCCTCCATGTCCCGCATGCCCCTTGTCCTGTGTCCCCAGTCCCTGCCTGTCCCCTTGTCCCCTCCATGTCCCCTGTCCTGTATCCCTAGTCCCTGCCTGTCCCCTTGTCCCCTTCATGTCCCCTGTCCTGTGTCCCCAGTCCCTGCCTGTCCCCATGTCCCCCTATGTCCCTTGTCCTATGTCCCCAGTCCCTGTCTGTCCCCTTGTCCCCTCCATATCCCCCATGTCCCTTGTCCTATGTCCCCAGTCCCTGCCTGTCCCCTTGTCCCCTCCATATCCCCCATGTCCCTTGTCCTATGTCCCCAGTCCCTGCCTGTCCCCCTTATCCCCTCCATGTCCCCTGTCCTGTGTCCCCAGTCCCTGTCTGTCCCTTTGTCCCCTCCATGTCCCTGTGCCCCCTGACCCCTCCCCCATGTCCCTGTTGTCCCCGTTGTCCCCCCGTGTCCCCGCTGACCATCTGTCCCTGCTTGGCCATTTTCTTGATGTCCACGATGATTTTCTTCTCCTGCGCCTCCAGTTTCTGCCTCTTGCGGTCCAGCTCCCGCACGGCACGGGCCAGGGCACACTGGTTCTGCCTCAGCAGCTCCTCCAGCGCCCAAACAGCAGCTCCATGGGGACACTGGGGACACCTGGGGACATTAGTGGGACACTGGGGACATTGAGGACACTGATGGGACATTGGGGACACTGATGGGGCACTGGGGACACCGATGGGACACAGCCCAGGGCACGCTGGTTCTGCCTCAGCAGCTCCTCCAGAGTCTTCTGATACCCAAAAGGGCACTCAGGTGAAATATGGGGTTAGAAACTAGAGGATATTAAAACTCAAAAAAACAACAACAACAACAACAACAACAACAACAACAAAAAAAAAAAAAAAAAAAAAAAAAAAAAAAAAAAAAAAAAACACCACTAATTAAAGGATAGGCATTCAGATGGTGTGTATTGCTGCTCTAGGAGACAGGGCTGCAACAGCAGGGAGGAACGCAGGTGTCTAATAAAGATCAGAACAAAAGACAGGAAGGCAGGATTACCAAGGACACTGAAACAGCGAGGCGCCTCGAGCCCCAAGGACCAGATAAGCCCGGCTTCAGAGCTTGAACTATGACCAGAGGATCAGTGGGCATGCGCAAGACAGCAAGGTCAGAAGTTCATCTCCGAGGAAGACTATCCTTCATCTCTGAGATCCCCAGGACGACCACCAGAGACACCTGCGCAGGTGCAAAGGACTGATAAGACAATTAACATAGGAAGCGGAGAGAGGAGGAGCCAAGGAATGAATATGCATAGGTGTATTGCGAAATTTGATGCATATGTAACATTCTAGAGGATAAAAGAGAATGGAAGTGAGTGAGGGGCGCAGATGCCTTTGGGGAACTACCCTGCATCGTGCCCAGCGCTGAATAAATTACATACCTACTTTAAAACTCACTTTGTCTCTGAGTTTTGGAGTCTTTCCGCGTGTCATTTTGGCGACCGCGGCAGGACGTTCTCTGCCCAGCCGTAGGACCGGCCGGGGCACGGACTTCCTAAGGCGCCCCCCCGGGATTTTCCTGGAAGGAACTCTGCTTCCCGAGTCGTTCACTGCGGGCGCAGACAACGACCTCCTAAACAGCAGAGAAACGGTATGTATTTCTTTAAAAAAGGGGCCTCGTAAAGACTATTGGTAAGCCGTCCAGAGACGTCTGGGCGCACAGAGAAAGTCTTGGCAGGTTTGGGCTTGCAAGCAATTGCTGGGTCAAACGTGTGACCAGTGGGAGGGGCAGGGGTTCGTTGACCGTGGGTCGGCCGCTAATGATTCTGGGGGTGAATCGGGCAAATTCCTGCTTTATTGCCGCTATTTGGTTGAGTGTGCGAATTTTCCTAAAAGTCCGGATGTGTTTTGTGTTTGATTTTGTGAGTGCCTGAAAGTGTTTGTGAGCTAACTGTAGGTTTGAGAGTTGCGATGTGTTTTTGAGGTAATATTGCCAATGTTGAAAGGTGTAATTGCAGTCAATTACTGCTTATATAGTCCTTGCTTAATGTGTGCATGAGGAAACTCTTTGCATTTTTACTTTTCGTATTTTCTGTTACCGCGTATCTTTTGGGTTTGTTTAGTGTGGCTGGCTTGGAGCTCTGCTCTTAAGGGTGTTGGTTAAGTGTGTGTCTTGTGGAGAGCAAGTGGTAGTTTTTTTCTTGAGTAGAAGATTTAATACTGGTGCTCATTGTGGCATACAGGGTGGTGAGGACCCTAAATCAGAGATTTTAGAGGACTTTTGTGAAAGATCACAAGCAGTCCCGGAGGTTTGGAGTATAGAATAAAACACTGGGAAGAGACTGTACAAAAGTGTGAGAAAGATTTGAGTGTAAACAGAACAGGAAAAAGAGATAATGGGATCAGGAGAGAGTAAGGGAATCCCTAAAGCAAGCCCTCTGGGCTGTATTCTAACTCACTGGAAGGAGATTGCAAGTTCGGGAGGTGCAGAATCCAAACGCACCCTTGTAAAGTACTGCACACAGTGGTGGCCTTTGTATCGGCTAGAAAATGGAGCTAAATGGCCATCCACTGGGACTTTATAATGCTTTATTGGAGCTTATGCTTTTTCTCAGACGTGAAGGGAAGTGGTCTGAAGTTTCGTATGCAGAAATGTTTTTCTCCCTCCGAAATCATCCTGAATGGCAGAGGGACTGTAGGATCAGAGCCCCCTCTGATCCCCTGGTATTAGCCCTTGAAAAGGAAAATAAAGCTAATAGAAAGCAGCCTAAACGATGCTGTAGTACCTGCTCAATAAACCAGCGTTGCACAAATCGTGACAAGGTTTATCAAGCAGAGGCACAAACACAGGAGTTACTAGCTTTATCTGGGCCACCCCCTGAGGAGCAAAAGAGATGAAGGGGAGCAGATTCAGCTCCCTTGGAAGGGAGACAAGCTGGGCCATCTGCTCCTCCATGCACCTCTGACTTACAAACAATATTATACCCCCCACTGCCTGACAGTGATAGTGATAATGAAGAACCTTCCACTATCACAAGCGGTCCCATAGCATCTCGGACCAGAAAACAAACAAGGGAAATTATACAAGCCCTTTTAAGGGCAGCAGTGGGACCCGGGAGAGAAACAGTGTTAGTTAAAGTCCCTTTCTCTACAATTGACTTAGAAGGCTGGGAAAAAGTTGCCAAGAATTATAGAACCGACTCAATAGGAACAGCTAAAAGGTTAAGATATATGATTAAGCAGCATAACCCGGACTGGTCTGACCTCCAGTTATTACTGGATGCACTAACAGAGACAGAAAAACAGTTAGTTTTGAAAACAGCAGGGGATTTAGCAGAAAAATTTTGTAAGACAACACAAGAGGATGTTAAGGATGTTTTTCCTCTCCAGGATCCAGGTTGGAATCCAAACAATGAAGGGCAATTAGTAAAAAAAAGAAATTATCAAGAATGGGTAGCAAAGGGGATGGAACAAGCCATCCCCAAAACTATAAATTGGTCAGCCTTGTATGCAATTAAGCAGACTCCCTCCGAAACCCCTTCTGAGTTTCTAGATCGCCTGAGAAATGTGTTGCGTCGCCATACACCATTAGATCCTGAATCTGAGATAGGGATACAGCAGCTGGTAAATTTATTTTTAGGGCAATCTACAGGAGGTATCAGGAAGAAACTTCAAAAGCTCCGGGGACCAGAGGGAAGGAATTTAGAGGCCTTGTTAGATGAAGCATGGAGTGTTTTCAGCAATCGAGAAGAAGGATATAAGCAAGGGATGAGAAAGTTAATGGCAGTAGTAAACGAGGAAGGGAAAGGGCAGCGAAAACAAGGACCACCCCGGCTGAGCAGAGACCAGTGTGCAAACTGCAAAAAATTGGACACTGGAAGAATGAATGTCCTGAACTAAGAAGAAATGGGAAGGGGAACCAGGGGAAGGAGGTGGTAGTTGCTCACACAAAAGATGACTGAAGGGGACCAGGGGACCTTACCCCAGGAGATCCACTGGTTATAAAAATGAAACTGGGGAAGGAGGGGAAGGATGTGGAACTTATGGTGGACACTGGAGCAACATTTTCAGTTTTAAATAAAGCCTTGGTGCCAGTGGGGAATGATTATGTTAGGGTGCGGGGAGCAACTGGCCAATCTGAAATAGCATATTTTTGCAAGCCACTCAAATACAAATATGGAAAACAGTGGGGTATTCATAAATTTCTATACATGCCCAACTCCCCGGATTCACTCCTAGGGAGAGATCTATTGGAGAAATTAGAGGCAACCATTTCGTTTAAAAATGGGGAAGTTACTCTGGAGGTAAATGATCAAAAATACATAGAAGTATTGAGTTTAATACTAACAGCTACTGAGGCTAAAGAAGAAATTAGCAAGGAGATACTAAACCAAGTGTTTCCAGGGGTATGGGCCTCCAATGTACCAGGAAGGGCGAGAAATGCATTCCCAATACAAATTAAGCTCAAGGAAGGAAAAGAATCAGTCAGAATCAAGCAGTACCCCCTACGAAAGGAAGACAGAGAAGGAATTAGCCCGATAATTGAAAATTTCTTACAGCTAGGGTTGTTGAGGGAGTGTCAATCTAACTTTAACACTCCTATCCTGCCTGTCCGCAAACCTGATGGGTCATACAGGGTTGTACAGGATTTACGGGCTGTTAACAAGATAACTGAGGATCTCTACCCTGTGGTGGCTAACCCATACACCTTGTTAACATGTCTAACAACAGAGCTAATTTGGTTTACCGTTTTAGATTATTTGAAGGATGCCTTCTTTTGCCTCCCTCTCCATGAAGCCAGCCAGAGAATTTTTGCATTTGAGTGGGAGAGTCCTAAAAGTGGACGCAAAACTCAGCTCACATGGACAGTTTTGCCTCAAGGATTCAAAAACAGCTCTACCCTGTTTGGAGAACAACTTGCAAAGGACCTGGAATCCTGGGAAGCTCCACCAGGAGAAGGGAAACTGTTGCAGTATGTGGACAACATCCTAATAGCCACCCCCACAGAAGAAGGATGTGTGGCCTGGACGGTAAGCCTCTTAAACTTTTTGGGGCTTCAAGGGTACAGAGTAACAAAGAAAAAGGCTCAAGTGATAAAACAAAAAGTGATCTACCTGGGCTATAAAATCAGTGCTGGACAACAGACCTTGGGGAGAGAGCGCATAGAGTCAATATGCCAAACCCCGAGACCCCAGACAATAAAAGAACTGAGAACCTTCCTAGGCATGACGGGATGGTGCAGACTGTGGATTTATAACTATGGATTACTTGTGAAACCCCTGTATTCACTCATTGCAAATGGGAGCAGAGACCTCCACTGGACAAAGGAAACCACACAGGCCTTTGGTCAGCTGAAAAAGGCCCTCATGTCAGCTCCTGCATTAAGACTGCCAGATGTGAATAAATCATTCTTTCTTTTCTCTCATGAGAAACAGAGAATTGCCCTAGGAATACTAGCACAGGACCTGGGCCCATACAGAGGGGCAGTTGCTTATCTCTCCAAGCAGCTGGATGCAGCAGCTAAAGGATGGCCGGGTTGCCTCAGGGCAGTGGCTGCAGTTTTGCTGAACATTCAAGAAGCCCGTAAGTTCACCCTGGGCCAGAAAATGACTGTGCTAGTGTCTCACACAGTATCCTCAGTACTGGAAACAAAGAGAGGCCACTGACTTTCCCCACAACGATTCCTGAAATACCAAGCTATCCTGGTAGAACAAAACAATGTAGGAATAGTAGTAACTAACATTGTCAACCCAGCTTCTTTCCTTAGCGGGAACCAAAGACAGCCAATTCATCATGATTGCCTAGAGACCATTGAAGCCACTTACTCCAGCCGCTCAGACCTGAAGGACACCCCTTTGGATAATGCAGAAACCTAGTTCACCGATGGGAGCAGCTACATCATGAATGAAAAACAACATGCTGGGTATACAGTTACCATATCCAGAGACTTGATCGAATCAGGATTGTTACCAGCAGGTACCTCTGCACAGAAGGCAAAAATAATTGCCCTAACCCGTGCATTAGAGCTATCAAAAGAAAAGAGGATAAACATTTACACAGATTCAAGATATGCATTTGGGGTAGTACATGCTCATGGAGCCATCTGGAAATAACGAGGACTGTTAAATTCACAAGAGAAGAACATTAAACATGCACAAGAAATAATACGGCTGCTGGAAGCAGTTCAACTGCCTGAAAAAGTGGCAATCATGCACATTAAGACACATCAGAAAGCGAGCTCAGAATTGGAAGGGGGAAACGAGCTGGCGGACAGAGAGGCAGAAGAAGCAGCAAAAGGTGAGATGACAGTAGAAGGAGCCCTGATTCCTGATGGCCAAATCTCCCTAGAAGGTAAGCCTGTGTACAATAAAAAGAACAAAATGCTAATTAAAGATCAAAAAGAAACATATAACCGTAAAGAATAGGCAGTTACAGCAAAAGAAAAACTAGTTATCCCCTCTTATTTACTATGGCCATTAATAAAAGAAGAACATCAGAAAACACACTGGGGAATTGACGTTTTGTATAATTACTTGATTGAAAAGATCACTGCCAGTAACTTATATGCCACTATCACTCAAGTAGCCTGGCAGTGTGACCTTTACCTCCAGACTAACCCTAAAAATACCCCTAAACCAAACCTGGATCAAATTGGAAAAGGTCATGGACCTAGTCAGCAGTGGCAAATTGATTTTTTAAAATTACCGAGAAAAGGGGGGTATCGATATTTATTGGTATTAACAGATACCTTTTCAAGATGGCCAGAAGCTTTCCCCACCAGGACTGCCAAAGCCCGAAAAGTAACCAAGGTGCTGCTGCAAGAAATAATACCACACTTTGGAGTTCCAGCCACAATATCTTCAGATAGGAGACCACATTTCATTTCAAAAATAGTTCAACAGATCAGTCAGCATCTGGGCATAGACTGGGAACTTCACACACCATACCGTCCACAGTCAAGTGGCCAAGTTGAAAAAATGAACCATCTGATCAAGCAACAAATTGTGAAACTAGGGCAAGAGGCTAATTTGCCTTGGCCCCAGTCCCTCCCGTTAGCATTGCTGCAGATTCAAACTAAGCCCAGAAATAAAGAAAAGCTGAGCCCTTTTGAAATGCTTTATAGGAAACCATATGGTGTACAGAAAGGGATATCCACCCAAATTGGGGAAGAAAGGCTTATATGATAGCCTGCTTATATGATAGCCTTAAGTAAACAACTCAGAAAAACTGAGAAACATGAGGCTGGAACTCGGAGCAGAGGGCTAAATGGGCCAGTGCATGACATACAGCCTGGGGATTATGTGTATGTTAAGTCTCTTACAAAAAAGACCTTGAAGCCACAGTGAGAAAAACCATTCCAAGTGCTTCTCACCACTTTCACTGCAATTAAAATCCAAGAGCAGAATGCCTGGATTCACCACTCCCGAGTAAAAAAAGCTCCTAAAACCTCTTGGAAAGTAGCACCAGGAGATAAAGGACTGAAACTAAAATTCACTCAAACAAAATAAGTGCATTTTGGGTGAAAATGTTTTGTAACCTAAGCTGCAAGAGCTTAATTGAAAAAATTTTCTTGTTTATAATCATAATTACAATCCAAAAACTGAGAAATACCTCTAGCCAGAACAATGCTGAGTGGCCCTGGTCCCAAGCTTTTACCTGGTACACTGGATCCATGGGAGAGTATTCTGATATAAAGGATCTAAACCTATCAACTGTGGGTATGCATAAAAACCGAGTATATAAAAGACAAGAGTGGCAGAAAAAACAAAAGTTGTAGTCACTCTAAAGGACTGTAGGAGAGAGAATCAAGGTTGGATGTCGGCTGATTAATGGAACCACTCATAAAAAGCAATCCAAATTAGTGCTTCATCCACTCCCACAGGCAAACACAAGGAAGTTTGTAGTCGTTCGAGTGAATTGGACTGTTGGTATAATTTCACCCTAGTACAGACTGTTGAAGTGGTCTGCCTTTGAGCCCATGATAAAATTGGGCTCTCCTTCAAATTTAGAATAAATACCACAACTAAACCCATTACAGCCAACACTAGCACTCCAGCCCAAACCCAGATCACGTCACCCAAGTTTGGACCCAAAATTTATGAAATAGGCCCATATGTGATAAGGAACATGGGTCAGCAACAATTGTTGTCTAAGCCGAAATAGTCTCTCAAGCGTGTTAAACTATTGATGCAAACTAACATCTCTGAAGTCCAGCCAGCCTGCTCTTCCTTCCTAAAAACATCCTTTAAAAGCTGGACAACATGGTCGCAAAAACAAGCATACACCAGGGGTAGAATGCGGAAAAATCAGACCAAAATGTTAGAGACAAGACTAGAAGTTCTTAATAGAATCGATTCGGAAATATTAATGAACAAATTAGCCACTGCAACAAGTGATCTAACTAAATTAAAACAACCTTTACAATCATCTTTATTGGCATTGAGAACTAGTCAGTATCAGGTTTCAAAAGTGTTGCCAAGTTGGAAAGAAGCAGAGGACCAAGACCATAGATTAATCATAGATGCACTTGGTACGGCTCAGAGTAATACGTCCTTCGCTTTTAACTGTATACAGGCACAGTTTTGGTTGCAGTCAACAGCTGCCTTGGTTATAAAAAAAGGAAGTGAAGAAACCTTTCCAATTGAGGTTCGAAAAGCTGTCTGGGACAATGCTACTGATTTTAAAAAGAAATTTCAGTCCTGGTGGACCCTGGTAAACTTCACCTATGATCCAACCATTAACACAGCTACTGCTTCTGTGCTCACCATCCGCAATGCCACAGTTTATGTTATTTACCCCATTATAGCATTAAGACTGAATCATGAGAGATCAGTGCTCTACCCTTCAGAACACAGAACATGGGCACAGAGAGTGGGTGAAAAATGGCAAACTGTGAATCTGGAATCTTGCATTTCCCGGGAACAACAAGGGTTCATTTGTGAAAGTAAAACAATCGATGCTCGAGATATATGTCTTGATACTGAACAAAGTGTTTGTCATTTTGAGGTTCATTCAAACACCATTTAAAGGACTGTGCTTGTATATATTGGTCAGGGTTGTGTATGTTTAAGGACTGCCTGTGCTTTTATAGAAATAGACAAAGATAATGTAACTTTGTTTAACAAAGATCATTCTAACCACTGTATTTGTAACTTCATTAAGATTTTAAGGTGTGACTTCCTGTATTTAGCACCAGTTGTTTCCCACCAGCTAGTCAAGTCTGACAATACAATATATCATAACTTATCACCCACACCTATTGAGATGAATCTCACTTTAATAAAACAATTAATTGATCATCAAAACCTTGCCAAAATTCTAAAAGGTATTCAGAAACCTGGAGAGCAAACTTTAATTACTGTCCATCATGACACAAGAGAAATAAACAAAGTTCTGCAAAACGTGAAACAAGATGCAAGTTACAATAAGTAGGACTCACTCTTTCGATAGTCACCCACTGCGACTAGGATCCTAAATACAATAAGTCACCCCATTATTGTCTTATTGATTATATAAGTTTTCTCCTGTCTTTTGTAATGCTTATTTGAAACTAGAAACTGTTACAACAAGTAGTAATATTAACTTCTTTATCCCAAGTACATGGCAAGACATTAAGAAACACATATCATAAAGACTAGAATTCATATTGAGTAAAAGAATTTACTGCCTTATTGAAAAGGAGGGACTGAAATATGGGGTTAGAAACTAGAGGATATTAAAACTAAAAAAAAAAAAAATTAGAAGAATACTAATTAAAGGATAGGCATTCAGATGGTGTGTATTGCTGCTCTAGGAGACAGGGCTGCAACAGCAGGGGAGGAATGGGGAGGAATGCAGGGGTGTCTGATAAGGATCAGAACAAAAGACAAGAATGCAGGATTACCAAGGACACTGAAACAGCGAGGCGCCTCAAGCCCCAAGGACCCGATAAGCCCCGCTTCAGAGCTTGAACTATGACCAGAGGATCAGTGGGCATGCGCAAGACAGCAAGGTCAGAAGTTCATCTCCGAGGAAGACTATCCTTCTTCATCTCTGAGATCCCCAGGACGACCACCAGAGACACCTGCGCAGGCGCAAAGGACTGATAAGACAATTAACATAGGAAGCGGAGAGAGGAGGAGCCAAGGAATGAATATGCATAGGTGTATTTCGAAATTTGATGCATATGGAACATTCTAGAGGTTAAAAGAGAATGGAAGTGAGTGAGGGGCGCGGATGCCTTTAAGAGCTATCCTGCATCGTGCCCAGCGCTGAATAAATTACATACCTACTTTAAAACTCACTTTGTCTCTGAGTTTTAAAGTCTTTCCGTGTGTCACCCAGACCTCCTAAGGAGATATTGCGCATCAAGATCACTTGGAGAATGCTTCTGTCACCTCTCCTAAGAACTGAAAATTGAAAAAATACGCCCTTGATTAAAAATGAAAATAAGGAAAAGTTATGAGGTGCACTTTGAAATCTTCCTCCTTGAGAGAACTCCAAACTGACTCCAAGCAGCTGCACAAGCCCTGGAGACATGAAGAGAACTGAAGGAAAGACAAAGAGCTCCCCAGGACTTTGTGCTTTTTAATCAGCCCCACACTGGATTTGGGGCTGAGTCCAGGAGCCCCAGGCACTGAGAGAAGGTGGAAGAAGCTGCTCAAGGAGTCAGAAGCAAAACCCCAAGTCCCTTGGAGCATCCCTGGGCCCCACTGACAGCAGGGAATGCCAAAGGCTCCCCAGGGACTGGTGAGAGCAGATCCTTGAGGCCAGGAGTGCAGGGAGCCCAAGGCTGTGGGCAGGGAGCTGCAATGCTGAGCCAGGCCTGGGCTGGCTGGAGGGAGCAGAAAGGCCAAGCCCTGAGCCCAGGCCTGGGACAGCAGGGCCTGTCCCTCCCGGGGGGCTCGGGGCTGTTTGTGGGGCACTGGGATGGCAGCAAGGACAAATGGCATCAAGCTGCCAGCCCTGCCAGCCTCCTCAGGGAGGGGCCAGGGAGGAGCAAAGTGCAGCCCCTGGAAGGAAAGTTCCTTCAGTGGGGCCTCCCGAGGTGCTGGCAGAGCCCAGGGGACAAAGGCCTGGGTGCCTGTGGCCCTGCCAGCCCTGCCCAGCCCTTGGCCATGTGTCCTGCAGGCTGTGTCCCCTGGGCATGCTGCTGCTGTGCCCTGGCCGGCTGCACACGCCCATCTCGCTGTCCCCCCAGCATTTGTCAGCCCAGCATTGCTGTGCCCTCCCTGGGCTCCCTGCACCCAGCGCTGCCGGCTCCTGGCACACAGAGCCAGGCCATGGCCCAGCCTCACGCTGGGACACCTCCTGCACCAAAATTCTGCCCCGGCAGGGACTTTTCTTTGTGCTCAGCTCCAGGCTGAACCTTCCAAGCTGCAATATGGGGAGATTTCCTTCTCTTGCCACTGCCAAGGGAAGCTCTGTCTGCTGCTGTTCACAAACAGAGAAGGGCTGGTGGGAGATCAGTGGTGGTCAGAGGCTGTTTGGGGTACAGGGACCATGAAATTGTTGAGTTTTTAAATATTCTCTGGAAGAAGGAGGAGCATCCATAAAACTTCTACACTGGACTAGGAGTGAGCAGAATTCAGCCTCTTCAGGATGCAGATTTGAGCAGTGCCAAATCTGGTACTGATTTTATTAAGGGAAACAGCCTTTGAAACCAAGGGGTCCATGGAAGATGGATACACTTGGAGAAATAAATTCTGAAGGAATAGGAGCACGCTATGTGCCCAAAGAGGAGCCAGTGAGTAAAGTTCGGGAACCCTTCTTCGAGGTTGGGTGAGCACGACACACACCGAGACCGTGTTCCATGCCGCACTGCCGTTTATTGTTTTTCCACACCTATTTATTCTTTTGCTACTTTGTTGACATCACGAGGCACTTAAAGAATGTACACATTTGCTGCCTTAAGGAAGCTTCCGTGTTAACACTGCATATGAACACCCGTTAGAGCTTTGAACACCTTAAGGGAGAGAGATGAATTTCTTGCTACGCCACAAGGCCTGCAGACTTTGCAGGTCAACAGGCCCAGTCTGGAGTTGCTCATACTTCACCCCAAGTACAAGTCATGTCCTCCATTTCTCAGAAACTCTGCTACAATTTCCCCCTTTTCTTTTTGAGCAATTCAGACTGGATCAAAGGCACAATTTAGCAAAACACACTAAAACAATTACAATTGCAATACCACACATAATACTAAAATGAACCAAATCTTTGACTCAACCAGTTAAACTTCATGAATTGAACCATTGGTTAAAAGGAGTGTTTTTCAGTTGCGCGAACTGCTTATAGATGGACTGTGAATGGTAACTTAAGTATTATTTATAACTTTACTTAATTTAACTTAGCTTATCTTAACTTATCTTAACGTAACTTAACTTATGTAATGGATATAACTTAACTTAAATATTATTTATAGCTTAACTTAACTTAATTTAACTTAACTTATTTAACTTAACTTATTTAACTGGTATAACTTGGCCAAGTTATAGTTCATACTATATACTATATACTTATAACTCTATTTAACTTAACTCTATGTAACTTAATTCTATGATTGTATTTATATGACTACTTCGTAATTGATACACCTCATAAGCACAGAGCATGTCAGACAAATTGTAGGCGTCACCAGTGTCGACACTATTTCATGGTATTTCTGACTGGGGACATGCATGGGTGAAGTGACTTGGCTTCACAAATTGTGACAAAGTTCTGTTGTATGAGTGTTCGCATTACATTTTTGGCACCATACAGCCTTTTGACAAGTCTGCCTAATGTGACCCGATTCACCACATTTGTAACAAGTGATGCTGCTTGGATACAGCAATTCGTCATCGTGGTCTGAACACTCGCTTTCCTCCCCGGATCCTCCTGACAAGGCAGCTGCGATGATGTGACTTTGCTCTTCCACAGCATCATGGACAGCTGTTGTAAGTGCTGCAATCTGACTAGTTTGCTCTGCTCTCATGGCCGTAACCAGCATTTCGTCTATGGCTGTTCCTTGTGGAAGAGTGGCTAAAATAGTTCTCGCACGTGCATTAGCATTTTCAAAGGCTAGAGAGCGAAACAAGTGTTCTTGTACCTCTGGTGTCATTTCTGGTGCATCCTTCAGAGCAGCCGAGAGTCTATCAATGAATTGCCCATACGACTCTGTGGCACCCTGCTTTATTGTAGCATAGGGTGCTGGTTTTTTCTTGTCTGGAACTAGAAGCAATGCCTTGTGGGCTAATGATTGAGACAATTGATGGAGTTCCAAGGGGAAGGTCAGCTGAACATTGGTCATTGCATAGGGCCCATGGCCTGTTAGCATATCAGGCTGAATGCCGTATAAAGGATCCCCCACAGTTTGGTGTCAGTTAGCTTCTTCAATCGCTAACCGTCTCCATTCACGTTCAAAAATAAGAAATTGGGATGGAGTCAACAGCAATGAGGCAATGCTGGTAGAATCTGCAGGGCAAAGCACATCCGCTGTAAAAATATATTGAATGATATTCCTGGCTGCCTCCGATCTAATACCATAATTGGTGACTGTCTGCTTCGCTGACTGCAGAACCTTCCACTCATGAGGCTCCCAGGTAGCATTTCCATTATTGATGACAACTGGACAAGACAAGGCACCTGCGGTTTCCCAGTCCCCATGCAACATAGCATTTTTCCGGACTGCAGCCCAGCGCCTCTCAATAGGGTTATTTGACATGGCCGGCAGCGACACCTGCTGGGCCAATGGGTGAACTGCCGGTGCAGGGGGTGCTGTCGGTACAGCAGAATGGACTCCTCCCTGTGACTGTGACCGCCTTCCCAGCAAATCCTGTCGAGTTGAAAGCTCAGAAAGCTTAGCTACTACCTGTTGTAAGTCCTTTCCATGCTGCGAAGTTGCATGAAGTCGTCGTTCATCATGCAAATTGTCATTAAGCCCATCATTATCACAGTCAGATTCAGGATCATGGGGGAGGGGAAAGTCCGCTGCGGCTGGCTGTATTCGCCCCGCTGTTGCTAGGGGAGATGAAGCCGCCCCGCCTTTTCCGAGCGCCGCCGCGGCGTCCGCTGCTGTCGCCAGGGGAGACGCCGCCACCCCGCCTTTTCCGACGCCGTCTCCGCCTTGCGCTCTGCCCCCTTGCGTCATGCCCGTGGCCGACCCCCTCTCGTCACTGGCTCCGCCTGCCGTCTCCTCTTTCACCACGCCCCCCGACTCCGGCGGGCATGTTCCTTCCGGTGCAGGGTCAGTTCGCGCCGGAGCGGCCGCGGCTACATTCGGTCCTTGGACGTGCTGAATTACATCTTGCAAACTCGAGCAAACGGGGGCTTGTGTGCCTTTCACAGGGCAGGCGCTATAAATACCGAAATATCTTGCCAGCCTAGAGGGTTTCCGCGTTTCAGTGTTTTCGGTCCCCGCACTGATTTTGGAAGGCTTCTGATCTTCCATATTTTCAGGTCTCTCACCCTCCAGAGCCTGAATTGCAGCTTCCGCGGCCTTCCGCTCAGCCACGAGCATTTGTAAGGTAACCAAGGTCTTTTTCCACACCATTCCTAGCTCTTGAGCGATCTTCCCTTCTTTCCCGCCACCGATCGCACAGTCCTATAGTAATTCTCCTATCTCTCGCCACTCCGTCTCACTAAAAACAAGCGACGGCTTGCTCAGCTTTCCCCTCTTCCTGGCCCATAGGGTCAACTGTTCTAAGTCCGCCTCCTTTAATTTCTCTCCTCTCTTAGAAATAATATTGGCGAGAAGCCGCGTAGCCGCCTGCATGTCTCGATCCATATCTCTTTGTTCCGCAGCGTACGCAGTCTTACCTTCCACCAGGGTGTGTCGCTGTAGCCTCACGGGTCACTACTGCGAACACCCCCCCCAACCTCTTCGCTTCTTCCTTGCTAGCTCCCCCGGCCGAACTAAGTCGAACACGGTTCTAGAGCCAGCTCTCCCGCGTCCAGGAGACCGCAAACCATCCGCGTTCTGGGGATGGTGCGGAATTCATCCAATCCTTGATGAATCCCGTGGAATGCTCCGCGACCAGCACGGGTTGGCAATTCCACGTAGCCCACGTCTGGGCTGACTCCCTGAAACCGCTTTCCGGCGGGCCGCCCCTGCCCTTAGGCGTCGGCAGCAGAATAGTGCAGAGAGTCCCGCTGAGCCCCCAAATATTCGGCCAGCGGACCGCACCCGCCCGCGTTCGGGGGGCAGGTACGGTAACTAAAGCAAAAGGGTCCCTTGTTCAGGCGCCAGATAAAGTTCGGGAACCCTTCTTCGAGGTTGGGTGAGCACGACACACACCGAGACCGTGTTCCATGCCGCACTGCCGTTTATTGTTTTTCCACACCTATTTATTCTTTTGCTACTTTGTTGACATCACGAGGCACTTAAAGAATGTACACATTTGCTGCCTTAAGGAAGCTTCCGTGTTAACACTGCATATGAACACCCGTTAGAGCTTTGAACACCTTAAGGGAGAGAGATGAATTTCTTGCTACGCCACAAGGCCTGCAGACTTTGCAGTTCAACAGGCCCAGTCTGGAGTTGCTCATACTTCACCCCAAGTACAAGTCATGTCCTCCATTTCTCAGAAACTCTGCTACAAGTGAGGAAAATTATTTGCCTTGCTGGGCATGGAACTTTTGCAGAAACTTATGGAAAAACAAGAGGGTGCATCCCCTTGTAACAGAGTGGAAGGAAATTACTTCCACTTTGGTCATGTAAAAAGAAATTTAGAGAGGTGTAAGCTCAGTTGGAATCTAAACTGTCTGCTTCTGTGAAAGATACTAAAAATCTTTTACTCAATAAATTAATGCCAAACAGAGGAGTAATGGCAACCTCCATTCTTTTCTAGGGGAGGACATGGTTACCAAAGATGAGGAAAAGGCTGCAGTACTTAACCCCTTCTTTGCCTCAGGTTTCCACAATCAGACAAGTGGTCCTCAGGACAAGTGCTCTCCTGGGCTGGTAGATGGGCACAGGGAGCAGAAGAGCCCCCCTGTAATCCAGGAGGAAGCAGCTGCTGACCTGCTGAGCCACTCAGATGCTCACAGGTGTCTGTGGGAGCAGATGGCATCCATCCTAGGGGGCTGAGGGAGCTGGTGGATGAGCTCCCCAAGCTGCTCTCCATCATTTCTCATCAGTCCTGGCTCAGCAGGGAGCTCCCAGAGGACTGGAGGGGCCAATGTGAGCCCATCCCCAGGCAGGGCTGGCAGGAGGATCTGGGGAATTCCAGACCTGTCAGCCTGACCTCGGTGGCCGGCAAGGTTATGGAACAGATGCCCTTGAGTGCCATCACAGGGCACCCACAGGATGGCCAAGGGATCAGACCCAGCCAGGGTGGATTTCAGTATCTGCACTGATGGTCTGGATGAGGGGACTGAGTCCAACATCAGCAAATTTGCAGATGACACCAAGCTGGGTGTGAGTGTGGGTCTGCTGGAGGGTAGGAGGGCTCTGCTGGGGGCCCTGGACAGTATCCATAGCCCAAATCCAGCCATGGGAGGTTTAACAAGACCAAGGGCCGGGTCCTGCACTTCGGCCACAACAACCCCTGCAGTGCTACAGGCTGGGGACAGAGTGGCTGGAGAGTGGCCAGGCAGAAAGGGACCTGGGGCACTGCTGAACAGCAGGCTGGACATGAGGCAGCAGTGTGCCCAGGTGGCCAACAAGGCCAGTGGCACCTGACCTGGGTCAGGAAAGGTTTGGCCAGCAGGAGCAGAGCTGCTGTGTCACCCCTGACCTGCCCCCAGCTCTGCACACAGACATTGCTGCTGCAGCTCCAGAGAAGGGAACATATGGGGGATCTCCAGTGAGCACTCTGCTGGGAGAACCTTTAGTTTGTTGAAAGCCACTGAGAGCACAGCTCCACATTGACACAGTCGGGGGCCACAGCAAAGGTGGAGAGAATTTAAAATGACAAATGGCATAAACAATTGCCTTTATTTGTGGAAAATACTGAAAAACCAAAACACAGGAAAAAAAGCCTTAACCCACCCAAGAAGAAGTATCAAAGTAACTTTTATTACAAATAATTTCCAGGAACTGGCAACCAATTTGAACTCGTTCCGTGATCCGCGTCCACACTGCAGCCTTGAGCTCCTGGTTCCTCAGGCTGTAGATTATGGGGTTCAGGGCTGGAGGCACCACCGAGTACAGAACTGACACTGCCAGATCCTGGGATCGGGAGGAGATGGACTGAGGCTTCAGGTAGGCAAAAAATGATGTGCTAAAAAATAAAGAGACCACAGCCAGGTGAGGGAGGCAGGTGGAAAAGGCTTTGTGCCGTCCCTGCTCAGAGGGGATCCTCAGCACGGCCCTGAAGATCTGCACATAGGAGAAAACAATGAACATAAAACAGCCAATACATAAACAGATCCCAACCACAATGAGCCCAAGTTCCCTGAGGTAGGATCTGGAACAGGAGAGTTTGAGGATGTGTGGGATTTCACAGAAGAACTGGCCCAGGGCATTGCCATGGCACAGGGGCAGGGAAAATGTATTGGCTGTGTGCAGCAGTGAATAGAGAAAGGCACTGGCCCAGGCAGCTGCTGCCATGTGGGCACAAGCTCTGCTGCCCAGGAGGGTCTCATAGTGCAGGGGTTTGCAGATGGACATGTAGCGGTCGTAGCACATGATGGTCAGGAGGGAAACCTCTGATGACATGAAAAAGGCAAAGAAAAACACCTGTGCAGCACATCCTTCATAGGAGATGGTCCTGGTGTCCCAGAGGGCATTGTGCATGGCTTTGGGGACAGTGGTGCAGATGCAGCCCAGGTCGCTGAGGGCCAGGTTGAGCAGGAAGAAGAACATGGGGCTGTGCAGGTGGTGGCCGCAGGTGATGGCAGCGATGACGAGGGCGTTGCCCAGGAGGGCAGCCAGGGAGATGCCCAGGAAGAGGCAGAAGTGCAGGAGCTGCAGCTGCCGCCTGTCTGCCAGTGCCAGCAGGATGAAGTGGCTGATGGAGCTGCTGTTGGACATTTGCTGTCTCCGGGCATTGGTACTGCCATGGAGAAAAGGACAGTGAAGAGTTAGAGGAGGTACTTGGAGCCAAAATCAAAGCCATCTCACATACACTCTCTCCTGGGACATTCCAGAGTTTTGCAATTTTCTTTTTAAGCTCACACATATGTCTCCTGGTATTTCTGGATATCAAACTGTTCTGGGTTGACCTGCCTCCTATCCCATATCTTGGATACATTGTTGTGTCTGGCAGCTGCCCCTCCCTCTCTGGTGGGGCCTGGCTGGCTTTGGCTCTTGCTTTTGCTGCCGCTGTAGGCTTGCTCTGCTTCGGCTTTCTAGCTTGGCTGCCTTGCTTCTCTGCTGTTGCCTTTTCTGCTGCTTCCTTTCTCTTTTTCCTTTTTTCCTCTTTTCTCTCTCTCTTGCTGCCCCTGCCGCTGTTTTTTTTTTTCCTTCGCTGCTTCTGTTTGGTTTTTTTTCCTTCCTTCCCCTCCCCCCCCCCCCCCCCCCCCCAACGTTTGAACCGGCTCTGGACCTGACCTGACCTGAGAAGCTGGAGAAGTCCCGGGGCCTGCAAGAGATGCGTTGCACCCTCTCCATTCACCAAGTAACCCTATTTTCCCACTGTCGGTGTTGGGGAGTGTTTTTCTCATTGTCAATAAACCGGTTTTTCCACTTTTCCTCCAAGGTATTTTCCTTCCTGAACCCAGGGCTGGGGGGGAAGGGGTGGTGGAGGTTCTGATTTAGGGGACTCCTTTGGAGGTTCTTCCCTAATTTATTCCAAACCAGGACACAAACCCTCTGCATTTCTGCTCCACTTAGGGAGAACAGAGCAAGCTGTGTGAGGCAAAGTGATGAGTGGAGATTTAGAGGACATGGTCTGTCATTCTGACCTGTTCAGAGTTTCTCTGGGCTTTAGCCTTTTTCCAGTGGAGGGTGATCAGCTTCCCATGTTTTCCCTAAAAACTCCCCAGGTACTGCTGAGAGCAGATGGATTCACCACAGCCCAGCTCTACATTTGGAGCCAAAGCCTCATGTTGCTCATTCCACCAACCCAAGAGCATTTTCAGTGTCAGAACACCTCTGCCTTTTCCCATGGGTCTTTCAGATAACACAAAGATGCTACAGGACAGGTTTGCATCCTGGATTGAATCTCCCAGCTTGGACAGAGATCTCTGGGAGACTTCCAGGTGTCCTTATGACAGGACTAGACTAAGGGAGACGCAGCTCCTTCCCTTGCTGCACTGACAGCATTGCCCAGAACCAGGCACTGGTGGCATCACCCTGAGCCACCTCCCAGAGCCCCCCAGTGCCAGTCAGCTGCTCCCAGCCCTGTGCTCTGCAGAGGAAACTGGACCCAGGGCTGCAGAGCTGTTCCATGGCTCTTCTGCAGCTCTGCATGTTAAGGAAGGCCTTCACCCCTTGGACTCCCAGCCCTGAGGGCAGAGGCTTGGCTGGGGGACAGGAGGAAGGCGACTTCTTCACAGGGAGGGGCTGCGCTGGAGGGGCTCCTATTGAGATCTCTAAAGTCTCCCTGCCACAACATTTCTGGCGTTTGTTTCCCTCATTGCCTCATCTTCTCTCTGCTTCCTAGAGATTTTTCCCCTGCATGTGTTTCCTTGTGCCTGAGCTCTCCCTGCCAGCACTCACAGACCCCAAATCTCTGTGCACTCTCCTTGATGCTACCGATCCCTGCCTGTTTGCAGGGCACTTGCTAGGGGAAGGTTCTGTTTGCAGCTTAGAAAAAGGACAGCTCAGACTAAGCCTGATGGGCCCAGCTAAGGTGATGCCCGTACTGTCCACATGCAGAGGACTGGCTGAAAGCACATTAGGGATCTCCTGCACACATGCTGATCACTGAGAGTTCAGATGTCCCAGGGATTTGACAAAATTAATGACACCTTTATGATTTGTTCTCCCTCTTCCCTCATTATATAATATTACAAAATGAAAACAAAGTCTCAGGAAATGTCCTCATTAAAAAAAAAAAAAAGTCCCTATCTTGGAAATATTTTGGGAGCGGGCAGAAGCTCAATGTGTCAGAGTGTCATGAGCATTTCACCTCTCCTGAACCAGAAATAGGCAGAGAATGTACTCACAGAGTCTGTAGGCATTGGCATGTTCCAGCTGTAGGAGATCACTGCAGGAGCTGCAGCTGCATTGTCCTGCAGCCAGAGGTTCCTGTGCCAAGGGCTGGGAGTGATTCTCCCGCAGTCACTTCTCAGCCCCTTCCCAGCCCTGAGTGATTGAAGCTCTCTGTGCCTGTGTGCTGTGCCCGGGCTGGCTGCAGGCAGTGCCCCAGCCCTGCTGGGCTGGGAGAAGAGCTGCTCAGCAAGAGAAATGTGTTTTTAAGCTCTTCTTGGTTGCCAGGAGCTGCCTCTGTGCCAGGAGCACAGCCCAGCTCAGCAGCACAGACACAGCACAAGGACTTTAATGACCCTCTCGGGGCTTGTGCTGAGGCCCTGAACATCAGTCCCTCAGAGGATGATGAAGAAACTTCTCAGGAGCTCCAAGTCAGGATCCAGCTTAAAAGTTTCCTGAAGTTTTAATGGGTCCCACTGAGGGACACCACAGAGAAAGTGTCCCCAGGCCCCAGGCAGAGCAGAGAACTGCAGGCAGTGATGACAGGTGGGCACAAAGAGAAGCCAAGTCCTGGTGTCCTGGGGCACAGCAGCCTCTGTGCCACCAAGGGCTGTGAGGAGACACCTTGTCCTGAGGCCCTGGGGCCTCCTGGCACAGCCCCAGCAAGGCTGGGCACTGTCAGCCCCTTGTCCTGCCCTCAGCATCCCCCTCCCATGCCAGTGGCCTGAAGCATGTGCTGGAAGGAGTCCCTGGGGAGCCTTGGTCAGGAATGGCCCTGGGGGGCTCCTTAATGCTCCCAGGGACTGCAGGTTCTTCAAAGGACTTTTGGTTTTACTTTTGCTTCGGAGTCTCTGAGAGGTCTCTGCAATCCTGGCCTCCAATTATCTGCTTTAATTAGTCCCTTGAGAGGCTTTGTCACTAACACTCAGTAGGGCTCATTAATACTTCAGGGTACTTCAGGTATTTCAAAGGAACTTGGTGTTTCCTTTTTAAGAGTGACTCTATGAGAAGTTTGTGAAATTATGGCCTCGTGATTATTATCTACTTTAACAAGTCCCTTGGGATTCCTAGTCAGTAAAAACAGTCCCTGTATCTCTTTAGGCCTTCAGACTACTCAAGGTTTAAAAAAGTGTCATTTTTTTGACACTGAGTGCAAGATGTTCATACAATCATGGCCTCCAATTATCTGCTTTAATGAGTCCCTTGAGATTGTCAGCCAGTACCAACACTCAATGGGGCTAATCAATACTTCAAGGCACTCAGGGTAATTTAAGTACTAGTTTGTGCCACTGAGAAGTTGTTGTGCAATCCTGGACTCCAGTTCTCTCATACAAGGACTCCATGAGGGGCCTGTGCTGAGGATGGACCTCAGTGGGACCCATTAATGCTTCCAGACACTTTGGGTGTTTCTTAGACTTGGACTCCTGGAAAGGTTTGTGCAATCTCCTCTCAGGCCCTGAGGTTCCAGGGCTCAGCACCAAATGTACCACGGGGCTCATTAGGATTGGGCACGTCCTGACAAACCATGGCTGTGCCTTGATTTCCCTCTGGTCTGGTGCAGTTCATTAGGAAGTTTTTATTCTTAGACTTACGGAGAAATATTTCAAAGACTTTCTATAAAATATGTATTGCTTTTTTCAAGGGTGTGTTTTATTTCTGTTTTCATTACACAAGAGGTGATTGCAGGGTCTCTCCCAAGGAGGTCTGGCCAAGTAAGAGAAGCTCTGCCTTGAGATCTGATCCAGTGTGTACAACCCTGCTCCTGGTTCCCCAACAGCCTCCTGTCTCCCCACACTCACCTGGGATCTGCTTTACTTGCAGAACAAGCTGCACTCAGCTAAACAAGGAGTTTTCTCCCTTTCTTAGCAATCTATATCTCCTCAGTTTCGGACAATCTCCTCAAGTGTGTATCAAACCCAAGGTGCCACCAAGGAGGTTCCCCTTCCCCAAGGCAGAACCATGCAAGGAATGATTTAGACACACAGGAAGTTCTACAATAAACACAAATCCAGAGTTGGCTGAAGGCAGAATGAGACCAGCTCCTGAAGGACAGACAAGCTTTGAACTCCTTGCAGCTCCAAGCTGCAGGTGGGTTGTTGGGAGGTGTTTGAGTGAACCCAGAGTGAGGGCAAGGGAAATGCAGAGAGCCCTGGAAGTGCTTCTGTGCAGACAGGCTGTGGGGAAGGGCACTGCAGGCCTGGCCTGGGCCAGGAGTGAGGGTGGATCATCATGCCAAGCTGCCCTGGGCCAAGGCAAGGGGCTGTGGCCATGGCCAGTGGCCTGAGCCCACTGCCTGGGCCCCTTGCTCAGGGCTGGTGTCAGTGGCCCGAGGCAGAGGGGATCCCTTGCTGGGGGCTGTGCCATGGCCACCTGCCCTGTGCCGCGCTGGCTGCTCAGGCGCCGCGGAACCAGCAGCAAACGCCACTGCCAGGGCCAAAGGCAGCTCAGGCAGACAGATAGGGGCAGGGCTGGCCACTGTTTCCATGGCAGCCCTCCCTGGGACACCACACCTGGCTCACCTGTCCTGCCAATTGCCATGGAAACCCGGCTCATTAGGAATGCAATGGTGGACAAAGGTTTGAGTAGGGCCTGTCCCAATAGGACAGAGGGTGGTGGTTTTAAACTAAAGGAAGGAATGTTCAGATAAGCAGAGATAAGGAGAATATTTTTGATGGTGAGGTTGGTGATCCACCAGGACAGGTTCCCAGGGAGGTGGTCAATGCCCCATCCCTGGAAACATTCCAGTCCAGCTGGGACAGGGCTCTGAACAACCTGATCTGATGAAAGATGTCCCTGCTCATGGTGAGGGTTTGGATGAGATGAGCACTGCAGAGCTCTTCCCATCCAAACCATCCCAGGGTTGCATGGAGACAAGGGGCTGCTCACTGGGCTCCATCCACTCCCTTGACTCCTCCTTGTCTCTGCTGGAGCCCACATCCAGCAGCCAAAGCCAGCCCCTGCTCTGGCCTTTCCCCCCTGCCCCAGGGGCTGCCAGAGCCAGGGGGGCACAGGTGACCTTTAGGCTCTGCAGGGCTCAGGCACAGCGGCTGTGCCAGAGTCAGGGCTGAGGTGACACTCTGTGGGCTGGGGCAGAGCCCAGGCACAAATGAGCCCTGAAGCAGCAGCTCTGCAGTGGTGGCCACCAGGCCGGGTGGCCAAGGGAGGCTTCTGGCCATGGCCTGGGAGCAGCTGCTGCTGCCAAGGTGCCTTTGGTGCCTCAGGCTCTCCCTGGCACAGCTCCCAGCACGGCACTCTGCCCTTGTGCCCGAGCCCTTCACTGTGTTGGGGCTGGCCTGGGGCTTTTCCTGCAGCGGGATCTGCCCTGGTCCTGGCACAGGGAAGGCAGTTCCTGCTGGAGCAGGAGGCTCTGCCTGCAGTGGGCTCAAACATCTCCAACAAGGCCTTGTTTGCTTCAAAATTGCCTCTTAGAGCAGTATATTCTGTCAGTTGTTATAGCTCCTGTGCTTTCGAGTCAACAGCATTCTGAAGTTTGAATGAATCTTTCTGTCTAATCCTGATCAGTCAATCATGGTTGTATTTATAGAAATATATCTGTTATTCCATCATTAATCGTGTGGGACAAATTGCATTTTTGTTCAATTCCACCTTTCTAAACTTTAACACATAAACGTTGGACAAGCTCTCAGACTAGCATTCGAATGTAGCAGCTCCCAGTCTCCTCTCTTTGATGGAATTTTAAAAGTCTAGGTGTCCTGGAGGGGTTTGAGGAGCTATGGTGGCTCTTGGATGTCATTTCTGCACCTCATGACTCAGCAGGAGTTTCTGCAATGAAGAAATGAAGCTTTGGCCTGAAGCTCCCACTCTGCCCATGACAGGAAGCCCTGTGAGTGTCTGGGACATCCCGGCTCTTTGGCAGCCTGGGGACTCCTGGCATGTCACCATGGAGCCCCCGTGAGTGCCTGTGACAGATGGGTGCCACTGCAGCCCAAGGTGCCCTGGGATGTCCCCATGGCATGGCTGGGACTGCCTCTGAGCACAGGGCTCTTGACCATCCCAGCTCAGGCCTGGAGCCAGAGTCCCTTGCCAGGGCAACCATTTGCAGTCCCATTCCCAGGGCCAGGGGATCCCAGAAGCACAGAATTGGCTGAGTTGGGAGGGAGCCATCAGGATCCTGGAGTCCAGCTGCTGGCCCTGCACAGGACACCCCAACAATCCCAGCCTGGGCCTGGCAGCGGTGTCCAAACGCTGCTGGAGCTCAGAGAGCCCTGGAGCTGGGACCCTTCCCTGGGAGCCTGGTCAGTGCCCCAGCAGCCTCTGGGGAAAAACCTTTTCCTCAGACCCAACCCAAACCTGCCCCGACTCAGCTCCAGCCGTTCCCTGCACTCCTGTCCCTGGGCACCAGAGGGAAGAGGTTCCCACAGCCCCCAGCCAGGGCCCCGCTCCCAAGGCTGTTGCCAGGGCAGCCAGGGCTGGCCCCAGCTGTGATGCTCGGTTTCCACGGGCCGGGCTTTAGGAATGGGATTCCCCAATTTCCTGCTCCTGCTAAAACCGTGCTGCCCCTCGCTGCCCTCCAGCCTGGCACTGAAAGTACAAAAGGCAAAGATCCCAGGCTGGGATAAGAACAATTTACTGGGAACAGCAACAAGATAAGAATAAATTGGAACAGAAGCAGTATTAATAACAGGAGGGATAAGAAAAATTATATATAGGGTAAACTGCAGCTACTCCTACTAAAATATGGACTGGCTCTTCCTGGCCACGTAATTCCTCCTGCCTGGAAAGGACACTTTTCTCTTTTTGAGAGAGTCCCTTTCCTGCCCCCGGCAATGACCTGAGGTGGGATCCAATACAATGATGGGGCCATGGCCAGACTCTCGTATTCTTCAATGCCACCTCACATCATTTCCATGGAGAGGGAAAGAGACCGGGGTCTTCCCAGCGTGGATCACAGTGAATGTGGGTCACCAGGGCTCTGCCCAATGTGGGTCCTCTGATGGGGAATGAAGTTGGAGGAGGGCACAAAGTCCTTTCCACCATCAGGGCGTATTCAGGGCGTCTCTTAGTGGTGCTTCCATTGGTGTTTGCTCAAGTAAAAGCTCTTAAACCTCTTCCCACACTGGGGACACTCATAGGGCCTCTCCCTGGTGTGGATCCACTGTTGGCAAATAAGGAGCGATCTCTGGCTGAAGCTCTTTCCACACTCTAAGGACTTGTGGGGCTTCTCCCCATCATGAACCTCCTCATGAACCACCAGCTCCAAGCTCTGGCTCCATCTCTGGCTTCCTTTCTGCCTTCCTTGCACAGGTTTGGTCTTTCCTCCTCAGAGCACCCTGGGATGGGTTTGGAGCCCCTCCACCTGCGGGACCTCTGGGGATTTTCCTCACTGTTGGATTCCTGCACTGTGGAGCTGCTCAAAACGGCCTCCTCTACAAGGTTCTGCCACAGATATTTGTTGTCCTTTATCTCCATCCTCAGCTCATTGTCTGGGAGAAGAAGGACAAGGAGAGGATGGGATTTGCCTCCGTGCCATAGGGAAGGGAAGGAGATCCCCACAGTTCATCCCAGGCAGGACGGTGTAGGCAGTGGGGTTGTCCTGCAGCCAGGGGCCATGCTGGGCAGGGAGATGGAGCAGGAGAGGAGGGCAAAGGGGCACCGACTTCCTCCTCACCTGCCTGGCTGTCCTGGGACATCTTCCTCTTCCTTGCAGCTTTCTCCTCCATCCAGCCAAGGTTTGGGAATGGGAAATCATAGTTTGGGGAAAAACAAGGTCTGAACACCTTGGGATGAGGATTCTTCCTACCCAAGTATATCTCTAGATGTCACTGGGCATCTGGGGTCCAAAAAAGCCTCAAAAATCAAAAGTGATTAAAAAAAGCCTCCAGGAGTTCCCTCTTTCCACTCTCATCCCTCTGGGCTCTGGTCATCCCCTGTCTAATGGCTGGTGGGGATCCCTCCTCTCCAGGGTTCTGCTTAGGGATGCTGGGGGGTTTCAGGGGTCTCAGGGTCCCCGTCTCCATCCTCCCCCCCAGTCCAGGAACTTAGGGCTCCTACCTCTCCCTGTCCTCCCATTTCAGGGTTAGGGGGTCCTGTCCCTGCCTCATTTCCAGGCTGACAAAGGGTCCCCCACATTTGTTATCACCTCTTCCCCTCTCCCCACCCAAGGAGTCCCACATTCCACAGCCCTGGCTCTCATGGGGATCCCTAAACCAGTGTCCAGCCCCATCACTACTGGGCCATTCCCACATGGAGCCCCCAAGACCCTCCCAAGAGGCAATTACAGCTCCTTTCCCTCCAGAAAAGCCCCTCTTAGGGATGCCCAGAGATATCCAGAATTCCAGAATCTGCCAGCTGCAAACACTCTCCAAATAAATCCTGCTGGAGTTCCCTGGATGGAGTTGGGGTGAGCTCACCCTCCTCCCTCACCTGCGGGTTGGGGCTGGGGGCGATGCTGCCGGGGCAGGGGGTGCTGCAGACTCAGCGTGCAGGTGTGTGAACAGCCTGGCTCTCCCGCTCCTGTTCCTGATCCTGCTCCCCCTCCTCCTCTCTCCCTCCTCTTCCTGCTCCTTCTCCTCCTGCTCCTCTTCCTACTCCTCTTCCTGCTCCTCCTGTTTGTGTTCCTCCTGCTCCTCTCTCCCTCTTCTTCCTCCAGCCCTTCCTCCCTTTCCCACCCCCTCTGTCCCCCGGCTGCCGCCGCACTGGCTGCTGGGTGAGGGGAGCCCCCGATCAGCCCCAGGGAGGGGCAGGGGAAATGTCCAGCAAAGCCACCTTTGCTGTCTGCTCTGGGAGCCCACACAGCTGCTGGACCTTGTCCCCTGGCCCTGCACAGCTCCTTGGGAGGCACGGCAGGAGCAGCACCCTGGGAGCCCCGGGAATGCCCCTCTGGGATCCATGGCACACACTCCCAGGGTCTGCAATTCCAGTTCCCAGCGAGGAAAAGATGTTCCTGCCCTTGAAGGCAAAGCTCTTAACAAGGAGCCAAAAGCCAAGTGGAGCAAGGTCTTACAGTGACATTTCACTGCCAGCCTTCATCACTTCACCCATGGTTGTTTCAGCTCCTGGACTGGGAATTAAATCAGGGGAGGGTCTTTGGTGGGAGCTGCCCTGGCTCAAGAGAGACACTGAGAGAGAAACAGAACAGACAGAGAAAGGCAGAAGGGAAAGGAGAACACAAATCCAATCAGCTGAGGAGGTGGCACTCTGAAAACAGAGCCGCAACTGACTGAAAATGAATGGGACGGAAAGAAAGAAATTTGCAACTTCTACTTCCTATCAAAATACATTTTCCTCCCTTTCTCACAAACCTCCTCCTGATGTCATTCAGCATCAGGACTTTCAGAAAGTGCTTTGTTCTGAGTGGATGTCCCAGGCTGCAGACCCAAAGAAACATAGAATGAGGATTTTCCTATTCCTGTGGATTTGACATCCTCAGCAGAGGAGATGAGGAGGCACCAGAAGGAAAGGGCAGCTGGGGTTCACCTTTCCACAGGAATGAAGAGGAGAAAAACCTCTCCTCTTGTCTGTAGCTGCTCCCACAGGGATGTGAAGGCTGATCCCAGATCCCAAGGGTCACATTCAGGGCTGCCCTCACGGAATGCTCACCTGGTATGGAGGGGCAGCGTGGGAGCACCTGGATCTTGGACCACCCAGCTGTCCCCATGTTTGGAGGTGCCTGAGGAGGGCTGGGACGATGCCAGGGACATCCTGCAGTGACATCCCTCTGTCCCACTCTGCATGTGCTCAGTCCCAAACCTAACCCTGATCCTGGTCTCAATCTCCCTCCTCGTTTAGACACACTCACAGTCCCATATTTAATCTCATCCCAGTCCCAGACTTGTCTAGCTCCAGACCCAATCCCTGTGCTAAAGCCAATCCCATGTTTTGCCTTAACCCCAATCCCAGCTCTAATCCAAATCTCAGCCCCAACTCCATCCCCAGCCCCAATTCCAGCCCCTTCCTAAATCCTCAGCCCCAAACCAAATCCCATATTTAGCCCTTTCTGGCAGTTTGGGGATGTCTCTGTCCCTCTCACCCTGATGATGTTTGGGCCTGAGAGGGACAGAGACCCCCGGGGCCTCCCCAGGTGTGAGAAGGTCAGAAAGGCCCCAAACCCCTGAGCACACTCAGCAGGGAGAGGGACACAGAGCCCCTGGTCCCCAGCCCTGCACAAGCATTCCCTGAGGTGAGAGGGATGGAGACCCCCCGAGCATCCCCCAGGGTGAGGGGGACAGAGACCCCCAAGCATTCCCTGGGGAGAGAGGGACAGAGACTCCCTGAGCATCCCCTGGCAAAGGGGTGAGAGGGAGGGAGATCCCCCCAGGAATTCCCTGGGGTGAGAATGATGGAGACTCCCTCGGGAATGGCCTGAGGTGACAGGGACAGGGACACCCCCTCGGGAATATCCTGGAGTGAGAGGGACAGGGACTATCCCCCAAGCCCCTCCAAGCATCCCCCAGGGCAAGAGGCACAGAGACCCCTTGAGCATCCCCTGGGCACCAGACAAAATACACTCGGCAGAAATCAAACTGAACCCTACCTCAAATGCTTTGAGGAGTATTTGTTCTTCCCACAAGTGTGCATTTTCATCACATTTTCACCTGTGATGAAAATGCAAACAAATCCCAAACATGAATAAACTGACAAGACAAGCAATTACAATGGCAATTCCAAATTTCAATACTTCCTGCACAGCTCCAGCTCAGCTGCTGACAGGTTCTCATAAAAGAAAAGTGAAAATTCAGCACAAAAATGTTATTAAAGAAGGAAAATTCTCTGCAGCCAGCACAAAGGCAACAGGGATGAAGAGAAAAATGATTTTCGCATTTGGAAAAGTCCCCCAGCCTGTGAAAGAGAAAAGGAGGGGAGAGCAAGGGAGTGACAGGGACAGAGACCTCCCCTGGGGCAGGGCAAGTGTCACACTGTCCCCTGTGTGTGTGTGGCCTTCCCGGGGTGGGGCTTTTACACCTGAGCCAGGCTGGGTCAGGGGGGTGGTGTTCACTCCCCCTGAGCAGGGGTTACCCCACACCCCCAAAACTCTTGGTTGGGGGATGGGGGTGCAAACCTGGCCTCAGCAAATGGGTCTGGGGGCTGTGGCTGAGCCCAGCCCGACCCCAGCCAGGGATGGTTTTCAGGACAGCTCTGGCCTTGGCTTTCTGGTGGATTCATTCTTCTCCCTGTGCCTTGTTTCCCTCTCCCCATGGAACCCAGGGAACATGGAACAGGTCTGGCTGGCTTGGCCTCCCGGGGGCTGCCTGACAGCTCCAGCTGACCATGGAATGTCAAGGGCTGCTTCCCATCTGCCCCTGGAGCTCTGGGGCTCCATGCTTTCCTTCCTGTGGGAAAGAACTGTCCTTCTCTTCCGGAGACCCATGGCCACAATTGGGATTTGGCCTCCAAAATTCTGCATATCCAAGGATTGCTTCCAGCCAAAAGCCTCCAGGAGAGAAAAGTCTGTCTGGCTTGGCCTCCTGGGGGCTGCCTCTCATCTGCCTTCAGAACACTGAGTCTCTGCGCATTTCTTCCTATGGAATTAAACAGCTTTCATGTCCAGGTGCCCATGGCCAATACTGAGAATCCATCTCCCAAATTCCATATATCCAAGGATTGTTCCAAGACAGAGGCTGCCATCAGAGACAGGTCTGGCTGCTCTCGCTTACTGTGACCACCACCCATCTCCTTTCAAAACACTTGGACTTGGTGCTTTTCTTTCATATGGAAAAATCCCATCCTTCTCAATGGGGCGCCCATGGCCAAATTTAGGATTCCATCTCCCAAATTCCATCTATCCAAGGATTGCTCCCAGACAAAAGCTACCAGTACTGCCAAGTCTGGCTGGCTTGGCCTCCTGAGGTCCAGCTCTCACCTGCCTTCCAAACACTGGGGCTCTGTGCTTCCCTTTTGATGGAAAAGACTCATCCTGCTTGTCCAGGCACAAATGGCTGAAATTGGGATGCCACATTCCCAATTCCCTGTATCCAAGGGTTGCTCCCAGACAAAGCTGCCAGGACAGACACATGTGGCTGGTCTTGGCCTCTGGTGGCTGTGTTTCCCCTGTCTCTGAAACCCTGGAACTCGGAGCTTTCCTTCCTATGGAAACCACAGTGACCCTGGAGGGCTCCTGGAAAGCAGGGGCCATGGTGACACTGCAGGGCTGGTGGAACCAAGGGGACCACAGTGATCCTGTGGCATTCCATGGAACCAAGGAGCCACTGTGGCACTGAGTGGCCCCAAAGAACCGTGGGGCCTTTGTGACACTGCAGGGCCCCCATGGAACCCAGGGAACATGGAACAGGTCTGACTGGCTTGGGCTCCTGGAGCTGCCTTAAGGGATCCAGGTGACCTTGGCATGACGAGATCTGCTTTTTCTTGTGGAAAAGAACCATCCTCCTCCAGGTGCACATGGCCAAAATTGGAATTTGGCCATCTATCTATTCAAGGATGGCTATCCATCTATCCATAGATTGCTCTCAGACAAAAGCTGCCAAGACAAACAGGTCTGGCTGACTTTGGCATCTGGTGACTGATTTTCATCTTTCAGTACTGGGGTTCTGTGGTTTCCCTCCTATGGAAAAGAACCATCCCTCTTGTCCAGGCCCTCTTGGCCTCAAGAACTTGACCACTATAAAGGGACAAAGGAGCTCTGTGCTCAGTAGAGGGGAGACTGAGGACAGCAGAGGAGAGCCCTGGGAGGGACTAAAGGGTGGTTTCAGACATGGTGGATCCTTTCGACATGGAAGAAAACAGGCAGAGAAAGAAAAGACTAATGCAAAGGGAAGCTGAGGAAGTACAGACTGGACACCAGGAGAAAGGAATTTCCCTCCCAGGGCAGGGCTGAGGTGCAACACATCCCCCAGAAGGAGTCTGGAGCAGCCCAAGGCTCTGTGTGCCCAGGCAGAGGCAGGCAGGACGCAGAGCTGTCAGCAAAGGAAGGGCCCAGCCAGGTGGGGCAGCCGGGGGGTGACAACAGCCTGCAGGGACAGAGGTGCAGGGCATGGACACCATAGGACAGCCTGGGCTGCACAGGGCACAGGGATGGGCAGCAGCTGCAAGGCCCTGCCAGAGCCAACTCCTGCAGCACTTTGGCCATGGCTGCTGGCCCTGGGCCTGAGGCCAGGAGAGGACAAGTGACCCTTGCAGCCCTGGGGCCTCATTGCCTCCTTGTCCCTCCTCAGCAGTCTGGCAGGGGCTGCCCCATGGTGCTGCCCTTGGCATTGCACATCCCCACATCCCAGTCACCCGGGAAGAGCCCTGAGCAAGGAGGGAGGGATTGGATCTGCCTTGGCAGGGGCTGGGGATCAGGCCTTGGCCCTTTGCATTCCTGAAACACATCCAGGTTTGTTCAGCATCAGAGACACCTTTCCCTTGCTTGTCCCCAACTGTCATCAGTGCCTGCAGTGTTCTGCTCTAACTGGAACCTAGAGACAATTTCTCAGTCCTGTCCCTCAGTGAGACCCATTAAAAGTTAAAGAGAGTTTGGAGTTTGAATCTTACTTAGAATTCTTGAGCAGTTTTTTGATCAGACTCTGAGGGGCTGAGTCTGATGCAAACAGCACCAAAGCCCCGAGAGGGTCATTCAAGTCCTTGTGCTGTGTCTGTGCTGCTGAGCTGGGCTGGGCTCCTGGCACAGAGGCAGCTCCTGGCAAGGGCAGCACTGCAGAGAGGCAGCTCTGCCCAGGAGCAGCTCCTGTGCACAGCCCAGCAGGGCTGGGGCACTGCCAGGGCACCTCAGGGACACGAGCAGGGCACAGACAGAGCTCACAGGGGCTCAGCACTGGCAGGGACTGTGTGCTGTCCCAGAGGGGGCTATGTCACAGCAGCACCTCTGCAGCTGTGTCACTGAGCAGCTGAGATGTCCCAAAGAGGCTGTGTGACAGCACTGGGTGGGTTGTGTGAGGTCATTGAGCAGGAACAGCATCATAGAGAGGAGTATGTGGCATTACAGAGCATGCTGTGACATCATGATGTGGCTTTAAGACATCATAGAGTGGGCTGTGAGGTCAGAGAGTGTGCTGTGACATTACAGAGTGGCTTTATGACATCACTGAGGTGGCCGTGTCACATCTCTGAAGGAGTTGTGACAGCACAGACCTAGGTGTGACTTCATAGAAAGTGTCTTGTGACATCACAAAGTAGGCTATGACATCCCAGAGCAGGTTGTGTGGCATCTCAGACTGGGCTGTGACATGACAGGCCGCTGTGTGACATCACATGGGTCTGTGTGAGGTCACTGGGAGGTCACTCTGCCCCAGCCCATCCTCACAGTTTTCCCCAGAGAAGTCCAACACTGCTCGTGCACAGCGGGGTCCCCTGTCCCCCCGGGTCCCCCCCACCCCCGGCGCCACAGCCCCCCCAGAGGATGTTCCACGAGATCAACCCCAGAGCCTGACACGGGGACAGGGGGCCAGGGCTGGGGAGGGGTGGGACAGGGGGACAGGGACTCCCTGCAGTGTCCTCATGTCCCCAGAGCCTGGGCCAGGGCTCCTTGTTACAAACAAAGGGGCTGAGAGCGCTTTAAAAATCCCCAGCAAGGGATCAGCAAAATGCAGATTTAATATTAAGCAAGAGCAGGACAAAGTCCCTTGGCAAGAGTCACTCTGCTCCTGACTGGACACTTCAGGCACACCAAGGAAACAAAGCAGCAACAAAACCAAACAAAATCCTGGCAATCAAACCAGAAATGAACTGACAAATGTCCCTCTGTGTGTGTGTAAGTATGTGTGTGTGACAAAAGGAAAGGGAGTGCAAGGATAAAAGGAATACGGCCTAAGAGCTGAACAGAGCTCAAACTTAACAGCACTTACCTAAACCTTAACTTATACCTTTAACTTCACAACAAAGCAAATAACAGCACCTAACAGTATTTAACCTATTTTATAACCTATGGCTTTATGATTTAACATTAACTAACACATAATGATATTCAACTTAGTTTATAGCTTATATTAAACTCAACAGCTTAGCAAAATAATAACACTTATCAGCATTTAACTTAGCTTAAATCTCATTACTTAGCTTTGCTTACAGGCCTGGCTGACTCAGATGTCCAAGGCACTCAAAGCCCTCAGAGAGCAGCACTTGTGCCACATTTGCCAGGGCACAGGCACTCTGTGTGCACACAGACAGACAGAGTCAGTGCCAGGGACCTGTGAGAAATTCCCCTGCAGGGCAGGGAAATGCTCCCCGGGGATGCTTTTGCATCTCCCCAGCGGGCCAAGGGCTGAGCCTCGAGGAGTGGGGGCTCGGCCCCGGCTCCGTTGTTGTTCGGGGATCCCCCGAGGGCAGCAAACGGGAGAGTTCCCGGCTCGCAGAGGCCCCACTCAGAGGGAGGGCACTGGCCCAGGAGAGCTCCAGGGGCTCCTTTTGGAGCTCTGTTTGTAGGGCCCCAAGAGAGGGGCTTTAGTCACAGCAATGTTTCATCCTGGCCGCACCTGGGATCAGCAGCTTTCCTTGGAAGTGTGAGAACAGGGATATTGTGCCACTGAGGGAACAAAAACAGTTCCCAGGGCTGCTCCTAAAGAATCCAGGAGCTCGTTGGGCAGAAGCAGTGCCTGGGAGCAGACAGGGTTTCTGCTGAGCTCCAGAGGAGCTGAGCCCAGGGGCTGTTGGCCAAGGCCAAATGAGCATTTCTCAGCTCACAGGGTGGCCTGAGAAGGGGAGGGGGGAATGCACCAGCACAGGGCCCCATGGAACCAAGGGACCATTGTGACCCTGTGGGGCCCTGTGAGACCAAGGGACCATTGTGACACTGCAAAGCCTCATGGAATCGCTGGGACCCTTGTGATACTGAGGGTCCTTATGGAAGCAAGGGGCCATTGTGACATTGTGGGACCCCATCAAACCCAGGGTTTATTGAGACACTGCAGGTCTTCTTGTAATCAAGGGGCCATTGTGGAACTGCTGGACCCCATGGAATCAAGGCACCATTATGACACTGCAGGGCCCTGTCAGGGTCCACAAATATTGGAAAAGATGGGAGACGAGTCCCAAGCTGTCATGGTCAACAAGTCTCACTTTATTGTTCAACCAGTCGTTTTTTATACACACAATAATTAGCTCATGCATATTGCAAAATCTAAGCTCAGGATTGGATCTGACACATGCATGCTTTGTTTTTTGATGCTAGCTTTGCGTTTCCAAGTTCCCTTCTTTTGTTTACCTTACTGCATACCATGTACTTTCAACAACCAAGCTGTTATCTTGCACCTGTGCTCCAAGGGCACTCTGCCCTTGCTTCAGTCATGTACGCCTAGCCTCTCACACAGAGACTAGCTGAATCTGGCTGCTATGTCCTTTCTCACGCAGCCATATCTCAGGCAGGCTTCCCACATATCCCCCGTTTTTTCTTTTTTGTGCTAACAAAAGTTGTTTCCCATGACCATCAATTATATTCATAAGCATGCGTTGCAAGCATTTTACAAAACACGGCAAAAGCAATAAGATAGCTACAATAACAATTAGCAAAATTATTTCATGTTGCAGCAATGAAGTTACCCAAGGGCCAAAACCGAGTCTTTTCAACCAATTATCAAGTCCAAAGCCTGTGGATTTCTGTAGATGTGTGGTTAGTTCTTGCAACTTAGAAAGCTGAGCATGGATAGAGACTGAGTGATCAGACAAGTTCATGCAGCACATCCCTTCTAACAATGTTAGAGCCTGAGCAGTTGCTGCTTGAGGGACAAAAATGATATTGCAATGATTTCATCTGGGGACCAGAACGCTGCATTATTTCTGCACTCAGGGGTATATGTGTGTGTTATTCGTTTTGACCTCAATTGTGTGATTTCTGTGTTTTTGTAAAATTATAGTTACATTGGGTGTGAGTAGGGTCAGCCTTCCTAGTGTACATGGACTACTTTTTATCTTCGATGGAATACTAATCTATGTTCTGTCTTCACAAATCAAAAATATTCTTTTTGGCAAAGCGATCGGAGTGTTAGATGATCAAAAAACATTCTGACTCGTATAGTTACATCAGGCAGTAGCATTTCTATACGCAGCTATAGTGGCATTAACAATTATAGGAAAAGTCTGATTTCTAGTAGGTGTACCAGAGGCTCAAAGTGTACTTGTCCAATTAAACATAACACAAGCATCTGCTTTCACTGATTCTAGTAGTTCTAGCTCTTGAAGTTCCTTGGGGGCTGGAGGGAGGTAGGGAACAATCTGGTCCCAATGATCTGCATAGTTTCGATAATCATTTGTATAGTTGTTATTATTATAAACTGGCAGGGTTGGGGTCAGGCATGGTTACGTGTTAACGGGCAATCCTACCAGGCAGGTGGTAACGGGGTTACCGGGAGAGGAGAGAGACAGGCAGATTGCTTCTTGGCCTGTTTGATTCGTTAAGGTAACTCATATGTTTCCTTAGGTTGCGTGGGAACCTAAAAACTTTTCACCCCTTGCATGATGGCCACAATAATTAAAATCAACCTCATGTTTGTGATTAATTCAATCCTGCCCTGGATTTCTTCTTCCGTTTTCTCCTTTTAATTTTTAATTGTTTAAATCTGGTGTTGATACCTTCTCAATCAGTCGGATTAATGGTCCACTGCTGAGGTACAAAACAAGCGATATCACAACGTTTTTGTAACACCTCAGACCCCTTAAAGGCTGTTTGTAAAGATAAGGGCTGCTAGCATCCTGCTGCTATCCAGCTGCAGATTTATGTGGTCTATCTTAGATAGCTACTTCTTTACATATCTCTTGTTTTTCTGTTGGGCAAATGATTGGCTGGAAATTTTCATAAACATATTTTACAAACATGACATCAAGCAAGGCAATACAAGCAATATAAGGCAAATTGCAAGCAAAATTATTAACTCCATCTGTAATATTCCCTTCAGTTAACCGGTTATTCTCTATTGATCAAACTTTATTCCAAAAAGCTCATCATCTTGTTTCAAAAGCTGCACATGTTGTTGTGGGTCCTGTAGTTTCCGGTGAATGGATTCCGACTGGGTTAGCTATCAAAGGAATTGTAATAATAACATATATAAAGTTGGATAATTGTCAATTACTAAAATATTATCTGATTGTTCCAGATTCTGCAACAGCTGAAAAACTCCTTTTCAGGCAGGACTTATGCAGCCTCCTCGAGCAAGGCTCCCAAGTTTGCCTCAAAAGTCTGTTCAGCTGTCATATATATAAGGTCAAATTGTCAAGTCAAGTGACTTGTATTTAGTTTTTGTTGTGCAGAAAACATCTGGATTTATTGATGAAAATATCTTCTCTAGTTAAAGTCAAAGTGTGGCCAGGACTTTGGCTTTATCTTAGAGTGATATCTCTTAAAATATTTTTAAAACAAAGCTCTTAAAAATAGCAACAACAAAATACTCAATCAATTAACAAGTTATGTCCTTTAAATAATTATCTTAACTTACTTATCTTAACTTACTTTTTATCTTAAAACACAAAACCCTTACAAAATAGCTTATAACTTATAACAATCTTAATATAAATTATTTTTTCTTTTTTTCCACAAACTTCTCAATGTTTCATCTCAGCTGTTTCTGTCAAAACCATCTTATATCTAAAAAGAACCAGCTAAACTCTGTAAATTAAATTAACATATTTTAACAAAACTTAACTTTAAAACCTTCATACATTAAATCTCTAAATTTATAAACTATAAATCTATTATCACTTAAACTTTAAAAACCTTAATCTTAAGTTTATACTTATCAAAGCCTAAATTTAAAATAAATCTTATTATTACTTAAACTTTATAAATCTTAAGTGTAACTTATACTTAACAGGTCTTAAACCTAAAAACTTAAAAACCTTAAACCTAAAAGCCTTAAACTTAAAACAAACCACATAAAAATCATTCTTTAATACCAATAAAATACTAAAGCATAATTTAACTTGGATCCAAGTATATTAAATTATTACAATTAAAAATTCACTTTTATTTTAACAAAATAAATGATTACTGCATTTTCTTTTGTGTACTTTGCTTGTGATTATGCACCTGCTCTGCAGGCATTTAGTGGTTTCCACAATTCTCCCTCTCCTGTATGAGGAGTGGGAGCTCAACTCTTGTGGTGCACTTCTTTTTTCTTTTTTGTCTCTGGGACCGCTGTTTGCTTTGGAGACTGAAACCGAAAAGCTGGAACTCTCTGATTCTCCGCTGATCGTGGTGGGGGAAACACTTTCCACTGTTGCTTCTCTCGTTGCCGCTTCTCTTCCCCGCTATTGTCGCGCTGCTGGGCTGTGCTGTGATCGGGGGGGGGGGTCCCGCCGCCGCCGCTCTCGCCGCCGCCGCTGCGGGAGATGCAGCCGCCGCCTCCCTCCCTCCCGCGCTTCGCCGCCTCCCTGCCGCCGGGAGAGGGGAGGGGCCGCGCCGCCTCGCTCCGGTCTCCGCCTCGCACTCCGCCTCCTGTGTCGTCCCCGCTGCCAGCCCCCCTTTCGCTCCCAGCTCCGCCTGACCTCTCGTGTTTCACCACGCCCTCAGGGTCTGGCGGCTGTGCCACTTCCTGATCGTGCTCAGTCTCCCTTCGGAGCTGGCGAGAGAACTTCCGCTGCTCAAGCCACGCGGTGTATTCAGTCCAGCAGAGTGCGGCAGTAGGCGCCATTGCGGCTTTCTCGGGACAGGGACTTACAAACACTGAAAAAATTCGCAAACTTGGAGAACTTTTGCATCTCTCTGCATCATTCCTCGTCCCGTTAAAAGCCTGAATGGTGATTTCAGCAGTCAGGCAGTCTCGGCAGCGTTTGTTTTCAGCCGGGACAGTCCGCAAGGTAATTAAACTTTTTCCCAAACCGCACCGAACTCCCGAGCCGTTTTTCTGTCTTTTTCGCCTCCAAATAATACAGTCTCAACAGTATTTTTCTTAGTTTTTTCTGCTCTGTCTCACTAAACACAAGCGATGGTCTGATTAATTTTCCTCTTTTGTTTTGTTAGCCCATAGGGCTGGTCATTGTCCTTAATCGTTTCACCTCTCTTAGAGAGAATATTTGAGATGAGCTACGAACTGCCTGAAACTTTTTACCCATATCTTTTCCCTTCTGTTTCTTTGTTTCACAAGTTCAGCTTAGCGCAGCCGTCCTCTCCACTCAATGCAAACTTTCGCGGCTCCGCTTTTCAAGCCGCGCGATCCCGCCTCCAGGCTCCCAGCTCCCTGCTGTCCTTGTGTCGGCGCGCTGGGCTTCCCATAACTTATCACTGAACCCGCGCCAGTCTCTTAGCTCATGAACGGTGTGGGGATTGGTCAAAAGTGAAGGTGATTCTTTATCCAGGTCGATACCCTGTATCCGCCTCTGCCTTAAGCAGGCGGTAAATAACTCATATGCCGCTTGCCTATCCATACTCACGTCAGCGCTGTTGCAACCTTCTCCAAAGGCTGTCGGTGGCACGTATCGGCTGAGCTCGTCGGTACGATCACTCAGGGTCGGGGCTTCCTCGCTTATTGCCCTTACACCATTCTGGTTGCCGCAGAATCCGAACCCATCATCTTTTCTCAACTCCTGCAGGGAGGGACGCATCCCATCACGTCCGGGGGTCACCAGATATTGGAAAAGATGGGAGACGCGTTCCAAGCTGTCATGGTCAACAAGTCTCACTTTATTGTTCAACCAGTCGTTTTTTATACACACAATAATTAGCTCATGCATATTGCAAAATCTAAGCTCAGGATTGGATCTGACACATGCATGCTTTGTTTTTTGATGCTAGCTTTGCGTTTCCAAGTTCCCTTCTTTTGTTTACCTTACTGCATACCATGTACTTTCAACAACCTAGCTGTTATCTTGCACCTGTGCTCCAAGGGCACTCTGCCCTTGCTTCAGTCATGTACGCCTAGCCTCTCACACAGAGACTAGCTGAATCTGGCTGCTATGTCCTTTCTCACGCAGCCATATCTCAGGCAGGCTTCCCACACACAAACATATGTGGGGAACCTGATGGTCTGTTTTAGGGATCTCAGAGTGCAAAAGACACAGCGGGGGACAACTCAGTTTACTCAACAACAAAAAAATTGCACCTTTATTTAGTGCCACCAAAATGCACTAGTGGGGAGAGAAATAAAGAATAGTAAGAAATATAGAAAAGAGGGGAAAGGGGATTATAGCTGCTAACATGGAGGGACAAGTCCTCGAGGCCAAGATGCCTATAGACACAATCTTCTCCAGTGGGGTGATCACGAAAGTGAGCAGGGGTCTCCAGGGTTTTATAGGTTGGTCAAGGCGAGGACCAAAGCGAGTGGCACAAAGCCAAAGCAGGAGCCACCTGTGTTGAGGCAAAGCAAGGGGCCCAGAGCCAAAGCAGGAGCCAGCTGCATCCAGGTTGGGACAAAGGAGAGTCACAGAGCCAAAGCAGGAGCCACCTGTGTCAAGGTTGGGTGCTCAGGGACAAGCTGCACACCGTACGCGCCGTGCTCTGGTACGGATGGACCAGTTTGGGCAAGTAGCCTTGGCTCAGTCCACTGTGACCAGTTCCATTGTTCTTGCACTCCATTCTCATGGAGATGCGTATCAGTCCTCTGAGACTTGGCAAACGTTCTGCCTCAGCCAGGCCAGGGCTCCTTTCAGAGTCTGGGGTCATCCTTATTGAGAGGATGTTACAATAATGTTCAATCTGAGCATATCACTTCCTTACTGAGGCCCTCTGGGCCACCCCGTCAGGTGAGGGGGTCCCAGTAGTGACTGGCTTAATAACTTTGAAAGGACCTCTCAAGACAATTGGTTGTTGTCGTGCAATCATCTGCACTTCTATGAGAGCTAGGCTAACCACAAACAAGCCTTTTTCCCAGGTAGTGTACCTCTTTTTAGTATCTCTGAGGCCACGGGAATAAAAACCAACAGGCCATGTTGGACCCTCAGGACCCTGCTGCCATATGTGTACTGACAACCCTGAGGAGGCATATCCCCATTTCACCTGGAAAGGATCTGTAGGATGAATAGGGCCAAGGGCTTGCTGAGCAGTTGCTTCAAAAATCAGTAATTGCATTGTTTCTTCCTGAGCAGCAGTCCATTCCCATAGGCAGGCAGCTTTGTGGACACCTTCCAAAAGTTGGTCGGGGGTACTGACTATAGCTAAAGGGTCTCCCTTTTCCAAAGCATTACCTCCCCCGGCCCAGAAAGCTACATTGTTTAAAACTTGTGTAAGGGAATGTTGTGGCTGGTTGCCCAGGGCTGGTGGAAGAGGAGGTGTGCTGGGCTGTCAGTTAGATGGATTCAATGCAATAGGTTTGGTACAGGACCAATTAAAAATTATTTTAGCCAATTTACCATAAGGCAATTTGTCCATTATTTCTTGTGGCACTCCCGTTTTCAGCCCTAGCAACCACAACTGCTGCTGGCTAGAGATCTGTTTTCCCCTTTCTGGTTTTTCATTAGGGGAAGCAATGTGTCTGACTCCTCTGGGTTTTTCGAGTTTGTCCTCTGAGTGTTTTACCGGTCCATATTTTCTGCTGTAACTGATTAATTCCTCTGCTACTTCACTCCATGTCCAAACTTTGCAACTACTGTTAAGTTGTGTGCTAGGAGTAGCAAAAGGCGAGGAGTCAGTGGAACCTGTTTGATCACTTGTATGTCCAAGAAATCTTTCAAGCCTGTCTACTGGGGTGATAGATGCTATTGTTTTTTGGAGGAGAATTGCTGTTGGTTTAAGTGATTCTGGCAAACCTCGAATTAGGGGGGGTCATAATCTCATGTTTGACAGGCTGCTGCATTGGTGACTCATAGCCAGAAAATAATTTTCTTTCATGTACCATTTGCAAGCATGCAGCTTTGTGTGTGTTTTCTAGGAGTTGGTCTGAGGTGCTGACAATTGCCAGAGGATCGCCCCTTTCAAGGGGGCTTAGTCCCTCTGCCCAGTAAGCTGCACGCTGTGTCAGGGACCATGGAGCACGTGTATTTCCTGTTGTTAAGGAAACTCCATGTCCCCAATAGCCACTTGCTTCTTGTTCACTTAATTTAATTTGGTCACCTCCAGTGAGTGAAACTCTAAAAACATACTCCGTCTCTGATTCACTAGGGAGGCAGGAGTATTCCTTTTTTATTTTAGCTAATTCAGTGGCAGTGTATGGTATTTCTTTGGTGGTTATGTGGGGATCACGATGCTCTTCATTTATATAGTTATATTCTGTTTTGATGAGAGGTCTCAAGTTGGAACAACAGTGTTCCCCACAATTTTGCATGTGTACCAATTCCTTCTGAGGGTATATCTGTTTGATAGTGTATGACTCCCTTTCTTCTATTTCTTTAGGTGTTTCTACAGGGTTTAAGTTTTTCCTTCGCTCTTCTGCAAGGGAAATCTGCAGCAAATAATTCTGATTTCTTTCCTGTTCCAATTGTTTTTGCAAAGCTTCTACCAAATTTTGCAGGGAGTCTATTACTTGCATTTTCTTCACTTACCTGCTTTAAGACGGGTTTCTATGGCTGCTGAACGACAGGCCCCCAAAACTGAGCAAAGGATTGGTTTTATTTCTGCCCAGTTTAAATCTAGCATCATGTTGCAAATAATATATTCTATCTACAATGTTTTCAAAATTAAACCAATTATTCTGTGCCCATCCTTCTCCGGCTGGGGAAGGTCTAGCACCATGTTTTGCAAGCAAAGCATAAAATGCATCCTTATGTTTCTCAGTCATTTTGGTGAAGGGACAATAACCGCTCACAGGGAGGTATTCTTAAAGTTACACACTGACACAGCTAACACTGTGACTCCCTTCCTTCCCTGAAATGGGTGAGGAGACCTAACTGCTTGGGAGGCTACTCCTTAGTTACATACAACTGTTGTCCTCCTCAACTACACCAAGCAGTCCACATATTTCTATAACAACAACAACAACAAAAGTCCCATCTTTTGCACAATGAGATCTTTTAGGAAATCCTGATGACAGGGAATGCTCTTCACCTGGGCGTATACAGTTTGTGGGAATTTTCCCTCGCCCCCCTTGCTTTCTAACAGTGCTCACCGAAGTGACGTGCTAGGTGCGGCTGAGACGAGGGTCCTTCTCCTTTTACAAATTATATAAAACCCACAACTCCTCTGTCTATCAAGATCCTGTCCGTGACGCCAGTTTATTTCAGGGTCCGCAAACATATGCAAGGAACCTGATGGTTCGTTTTAGGATCTCAGAGCGCAAAAGACACAGCAGGGGACAACTCAATACAACAAAAATGCACCTTTATTTAGTGCCACTAAAATGCGATAGTGGGAGAGAAAATAGAGAATAGTAAGAAAGATATAAAAGAGGGTAAGGGGATTATAGCTACCAACGTGGAGGGCCGAGTCCTCAAGGCCGAGATGCCCATAGACGCAATCTTCTCCAGTGGGGTGATCACGAAGGTGAGCAGGGGTCTCCAGGGTTTTATAGGCTGGTCAAGGCGGGGACCAAAGCGAGTGGCACAAAGCCAAAGCAGGAGCCACCTGTGTTGAGGCAAAGCAAGGGGCCCAGAGCCAAAGCAGTAGCCACCTGTGTCGAGGTTGGGTGCTCAGGGACAAGCTGCACACTGTACGTGCCGTACTCTGGTACGGGCGGAGCAGTTTGGGCAAGTAGCCTTGGCTCAGTCCACTGTGACCAGTTCCATTGTTCTTGCACTCCGTTCTCATGGAGATGCATACCAGTCCTCCGAGACTTGGCAAACGTTCTGCCTCAGCCAGGCCAGGGGCTCCTTTCAGAGTCTGGGGTCTCAGTCCTCAGTCATTGGAGATGGTTGTGAGGCATATCACATCCTTGGACAGACTCTGACACAAGGCAATTCAAATAGGTGAAAATAGGAAGAAACTCTACAGACTGAAAATATTAAAAACAACCAAACTATTTTTTTTTCCAAAAGAAGTCCAAAAGCATTTCCTGTGCAGATGGACTTCATTTAGCATCCGGAAGAATCACAAGTGGTTTTTCCAGGCCAGAGTCACAGTGACTGTGAGGTGATGAGAACGGAGATGGCATCTGCTTGAGGCGGATGCTGCAGTGGTGCTCACCTGCGATGTGTATCCCTCAGGGCACCTGTTTCTTTAGAACACTATGAAGATGAATGAAAATTCAAGTATAAACCAAAAGTGCAGCAGGAAGTTCACTGCAATTTAGGTTGTTCTTCATGAGAAACATTAATTGCACAGAGAGAGAAACAGGCAGCAAATGTGAGGGGAACATTGTGAGAATCCTGAGGGGAAAAGAGTGAGAAACCAGAGGGCAAAAGTGATAAACATGAGGAGAAAACTTGGTGGAAAACGACTGAGGAAAGGAGAGAAACATGACGGGAGAAATAGGCAGGATAAGTGAGGGGAATATAGTGAGAAACATGAGGAAAGACAAAAGCAGGAAACAGTGGGTAGGTGGGGAAATGTGAGAGGTCAAGTGTGAGGAAAGGGAGCTGAAAAGGGTGGGGAAAATGAGTAAAAATTGAGAGGCAAACATGACAGGAAAACTGTGAGACTGAAAAGGGGGAAGGGGTGGAAACATGAGAGGGAAAAGAGCAGGAAATGTGAAGAGAGAAAAGGAGAGAAGGCAGTATTGGCATAACAGCAGAAAGGATTCCTAACACATTTCCCCATGCAGTTGCCCATTCATTGCACAAGCCCAGGGCTTCTCTGTACGTCCGTCTCCCCTCTGCCTGGATTCCTGTGTGGAAGCAGTACAAGTGCAGGATGTGCCCAGCAGCAGGAGCTGCTCCAAGCTGGGAAGGCCCAGCTGGTGCTGATTTCCAGAGGCTCCTGTGTCCCAGGTGAGGCCAAGGCAGGAGCGGGTGGAAAGGTGCTGGCGCTGCTGCTCCTCTGTGCCAGAGAGCCCTGGCTGGGCGGGCACGGCGCCCACTGCACTGTGGGCTCTTTCTCCTGCCACAGCTGGGCACACCTGGCAACAAACCGTGATGACTTGTGGGGAAACCAAGGGCTTTGTGGAGGCTGCACTGCTCTGCACACACCCGGGCCACCTGCAGCACAAAGCTTTGGGCCCCAGAAAGGGAAACCCAAGGGAAACAGCTGGAAAAGGTTTCATTTTCTCCTGTCAATACAAGTGACTGAAATCAAAGGTACCAAGCAGGGCCTGATCCCCGGTGCCAGCTCAGTGTGAGAAAGGAGGCATGACTTTATTTCAGTGCTGGGTGCATGAGGAATCACTTTTCTAGCACGTGCTCACTCAGAAATCTTACCTACTGATTTGTAACCATGAAAATAAGATCTACTCCTTACTGTGCTGAAACTCACAGGCTAAACATTCCCTCAAATTAGTTGACATATTTAAATCACTTCTCAGAAGTTACTGACAGGAGAGCAGGGAGCTCTTGAGGGTCTCTAGTGGTCATTTGGGGAACATCCCATTCCTTCAATTCTCCTCTGATGCTCAAGAGCCTCCTACAATCACTTTCTTCCCCTTGAATGCATTCCAGGTACCTTCTCAGGAGGACTACTCTATTCTCGAGGCTAAGGTAGCCACTTGCACACATCAGTCACTGCACTGGGGGAATAGAGGGATCAACCCTGTCTGTTAATGTGAACAGAATTCATTATTTGTTACAGTTCAACATTTTCTCAACACCTTCCTTCTCTGGCAATTGCTCACAAGGATTTCTTTAAGTCACCTTGAAAATGTTTTTGCTGACATTATGTCTTTCCTTCAGAAATTAAGAAAGAAATCACAAGTTGCCTCCTGAAACCCTTCTGTTCATTTTTAAATCAGTTCATTGCTCAAGCAAAACCCACAGGCTCATGCCCGATTCTCTCCATGATCTATGATGTCATATTTTCCTGCAGCTGAAAGATTATGGGAAGAAAGATGGAAAGTTGTTGGTCCTGGGTGTTGTTATTTAGGGTTTGGATTTGTTCTAGTTAATTTGTTGGATGTTGTTGTGAGCTGGAAGAGGGGCCAGGTTGAAGACCAGACCAAAAGGGAAGTAGGATAATATGGGAGGGGACAGACAAGGAGGTGATGGGGAGAGAGTATAAGTTCCCTAGTACCCAGCCAAAGGGAAAGGGGACACGGTTCGCCCTGGGCTGGGCAAGGCAGTAAAAAGCAGCATTCTGTGGGAGTGTGTGTGTGTGTTTGGCTCTGGGGAGGGCGAGATACACACCCAGCTCAGGTGAATCCTTACAAAGAAACAGTTCTCTTTTGCTTTGATGGCTTTGTCCCCATTCAATGTCATCTAAGAGTTGGCTCCTTTCTAACACCTCTCTCCCAGCAGCTCAGAGCTGTATTGCACAGTGCTGGCTGTGTGCCTGACAGCACAAAGCACGCTGGCCTGGTGGCCCTGAATATTTCTGCAGGACACTCTGCATTTCCCCCCTTTGCCCTGGCTCAGTGCGCAACTCCAGCACTGCAGGCGCTTCCTCGCAGAGCTGAGTGAGGCCCTGGCTCCTGCAGATGTGAGCTGACGAGCTGTCCCTGCCTCCCGCTGGCCTCGGCTCCCCCGGCAGGAGCGCCGTGCCTGAAGGACGCTGCCCCGTGCTGGAGCCTGCGGAGCAGCCCGGCTCCCTGCCCTGTGCCCAGAGTGCTGCCCACACTGCTCACCTTGGCCAGGAGTTACAGGGCAGCCGGCACAAGAGTGGGGATCCTCGGCTGGGCCTGCAGCCCTCGGCTGTGCTTTGCCTTTCTCTCCTCCTGGGCAGGCTCCGGGCGGCCAAAGGCACCAGTCTGTGCTGTGCCCAGCACGGTGACGCTTCCCCTCGGGAGCAGCCGGCTGCCAGCTGGGCTCTGAGAGTGCAGCATTCGCCCGGGGCCACCCAGAGGCACCCAGGGCCGGGCTGCTGCCTCTTGCAGCTCCAAGGGCCTCGCTGCAGCTGCCTCTGCCCAGGCTCAGGCTGCTGCGGGCTCTGCCGGGGCTCTGCCGGGGCTCTGCTGGGGCTCCAGCCTGGGCAAGGCGGGGCCGGGGCTCAGCCCGCAGCCGCTGACAGCTCTGCACCAGCTCTGCGCCTTGCCGAGCAGCCTCCCTGGCCTTTCTGCTTTCTCACTGCGGCAAAACTCCCCTCCGGACAAAGAGATGGCCCTTAGGGATACAAATGCAAGTGGCAGGAACCCAAATGCTCTCGAGTCACAGCTCAAGGCCTGCATCTGCTCAGGATATTTGGGCTGCCCCACTCGTCCTTTGGTTCTGCCTGCAAATGCCACTGCCCTTTCTGCCTCCAACAGAAGTGCCATAGGTGGGTAAAACCCAGCCACTGGGTCATATGCCAAAGGCACTGTGGTCTGGAGAGGATGACTGAAGGAGAGCCTTCCCCACTTTCCAACCATACCAAAGAAGCCAACAATGTCACTTTCCATCTGGGTAGAAAAAAATGACAGTTCACAAGGAAATGTTGAGCTTTCTCAGAGGCTCAGAAGGAGGGGAATCTTTGAAAGGAGTTGAGGTTTAAGAAAATTTATTTATTTAAAACCTTACACTAAAATCCTTGGCTGTACTCCTAGCTACAATCCTATGCTACAATCCTATGCTACAATCCTAGCTATAATCCTACTCTACAATCCTCCTCTACGCTGGTGATGGCGAAAACAGTTTTAAGATGACTCTTCCGTTCTTGTCTCCTCCTTCCACTTCTTCACTTTCATGATGAGTGGCACAAGACTGGATGCAGGCTTGGCCAATATTACAAATGGATGCTGCACAAAGGGAAAAAAAAAACCAACAAGGAATCATTACTTTCTAAGCTACGAGCCTCAAAGGCAGGGGAATATTTTTTAAATGAAAAGGGATGTGAGTCAGAGTAGGTGTAAGGAGCAACAGTGGGGTAACAGTGGCATGGTTTGCTGCAAGAGCTGCTAAGTCCCCCAGGCCCAGAAATACTTCAGGTCTGAGCATCTTGATCTCTTTCAAGATGTCTCTGCTCATTGCACTTGGACCAGATGAGCTTAACAGGTCCCTGCCAGCCCAGCCCAGTCTAGGATTCCTGACTGTTTTCATTTGAACAGCACCAAGAGTGGTGGTGAGGAGGAGGGGGGCTCATCTGATGCCTTGCACTTGAGTGCAGGAGGAGCCCATCCCTGGGACACTGTTTCCCCTGCAGCCCCTGGGCATTTTTACCTGCAGCAGCTCCTTGGCAGACCAGCGCTGCGCCTCGTCTGTCTGCAGGCAGCAGCTCAGGAAGTCACGCAGCCGAGGGGAGAGGAGCTTGGGCTGCCGCAGCTCTGGGGTCCCTTTTCTGGCTATCAGGAGTCGAGCCTGGAGAAAAAGGAAACACGAGTCTCTCAGCTGCGTCTTTCACATCTGGAACTGCTCTCCCAGACCCCACTGTTGAAGCTGCACTCTGCAGTGGCAGTTTCTGCCTTGGCACAGAGGCAGAGATGACCTTCCTGCACCAACAAAAACCCCAAAGTCCGATGCAGCCACAGCTTTTCCAACATCAGCAGATCTTGCCTTGGCAGTTAATTTCCCTGACTGACATCTGTAGTGGAAACTACATCAGCAAAAGCACATTTTCTTCTCTGAAGAGTCCTCTGACCAGCTTGACAGGCTATTTAGAAGAGAGACTTTTCTCTACTAACTCACTCTACAATTTCCAAGGATTATTACATGAAAATGCCTGTTTGGGCACACAGGAAACACCTGCAGCTCTGTCTCTGTGCAGACTGCAAATTTCAGCTTCCCTTCTGTGGCAAAAGGAAAATTTTGGTGGTCAAATCAGAAGAGGAACAAATGCCATCCCTATGGTAGCCCTCTGCTCATGTGGACACTCAAGTCAATGCATTAATGGTATGTGCCCATCCTAGGAAGTGCCAGGAAACAAACGGGTGGCTTTGGCAGGCTCTCCACATCACCAGGCTTCAGCTTGGTGACATGGAGAAGGTGGTTTGGGCTAGGAAAGAAAGATAGTCACTAAGTGTTTCAGCACCACTGCTCAAGAAGCACAAGAGACTCTGTGGTCTTCACACCCTTTTGTCCAGGTTTCAGGCAAGTTTCCCTGTGAGAAGAATGGGGGTGCACTTCTTCTCTCCAAACCACTCTTTTAGAAACTTTGTTGCGTTTGGGTTTCTTTCCTTCATTTCAGGAAAGATAAGACCAGTTCTAAGCTGCTTGTTTCCTGTTCTTAGGGCCATCTAACACAGCCAAAAGAGCAGGAAGGACTTCTAAGCCAAAGCCAAATGTTGCCTGAGAAAGGGAGATTGTTTGTGTGGGGTAAGGCTTGAGTTCCCCCAGTGATGCAACCAAAACTCCAGCAGATGCTGATGTGCTGCAGGGACATTTTCAGAAAGGGACCGTGGGGGAAGTAGCTCCAGCAGATGGCAATGGGATTTTGTCCAGTGGCACACAGAAACTTGGGATAGGGGAGAAAGGCAGCAGGATCAGGCAGTATTTACACCTTACCGAGGGAGAATTTCTATCCCAGTAGGGAGGTTCTCCTTCCACCATTTCAATGGCCACAATTCCAAAAGACCATATATCCGTTTTGGAGCCATAAAGTTGACCTTTCACCACTTCAGGTGCCATCCACCAAGTACTCCCGACCATCGAGCTCCGTCTACTCTGCTCAGGGGTCAGTTGAGCAGAGAAGCCAAAATCAGCTAGGGAGAAAGCAAAAGACTGTTTTGATTGGAATCCTGTGCAGTTAGGGGAAAGCAAGCCAAAGAATCACCCAGTATAAGTTGGAGAATGTGCTGTTGAATCTCCTGGACAGCTGTCCCTGCTCTGTTTCCTCAGGACTTTAGCCAAGGAAATATGGCATTGGCTACTTAAAAAATCCCCCCATTTTTTACACTGCCTCCAGCAGTGCCTTTTGAAGCTTTAGACTTGTAGCTCCCTCCCTCTGGAAGGGACACATACAGAGCAATGCCACTCTGGACTGCTTGTTCCTTGCCATAGCTCTGTGCACGTTGCAGCCCTGTGGTCAGCTCACAGCAGGGCTCCCTGCACTGCCACCAGCACCATTTTGGGGGGGCTGGCAGTCACTCAAAAGCAGCCCCACACCCCCCATGTCCCTGGAATGCTACACCTGGCCAAGAATATACTGACCCAGCTTGACAGAGCCATCGGTTTTGAGTAGGATGTTGTGGCTCTTCAAATCTCGGTGCATCACATGGTTGGAGTGAAGAAAATCCAGTCCTTGCAGGCACTGAGAGAGAAAGCAGAAACAGGAGGGCAAAAAATCAGTGATGAGATTCCATCACACAAGAAAGGAAACAGCTCCCAAAGATTCCCTCTCCAGGGGAATGGGCAGTAATGGCAGAGCACAGTGCCACTGAGGGGAAGAGCTTGCTGCTCCAACACCAGCAGAGCAGCACCTTGCTAAAGAAAGGCACATCAGCTTTTCAAGGAGCACCAGAAACTGCTGGTGTAGACTCTGCGCTGCAAACCAGCCAGGGTGGCTGCTGCTGCAGTGGATGTGCTCAGAAGTAAAGAGCATTTTGGCTGCACTGCTAACCTTTTCAGCTGAGGCCTGAGAGAAACGTGTCTCTCTCTTTTCTTTGCTGTTCCTTTCTAATGCTGCCACCACCACCTTTGCTTTTACAGACAAGGAATGCAGTGCAGACAGGCCAAAGTTTAGAGAGGCAACATGGAGAACAGCAAATACAAGAGACAGAGAGAAAATGCAACAGCAGAAGAGAAGAGGACAAACACAGAAACCAGTGAGTGCAGGGCCACTGGCAGGCAGTTCACTTGAGATACTCTTGCTTGCCCAGAGCATTCCAGCGACACAGAAACAAAGCCTGGCACATGGAATCGCTCCTGTTCTGAGCCCCTTTCCAAGACAATCCTGCCCAAGCCCTGGGAAGCACAGCTGGGATCCCTGACTGACCTCTCGACTGATGATTTTAATTTCATCTTCAGTCATTTGAGTCTCATTGATGAGACTATACAGAGTGCCTCCATCCATGTACTCCATCACCAGCCAGAGTTCCTCATGCACAAGGTAGCTGAAAGAAGGAAACAAGGCCATGTAGGTGAACATGCATACATTGTTTTTTTGCTTAATTTTTGTTTCCAGATCCCTTTGTGACAAGGACAGAATTAAAGGAATAAACATTCCCTCCACTCTGTGCATTGCTTGCAGTCTGTGCAGTCTCAAGGAGAACAGCACATCTGTGAAAAAGGAGATGTTTTAGATGGCCAGCAGGCAAAAAGTGCAGTTTAGTAACAGCCAAGATGAAAAACTTGTCACGCGTGGTATTTCTGGAAAGAAGCACCTAGTGTTCCTGGCACGGCCAGCCATGGAAAAGAGGGGCAACAGTCCAAGGGAAATCCTCTCTAGGATGCTTCTTCTGCCTTGAAGAAACCTTAAAAAAATCAATCCTGTGACAACATTGAGGCAGTGAACTGACAGGGTACCGACTTCCTATGGTAGGGTTGATGCAGATTTTGAACAATTCTCCAACTATGTGTTTGAAAGCCAGGCAAGACTCCATGCAGACAAAATGCACTCTCTTCCCATCCATTGGAGATGAGTAGAGAAAAAAGAATTAACCAATAATTACCAGCTCTCTTTTCTGCCAGTGTCCAAAGTGGGTTTTTAGCCTCGCGTGCTTTTAGTATGGAAACAAACCTTCATGGGATGAGACCATGACCACTCACCTGTGTAAATAATTGACAACATGGGGACTCCTGTTCCTCTTCATGACCATGATTTCACTAATGACATCTTGCATCACACTCGGTCGTTGAAGATTGATTTTCTTGATGGCCACCTAGAATCACATTGAAAATCAGTAACTTTAGAAGTTGGTGGCACAAGACCACAACACACATGGGACAAGTAATTTTGCAATGACACAGGTGAGCCGTGCCAAAGTGCCTTGTGATTAGACAAAGGAGTCATTAGGAACTGACATTCCAATGGCACATTTCGCTGCTCCTTTGGGGACAGTTACAGGACACATGGCTCACAGACCACATTTTGCCTTGTCCCCTTGTTAACAATGGTGTCTCAACTATCACCCCCAAAGCTGTGAGCACACTCTCTGTTTCTCTGTCTGTACTTCAGAAGTAATGCGTGCCTTGGTACTCTGTGGATACATCCTGGGCTATAGGCAAGCCTTGGGGTTTTTAGGGATGCCTTGCAGATCTCTCCCTATGTGCAGTTCCCAAGTGCAGCACTGCAGGTGGCTAAGGAACTGCCAGGAACATTCAGATGTATTTGCTGGCAGCCAGAAATGAGCATTCAGGACTCTGAAGCCATAGTTCCAGAGAGCAGTGAGATGCTCTAAGGCACCACCTTTGTTTGAGCAACTGAGAGCCAGGGAGAGCATTCTTCTCTGAAAGGAACTGCTGCTCTCCTTGCCTTCCTTCTGGCAGCTGAGCAGGACAAAGACTGTCCCAAATGCAGTTGGCAGGCTGGCACCAGGCTGTGCTTCTTGTGCCTTTGCAGCAAAGCTCTGCCCACAGCTCCAGCCCCAGCTGACACAAGATAGGAAAGCCCTGGAGAGCAGCAGAATCTGCAGGGGCTGTTGGCATTTACCTCTCGTCCTGTGGCAGTGTTGACAGCTCTACAAACATCTCCAAAACCCCTAGAAACAAAACAGCAGCAAAGAAAGTAGAAGCCATTTAGATCTTGGAGTAAAAGCCAGCCCAGACAGGAGATCTCTGCTGGAAATGCCTCCAGCTTGCAGCATGCAGGAGGGGTCTGCCAGGAGGCAGATGATGCATTTTCCTCTCCAGTTCACGGGCACTGGGCCTGTTCCTGAAGCATTGGGGTTTTGTGCCTCAGCTCAAAAGACCAGGTGATTCTTTCATCTTGGAATTAAGTTTCTGGACTGGGAGGTTTTTATCCTGACCATAGACTATTTCCTTCAGCAAACTCTTGGGAAGAAATGTTCCTGAGAAGTGTTATTTCACTGCTATGATAGGGGGTGGGTTGCTGTTTCTGGCAGTGAAATAGAAGTGTCTTTGACAATGCCTTCTGACCACACTTACAAAGGCCAGCTGGTACTGAGACATGGGGCAGACTAATCCCACTGTCCAAGTATGTTTGCAGCTTGCCCGACTTCACACTTGACAGATATTCCAGCAGCAAATCACTTGCCCCATGATTGTGTAGAAGTAACTGTGGTTGGACTCACCCACGGCCAAGAATTTCCTGTTCAATGTAAGTCCTCCGGGGATTTTCCGTGCTCACTATTTCCCCTGATGGACAAAATATAGGATGGTCACTTGAAAGCAGAGATCCCACCATCCAAGAGATACAAAAGGCAGCCCCACTGGGGCTGGGCAGTCTGGGCTTCTGAGTCCTTTGTGGTCTGCTGGGTAACACCAACAACAACCACAAAAAGACAGGCAGCTCTGCAGTACAAGCAGGCCAGCACAGAGACTGATTTTGCACAGTCCTTTGAAGAGATCTCTTGACAGAAAGCAAAGCACAGGGAGATGCATTCCCAGGAGAGGAGGGCTTCTTCCCCACCCTGCAGCAGTTGGCCAAAAGAATGCCTTTCCCTTTGAAAACCAAGGCAGCTCATGCTGTAACCAATCCCAAGGGGGCCTTCAGCAGCAGGAGCCTCACCCTTGAGGAGCAGGCTGAGCTGGAAGACGCCCTTGCCCGTGCCCCAGGTGAAGAAGCACACTGCTTCTCCTCCCCCTGACTGCAGGGATCAGTCCCTGCCATTGCACTCGCCCTCTCAGCCCCGCACACGTGCCCATCTTCCCCCAGCGGGCAAGGGCAGCAGGGACAGCAGTGCTCCTCAGGTGCTGGCAGGACACGGACAGCTGCCCAGAGGAGATGTCACCCTCTGGGGGCCCAGCCCAGGCCATGCAGGAGCCGGCCCAGAGCAGGGGCTGCTCCCTCGGGGCAGCTCCGCGCTGCAGCGGCCGGGCAGCAGCGGGACTCTCCCAGCTAAGGAAGGCTCCAGCCTCGGCAGTCACAGCTGCCCTCAGGGGCAGGGCAGCCACCACAACAAAGCTGCCAAAGCCCAAGCACCGGCACTGACAAGCAGTGGGAAGAAGGCACAGCCAGAGCCAGCCCCTTCCAAGCTGGCGCTCCCACTGATGACACAGCAGGACTGACTTGGAGATCAGACACACGGAGGTGCACATCAATGCCCTTTTTGTGCCTACAGGTGATGGTGGACAGAGAGTCAACTGGGCTCTGTTCTCAGCCCCACCGGGTCTTATCTGAGAGCACAGTCCTGGCAGCTGTTCTGGGCAAAAAAATAAAGCAGATTGACTTGTGCTGCAGAATCACAAAGGGCTTGATGTGTTTTCCTCGAGATTGACCTGAGCAGGGCTTGAGCCAATCGGTAGTATTCTAAGAGTCATGGGAATGATTGGGAATCAGGTAGGAAAACGTGCCATGGATCTGAGCAATATACAGCAGAGGGGCTGGAGGCTCACTCCTGAGAAATGCCTACAGTGCACTTTGATCTGATCACACCACAGCAATGTGTCTCTTAGACACATCTTTCTAAGAACAAAACTAGGATATATAATACAGATTGTGATAAAATTATCTGTCTTTTCATTGGAGGCACAAAAATCCCCAGCTCTTGCTCTCTGTTTCTGCTGTCAGCTGATGTTCTTTCAAAGGAGTTCTCACTGACAAAAATATAATATTATCGTAAAAAATTCCTGTAGATGTAGTAGTGGTAATAAGAAAAGTCATAAAAATGACACCAGTAAGGCACATGGGGCAGAAAAGCTCCTTCAGGGTGGAAAACACCTCTACCCAAAAAAATCCAGAAAAAAACCCCAAACTAAAAACAAAACCACAACAAAGAGACAAAATGCCAAACCAATCAATTTGTTTGAAGTTGTTTTGCTCTGGTGATGAGTGAAAAGTCAGGAGTCTAAGGAGAATTCAGGAAGCTAACTCTTCTATCCAGTTTGGCCACTAGCACATAGGACTTGCCCGGATCATTTGCTAGGTCACAGCCTTCTGCTGATGCAACAACAATCCCTGCTCCTGCCTTTTGCAGATAGGGAAGCCCAGGCAAACCTCAGCATGTGCAAGCTGCCCTCACAGGCAGCAGGAACACCCAGGGCACTCTCTTGCTGCCTCGGAGCACAGCATTTCCTGTGCAGAGCCCTGAATGTCCCTAGGACACCAAAATGAGGAGGATCCTTTGGTCCAGCTATGCTGACACGTGCACACAAGACACTGTCCCTCAGAGAAGAAAGACACAAGACATACTCAGGAGCTCCAGGGCGTTGTCCTCCATCTCCTGTTGCTGGGCAGCAGCTGTGTCAGAGCTGGAGCTGAACAAACTGCCCGGGCTCCACTTCTTAGCTGGGGCAGCAAAGGCTCCTTTAGGTGACACTGCTGCTGCTGCTGCTGCTGCAGGTTCAACAGAAGAGTCTGTGTAGATCTGAGACAACAAAGGAGTTGGTGTCAGAAAAGTGGCTGGCAGAGATTAGCCCCCGATCCCCTTTCAAATGCAAGGCCTTAGGAAGATGCTGTCAGCCACATGCAGGCCTCTGCCATGGGTTTGTTCTGATGTCCACGTATGAAATTGGGTGGGTGAAATCCAAAGTCTGGTTTAACTCAAGTTCATGGCCAGATTCATTTTCCATTTTCTCCCAAAACCATTTGCATGGATTTTCTGAAAGGTGATTGCCAATGTGACCATTCCACTCTCTCCCAAGGACTCTTCTCCCCCTCCAAGGGCTGCAGACATACCTGCAGCTCCTTGTTCAAATGTTCTACCTCTTTCCATGGAGTCCTCTTTTTCTCCACCATACTCAGAACATGCCCAACTGGCAGTGCTTCTGCTCGAAACAGTTTCTGTGCCTCAGAGGAATCCTGGGGCTCCTCATTGCCAGTCACTTGCTGGAAATCTTTGCAGGCTGCCAGGCCAGATGTCAACGCTCCCACCTCAAGTCAAAGAGAACAAAGCAGTCAGAGAGTCCAGCTTGTCCCTGTCAGCCAAGAGTCATCGACTGTGAGGAGAGACCAGATCCACAAGGGATACAGACAGCTTGTTTCCAGATCCCTCTGGGTCACCGTGTTCACCTGAAAGAGCACCTCAAGAAACAAGGAGAGCAGGAACAGGCCAGCAGGAATGCATTCAGATGCCTGCTGGCCAAAAGGCCAAAGCACTAGGGCCACTGTCCAGGGCAGCAGCTGAGATTCAGCAGAGCAGGGAGTGTCCTTCAGAGTGTCTGGGACTGACACTAGAGCAGGATGGCACTCAGAGGCATCACCCCATGCCCCTGCTACTCTGCAGGGGAAAGGCAAGAAGGGCACAAGGCACCAGGTTGGTGACTGCAGTGGCTGTTGCTGGTTCACTCACTGCTTTTTCTAGAGTCTCTTGCTCCTCAAGGAGATGAACTTTCTCTTCTCTTTCTCTTGGAATTATCATTTCTTCCTCCAGCCTCTTGTCTGTTGCCTTGATCCTAGCCTGAGTTTGCTGCAGCCCCTCACCAAAGTTCTGTAAAGAACAAGCAACAGAAACTTGCATGAGTGCAGTGGCTGCCACTCTTGCACTCACCTGGTTTTGTTGATTGCGCCTCTGCCGATAAAGGTTGCAATACTCTTGAATTCTTCTCATGGCTTCTTGGTTCGTCCTCTTCACTGCCATGCTGTCACACAGAGCTTTGGGCAGCTCTGCTTGTGCCTCTGCCTCGGTGTTCTGTACACACAAATGCAGAGCAAGTGACTGGGAACTGCCACCAGGCTCAGCTTTTCCTCTCTCAGCCTCCAAATCACATTCATTCAGCCACTTCTTTCTGCTTCCCTGCCCACCTCTGCTTCCATTGTAACCCTGCTGGCCCAGTGCTGATCTCTGCAGATTACAAGGCTCTGTGCTTTCAGTGCCTCTGGAACTCCTGGCCTCCTCAGTCCCAAGAGCTCCATTTGATGCCCCTCTTCCTGCCCTTCACTCTGTCACCTGCCCAGCCGGGCTTACCTGGCCATTCTCCTGTGCCTCTTCCACCTGCTGCCTGAGCAAGATGGTCTTCAACATCCCATAAAACGTTTGTGGGCCAAGATTCCAAGACTGCTGTGCTCACACATTCCCAAAGCACTGGGCTGCTGCTCTCCTGGCTCATTCTCTGCCCGTGGGGAGGCACTGATTCCAACATCACACTGGCACTACAATCAGGCTCCATCTGGGGCTGAGGCTCCAACAGCCCCTTAGGAAGCTGACAGGGAACGTGTCTTTGGGCACACAAGAGAAGAGTGCCCCCACGCAGTCATGGACAACACAATCATCTCTTAGCAGCTAATTAAAAGCCAAAAGACAGGTTGACTCTGAGCCCCTGTCAGCTCTCTACTGACTGCTCTGCCTGAAGAGGCAAAAGAACAACCTGACAACAAAGGCACCAAAATCCCTGACTTCAAGCAGCAACTCCACATCCCCAGTGTGTCTCTGAAACGCTCCCAAGCACAGGTAAAAAGCTCGCGGGGACAAACCACCTCAAAGAACTTGTGTTGTCACATCAATACTTGTTGTGCTGTGGGTACTTGGCAAGTCTGTGGAGGGGGACAGGTGTCCCCAGACCACAGTGTCCCCCATGTATCCAACAAGGCTGAATGCAGTGTCTTTGACATGCTCCCTCCTCTGCAGACAGGGAGCCTTCCTGCTTCAGGCTGGCCTCTATCAGAATCCCAGCAAGCTGGGGCCTAAACATGACAGCTCACAGCCCATATTCCAGGTGTCGCTGGCTGAGGAGAATTGTTGGGTCCTGTCAGGACTCAAGCACTCAGCATCCTCAGGCACCAACAGCACGAGCTGGCTGCTCAGAAACTTGCAGACCTGCCTTGCACTAAAGACAGCACCCTCCAGAAGTAGCACTTACTGTCTGGGAAAGTTCCGGCTGTGGTGTGACCACAGCTGGAGGATTGCGATCATTTGGCTCCTCTTCGGCCTCTTCTCCAGGAGCACAGGGAGCCAGAGGAGACTCTGCTCTTGCTTCTTTGCTCTGTGGACAGACAGGAGTATGAGACACAGGCTCATTTAGAACCTTCTTTCTCTTCAGGTTGAGAACCAGCTCTGCTAAGCACAAATCATCAACTTTGATAGCAATGGGATTCTAAGTCACTCAGACTAAATTGAAATGGGCTGATTCAAGAGTACCACAAATTGCTCTGAATTAGATATTCCCCCCCTGGCTACTATCAGGAAGCAACGTTCTCTCTGCAAAATTTGGCTTATAGTTCTTTTAAAGCTCTGCAATGGAAAATTAGGAAATAGCCAGTGATGCCTTTGCTCTTGCTGCTGCAGACAGGGAAATGGATTTTCTTGCAGCCTACTCAGCTGGCCCTCTACACTCCACTGCCACAGGCCAAGCTGACAGCTTGCTGCACAATTCTTAAACACCAGCAACATCAAATGTTCCTTTCTCACTCACCTCAGGATCCGCACCTTGGAATACCCGGCTCAGGTGACCTGCAGTGGGCAAGGGAAAATGAACCAGATGCTTTGAGGTAACTGGAAGCAATCAGAGTATTTTTAGAAGGCCTTTCAAGAAGGTCTCCCAGTCCACATTTTCAAAGTTGTCCTGCTTGACCCAGCAAAAGGAAGAAGTGACAGACTCTGCTGCCACAGACCCTCCCATGGAGGGAACACAACCCCTGCAGGTTCCCTTGCAAATGCTGCCCCACAGAGTCCTGGCTACAGACACCCCCTTTTGAGCTGAAGGTGTTGACAGGAACTTTACCCAAGTGGCATCCAAATGCTCCTGTTTCCAAATCAACTCAGTCACTAAGAAAGAGCAGGAAGACACAAAAGCCAGGTTAGGTGACACCCAGGGAAAACCTCTACTTACATGCCAGGTTAGTCAGGTAGTAGCTGAAATAACCAATGCCATAGACAGTGCAAACTACAGCAGCGAGTTGCTCAATCATTGTGGCAACTGCTGTGCAAGTCTGCAAACTGTGCTCAAACACCAGAAAAAAGCAAGTCTCTTGTCAGTGTGCAGCTGCCCACTGACAAAAGCCTGAAGCAGGAGGACGCTCCTGCACCAAGCAAGCCCAAGAGCTGCTCTGACACCCCTGAGGCCTTCCATGCACCAAGGCAACCTTGAGATGTCCCCACGACCACGTGGCGACCATGCCCTGACATCACAAAGCAAACGCTCTGTGATGGTCTGTGAATTGATGCCATGGATGGACTGATGTTCGTGTAGGCCTCGGCTGCATTTTTACCTCTGTTCCCCCTCGGCTGCCTTTTTCAGCTCTTGTTTGTCCCCCTGTGCCCCTGTGTCCCCTGTGGCTGGGCTGGGTCCGAGCTGGCGGCCGGGCCGGGCGGAGCAGCAGTTCCAGCCCCGGGTGTCCCTGCAGCGCTGGGAGCTGCCGGTGGCCCCAGGCACTGTCCCCTGAGTGTGACGGAGGGTCACACGTGCGGCTGCTGTTAGGAGCACGAAAAGACGAGGCAGGCCAGCAGGAGGTCAAGAAGGAAAGCTTCTACTTTATTTTTCTGACTCCATATATATACAAATTTACAGACAGGCCAAGATTGGCTACACAGGTAGCCACTTCTTTGACCTCGTTGGTGACCATCACCATCAATCATCATTCTCCTCCTAGAGAGGAAGAATGTAAACAATTCTAATAATATACATAGTTTACTTGAAGCTGCGTGAGAACAAAATGCAAAAGTGAAAAACAGGCAAACTTGAGGTAACACCTGAGGGGCTGCTGAAGGACGGGGAGACACAGGGGGCTGAGGGGGCTGAGGAGGCGCTGACGCTGCAGGGACGGTGACCTTGAGCTGCTGGGGGCACTGAGGGCTGTGGGGGAGCAGAGGGCCATGGTGGCACTGAGGTGACAGGGAAGTGGCACAGGCTGAGGGGGTGGCGGCTCTAAGGGGCCGGGATGGGTCAGAAGGGATGGAGTGGGGTGAGAGGAATGTGAGGGGCTGAAGAAACCAAAGGGGGCCGGGGCTTTGCCCAGGGGACGGTGGAGCTGAGGGGATGGAGGGGCCAGCAGGGAGCACACAGGGCTCCGGGCCTGCAGCTCTGCCAGGCCTTGGCACCAATTCCAGAGGCTCCACTTTGGCCACAGCTGCCCTGCAGACCTTGAGGGCAGGCGCAGACTGCCAGGAGGCAGCAGGGAGAAGCTGAAGGCCACCAGCTCCAGCAGGGACCAGGGAGCTGCTGCTGCCAGCCCAGAGCCCGGGGGAGGCCGCAGGGCCGGTGGGGCAGGTGGGGCTGAGGGTGGCCTGGGCTTTGGCCGTGGGCTTTGGACAAACTTTTTCCTCCTCACCCTCCTGGGGAGGTGCTGGGATTTGCCCTTCCCTGACTGAAGGGCAGGTGCTGCCAAGGGAAACGTCCCGATCCTGACTCAGTGTTCCCTTTGCTTCCCACATGTCCCATCTGCTGTCCCTGCCCAGGAGAGCTGCTCTGCACGGGAGGAAGAGACCCAGGGAGAGCCTGGGCACTTGGGCAGCTGCAATCCCTGCTGATGGAGCTGGAGCTAGAGATGGCTACAGCTGGACTGAGAGAGTTACAAGTTGATGGTTATTAACCTGTGTAGGCTGGTATTTGTACAGGTATAGATGTATGTATATTGTTCTCTTGATACATGTATATTGATGTGTTTACACCTGTATTTATATTGACATACTTGTTCAGATGTATGGCTGTTATAGTTGCGTTGATGCAGTTCTAAAGATTCTTATATTGGTACATCGATGTTTGTACACTTACAGATAGGTTTGTGATGTGTGTATTTCTACATGTCTTGCTTTATGTCATATGAATTATAGATTTACATCTGTATATTGTATGGTTATGTATTTACAAATATTTCAATATCTCTTGAGTTGTCTGGTTATAGAATTCTTTTTCTTTAGTACTGGGTCTGGGATTCTTTAGAGAGAAAGACTGATGGTTTTCTATTTTTATATGGGCTGTACAGTTTAAGTAATATGTAATGAATTAAATTGTTAAACTTCCATTTATATTTGTGTGTAGTGAGTGGTTGAAGAGGCTGCAAGAAAATATATTTTAACTGAAGTTTATATTTGTATCTATTTACATAGCCCAATTGTAACAATAAACTAGTTTTATTAGCTCTAATTGATGTTGTATGTTTCTCTACTGGCAGTGCAGGTGTAGCAATTTAAAATAAATTTCATTTTTAAACCATATTCAGTTTCAATTCCATTTTTAAATTTAATTTTAAAGTTGATTTTTGTGTATTTGTACACTTGTATTGCAGATGTAAGGATCTTCCATCAATTCAATGTTTCCACTTAAAGAAGTGAAGAGGTGTGCTATTCAGAGCATAGGGCAGATGTAAATGTAATGATGGGGGAGGATTTTGTCCATGGAATTCTCTGTCCATGCCCAGCACATCATCCACTTGCACTCAGGCTGGGTGAGGGGAGCAATAACTGTGATAACCCAATCTGCCTTGCTGTGTACTGATACACTTTGTAGCAGTGAACATTAGAGGTAGTGCCAGATTCTTACTTAGCATCATGACACACTGCTGCTTCATTGCAAAACTGCCTCAGTGTGGAGAAAATCAGCTTAATTTGCTGTCAGTTTAGGTAGGTGTGGTGAGAAACAGTGACACAGATTAAAACAGGTTTTCTAACCTCGTCATCCAGAGGGAATTCTCTATGGCCTTTTCTTCATTTCATGCGCAACATTTTTGAGTTGTTCTGTATCCTTCAGGGAGGTATCCACTAGTGACCAAAAAATAAAAAGGGATTATGACATTCATTCTCTTTTAACCCATATTTGCACTAAGCTGTAGCTTAGTAAGAAAAAGGATAGATTTTCTTTAGTCATGGAGTGTGGAATAAATGGTGAAGGAACAGCCACAATCCCAGCTGTAAGAACAGCGTGTTCTTGGTCTTAACAGGACATTATGGACAAGAAAGGCTCACAATTTTCATGATTCAACTCTTTGGTAAAACCAGAATGGTTCATGGTGTCAAACTAGCAGGGGATGGAAATAACAAATGTCCCTGGGCTGGGGCAGAAGCCTGGGAGTCAAAGGCTTGGAACAAGACACCTGGCAAAGCCAGCCCAAGGGGCAGGCAGGCTTTCGGCTCAAGGCAAGAGGGAGCCTGTGCTGCCAGCACGGGAAGGGACTCCAGGCACAGGAGCTGGCTGGCGGCAGGAGCAGCTCCTGCTGTCACTGCCAGGGAAGGGCTGGCAGCACGCAGGAGCAGCAGGCACACTGCTGATGGACAGCTGGCAAGTTGGAGCGGGCCAGCCGAGGAACAAGAGAGGTGCTGCCGGTTGGAAAAGTCGTTTGTGACATGGCTGGATCAGTCTCACCAAGGTCAGAGTGTTACAGTCCGTGCCATCATGCCAAATGCCTTCCAGCACAGAGTCCCCATGGCCCAAGCAGAAGCAGCAGCAGCAGCCCTGATACAATGCATTCTGTTCCTAAATCATCCAACCAGCTACAAACACGATGCTACTCCTCTCTTTTTGCACCTATCCTGGTCTAACACAGTTATGGGACAATGGGGTCATTTCTTACACAAGGCCTACACCTACAGCCTGTCTATTCTGTCCAGCAATGTCAGCAATGCTCTGGTATGCTTACGTTATGTCTAGGACAGTTAACTTAGTAAAAGGTAGTGCTACTGAACTTTAAACTGGACTTTGAGCCTTTCTATCAACTAATACAGTCTCTTCTTTGCTTAAGACACTTAAGGCATATTTTTATTCCATTTTACTCATAAATTTGCTCATATTTTACTTACCTGAAACTAAAACTTACATTCTCACTTCATGTCTGTGTGACTTCATGAATCTCCAAGGGTTTCAAACCAACCCCTGCATTATTTTCTGCCTCTCAGCCTGTGTGCACGGGGTCCTGGGAGATTTCTATCTGCTTTCCAACTGGGCTGGGACACGACTCCATGGGTCCCTTCTCTCCTCATTCCCAGGTCTCCACACGGTGCAGGTGGTTTCCAGCTGTGACCTCCTGTCCAATGGAGAATCCATGGATCCCATAGGTATGGCTACGACAGGTGGGATTTCATCTCCTTCCAGCTGGGATCCAGGAGATTTGCAGTGTCCCATGGTGCCACTGGATCACCCAGAGGTAATGGGAATCAAAAGGGATCATGGTGGAGCAGATGAAGCATCACCTGGACACACCTGTGTGGAAGAGCACCCAAAAGACATTAGATATGGTCAGGAGGCTCTGGAGCACAAAGGTGGGTGTGGGAGGGGAAGGGGAATTCCTACAGGAATGTGGCATTCAGAAATGGGGAGACTTGGGAATGCAGGAATTCCTGGAGAATTTCCATGGCTGGAGCTCACTCTCATCCCAGTCAGGTGAGAATTCCATGGATGGATCTCCCCCACTACCCACTGCCATAGGAATTCCATGGGGCAATGATTTGAATCGATGACCAATCCAATAATGACATCAGTGAGATGAGAAGCAATCCCTACTGGGATTCCGTGGGCCGTAAATGCCAATCCTTTCCCCAGGTCGGCTCTGTTGTGCCTGTGGCAGCACCCGGGGAGTGCCCTGTCCCAGCCCTGAGCCCAGCATGAGCCTTTCCTTGGCTGTTCTCTGCCCTGCCCAGGGCAGGAGGGCACTGCCCCAGCGGCTTTGGTGGCCCTGGGCACCCGGCCGGGCTCCAGCCCCTGCAGGTGGCTCCTTGGGAATGTTCCAGAGCAAAGCTTAAAGCCAACAACAGTTTCTGGAGGGGATTGTTCCCCCTTGGCCTGTGCTGGGAGCCCAGGGGCAACAGCCCGAGCACAACAGCCCAGAGTGCTGGAGCTCAGAGTCCCTGGGCCAGGCCGTGTGTCCCCCAGCTGTCCCCTGTCCCTTGGCTTTGTGGGGCTGGGGGTGGCAGCAGGACCTGGGGCAGCCCTGGGGAAGAAGAACCCTGAGCCTCAGTTCCCCCAGGGGGGCCCAGGTCACTCCCAGTATGGGCCCTGTGGCTCCCAGTCACCCCCAGTGTGATCCCAGTCACTTTCATTCACATTCAGTGTGATCCCAGTGTCAACGCTGTAACTCCCAGTATGATCCCAGTATGATGCCAGCATGGTCCCAGGGGTTCCCATTCACCCCTACTATAGTTCGAGGCACTCCCAGTATGGTTCCAGTTATCCCCAGTATGATCTCAGTCACTCCCACTACGGCTCCACTCCTTCCCAGTATGATTCCAGTATGAAGCCAGTCACTCTCACTAAGGTGCCAATTGCCAGCAGCATGGTCCCAGTTGCACCCAGTATGGTTCCAACCACTCCCAGTCTGATCCCAGCCACTCTCAGATACTCCCAGTATTATTCTAGCAATACCTTTTTAGGCTTCCACTGTGATCCCAGTAACTCCTGGTCTCTCCCAGTAAATCCCAGTTGCCCCCAGTGTGTTTCTACTGACTCCCAGTTGCTCCCAGTAGCTTCCAACATGATTCCCTGCTCACAGTCACCTCCAGCATGATTCCAGTCTCTCCCTGTATATCTCAACATGACCCCAGTTGCCCTCAGCCTGCTTCTAGTCACTTCCAGTGTGATCCCAGTATGACCCCAGTCACTCTCAGGGTTCTGCCAGATGCTCCCAGTATGTCTCCAGCATGGTCGCATTTCCTGCCGGTGTAATCCCAGTTGCATAGATCCAGTCACTTCCAGTATGATCCTGTTCTGATGCCATGATGATCCCAGTTGTCCTCAGTATAGTCTCAGTTGCTCCCAGTTCCTCCCAGTCTGATCCCAGTTGCCCTTAGTGGCCCCAGCATACACCCAGTCATTCCAAGCATGATCCCAGTATCAGTCCACAATGATCCCAGTCTCTTCCAGCATGGTCCCAGTCAAATCATTTGCCTCCAGTGTAGACCCAGTCACTGCCAGTCCCTCTCAGTGTGTTCCTAGTCACCGCCAGTATGGTCACACACACTCCCAGTATATCCCAGTTGCCCTCAGCAGAGTCACTCCCAGTCACATCCACGTGGCCCTGTAAGGTTCCAGTTTCCACCAGGATGATCCCAGTCACTCTAAGTCAATCCCAGTTGGTCCCACTGTGATCTCTGTTCCTCAGTTCTGGTCCTGCTGGGTCCCAGTGTGCTCTGATCCTGCTCCCAGTGGGTGCCGTTCCAGGGCCCGGTGTATCATCCTGGTGTCCCAGCCTGCCCCAGTCCATCCCGGTCCCTTCCCGGCAGCCGCCACCCTTTCCCGGATCCTGCCCCTCCCGGCCCCGGAGCTGCCGCCGGACGCCCCCCCAAGATGCTGCCGGAGCTCGGGGGCTTCGTCTTGGGCTTCGTCTGCCGGGGCTGGGGCTCAGCCTCCACTGCGGGAGAAGGTCAGGGGGGGCCCCGGGGCCCGTGTCCCCCCTCGGAGCGCCTGTGACTCCCCCCTGTCCCCCCATGCCGGGCTCAGCCCCTTTTCTCTCCCCACAGCTCCTGACCCAGCTCCTGCTCCCCCCTGCGAGGGGCTTTGGGGAGCCCCCGGGACCCCCTGGAATCCCCATTCCTGGGCACTGGGAGCCCCCCGCATCTCCTTCCCCAGCTCCGGGACCCCCTGCACCCCCTGATCCTGCACCGACACCGCCCCGCACCCCCTTGCCCGGGGATCCTCCTCTCCCAGCCCCTGCATCCCCTGTTTCCGTCAGCCCGGGGAGCCCCGGACCCCCATTCCCGGCCAGCCCGGGCCACCTCACCCCCAGGCCTCCCTTTCCTGGGAAACCCGAGCTGGGCACGGGGCTCTCCGGCCGCTCTGGCACTGAGGATCACCCGAAGGAAAGGGACAGAACAGGAGCGAGCGAGGGAAGGAGATCGGGAATCCGGGATCGGAGTCCCCGCGCCCAGTCCTGCTCCGCCGGGGCTGGGAGCCGCAGCCGCAGGGAAAAATGGATCCGCGGATGGCGGCGCTTCCCCCGCTTTGGGCCGGAGCCAGCGGGTTCCCGGCAGAGTTGGAGCGCAGGCGCCGGGAGTTGAGCACAGCCCGGCCCGGGGGTCCCGCAGGGCGCGGCCGAGGAGGGTCCCGGGGGATGCCAGGAGGGGATCCCGGGGAATTCCCGGGAATTCCGCCGTGCGCTCCCGCCGCGCTCCCTCGGGCACTTTGGCTGCCGCCTTCCCCGCCCTGCGCCGCCGGGATCTGCCCGGCGACCGGTGACGTCACTGCACACTCGGGCTGCCATTGGCGGGCAGCAAAGAGGGGCCCCGAACCCCCATTGCTGGGCGCCGCCATCCCCCGAACCCCCATTCCCGGCCGTGGGCTCCACCTGCACCCCCTTATCCGGCACCAACAGCCCCTGCGCCCCTTTCCCGGCCATCCCGCCTCTCGCTGCACCCAGAGACCCCTTTTCCTTAACCGAGAGACCTCCTGCACCCCTATTCCTGCCCTTCCCAGCACCCAGCCCCTCCTTTCCTCAACACTGAGGACACCTGCACCCCTATTCCCAGCCATCCCGGGTTTTCCCACATTTGGATGGGAGTGGAAACACTGGGGACCCTTGGAGCTCCCTTTCCTAACTACAGGAACCCCTTTCACTCCACCCATCCCACATCTGCCCGCCCCCAGCCTCCCCTTTTCTCAATCCCGGAACCCCCAAAGCCCCTTCCCTGCTCTCCCAGCTCTCCCCGTGTCCCCTTTCCTTCCCCCGTGACCCCCCAGCCCCCAAATCTCCGTGTCCCCCCAGTTCTCCTCTCCCTGCGGTCCCTGCCCCTGGCGCTGGCGGAGCCCGGCCCGGGCTTCCCCCAGTTCCTGTCTATGGGCTCCCTGGATGGGATCCCCTTCCAGCGCCGCCAGCACCAGCGGGGCCGGGCGGAGCCGCAGCCGCCGGGGATGGCGGCCGGAGCCCAGCCGGGATTTTGGGATGGCCAGAGCCGGCACAAGGAGCGGCACCGGCACGGGACCACCGGGGAGCTGCAGATGCCGCAGGAGCAGCACAGCCAGAGCGGGGCTCAGCGCGGGGAGCCGGGCCTGGGGGATCTGTGGGGCTGCCACGGCACCTGTGGGGCTGCACTGGGGATCTGTGGGGCTGCGCCGGGATCTGGGGCGCTGGGATGTGCATCCCTGCAGATCCAAGGGGCTGGAATGAGCCTCTGTGGGTCTCCATCAGACTCCGAGGCTCCGTGGGGCTGCAATGGGGCTCCGTGGGGCCGGGACACGATCCCGTGGGCCTCCATGGGTCCAGTCCCTGCCCAGGTCTCCACACGCTGCAGGAGGTTTCTGGCTGTCACCTCCTGTCCCACGGGAGCGTCCGCAGATCCCATCGGCTCGGCTCCCACGGGCAGGAATTCCTCTCCTTCCAGCCGGGATCCGGGGGATTTGTGGTGGCCCACGGCACTGCCCAGGTCACCAAGAGGTGCTGGGAACACGAGGAGATCGAGGCTGAGGAATTCACAAATCCCCTGGGACACACCTGCACATCTGGAAATATGTCAGATATGGGCGGGAGGCACTGGAGCCTGAGGAGGGGAGGGCAGAATTCCCATGGGAATGTGGGATTTGGAAATGTGGGATTCGAGAGGGCAAAATCTGGGACCATGGGAGTTCCCGTGGGACTTCCATGGATGGACCCCACTGCTGTCCCATTCCCATGGGAATTCTGTAGATGGATCTCACTGCCACCCCATTCCCATGGAATTCCATGGGCAGATCCCATCCCCATCCCACTGCCATGGAAGCTCCAATCCGTTTCCCCCCCCCAAAACCATTCTGGGGGTCGCACTGTTCTTTGCCCTCCCCACCCCCAGAAGACTCCGGGGGGTCCCCCCATGACCCACCCAGCCCCCCCAACTTTTCCTGGGTCCCCCCTCATCCTCCCACGGGGATTCCTGGGAGTGCTCCCGTGTCACCTCCCCCAGGACTTTGGGGGTCCCCCTGACCTGTCTGTGCCCCTCCCCTGTTTCTGCCCCCCTGTGATGGTGGGGTGTGGGGGCCGAATGCTGGTGCCCCCCACCTGCAGCAGATCCAGCGCTGAGGGGAGTTCAGGGGGTCACTATGGACTTGGGGTCCCCTGGGATTTGGGGTGACTCCCCGGGCCCCCAGGATCTCCCTGAACACGCTGACGCTGCCCGTGGGCAGTGAGAAGGTTCAGACCCGGCACGGGGTCCCAGCTCTGTCACCAGCATCGCCCAGGGACCCCAAAACCTCCTGGGTTCTCCCAAACCCCTGGGACACTTCAACCTCCTGGGGTTGCCAGAAACATCCCTGGAATTTCTGAAAAGTCCCCAAGACCTCAAAACCCCAGACAGAACCCCCCAAAACCTTCTCAGGACATAAAAATTCTCACAGGACCTCCCAACCCCCCCAGACCCCCCTGAGAAGGTTTATACCTGGCACGGGGTCCCTATCTCTGTCACCGGCAGTTTCCCCAAAACAGCCTTAGGTTCCCCTTGGGATCACTTCATCCTCCACTTCAGGACCCCTGAAAAACTCCCTCAGGAACACCCAAAAATCTACTGTGACCCCAAAACCCACCAGGATCCACAAAACGTTCCCAGGAAACCCTCATAAATGTTTATACCCAGCACGGGGTCCCCATTGCCATTTTCAGCATCACCCGGGACCCTCAAACCCTCCCGGAATCCCCAAAGCATCACGAGACCCCCAAATGCCCCCCAAGACTCTGCCACCAGAATCAACAGGAGTGGTGTTGCCCTTTAAGGGGAGTTACAGTGGCAACCGACAACAGCGGCGCCTCTTAAAGCAGCGATGGTAGAGGGAATCCCAAAAATCCACCCTGCAGTGCAAAACATCCACTACAGGGGCTTGGAATGTGGGCCCTGCTAAAAATGTCGGTTGAAAGGGTCATGCCCCCACCTTAAAAGGAGTTTGTGGACCTGCGACCTCACAAACAGCCTAAAATAAGGAGGAACAAACACCCCTTTAGATGTGGAATCCCACCTGGATCCACCCCACCTTGGATGGCTGGAGCCATTGCGCTGGCCCTGCGCCCTCCAAGTATGATCCCAGTAGGATCCCAGTACAGCCCAGTCACTCCCACTCCTGGCCTCCCCCTCATCCCTCTCTGCGTTCTGACCTTTCCCGGCTCCATTCCCGCCCCTCCTGCAGGCTGTGAGGGCTTTGGAATGGGGGAGGAAAAGGAGGATGAGAGAGGAAGAGGCAGAGCAGCAGAAGGAAGGGGGAGGAAGAAGAGCAGAGAAGAGCCACCGCGTGGCTCCAGTGCTCCCTGAACCCGCAGCTCCTGGGAACATCGGCCCCAATCCCGCAGGTGCCCAGGGAGGGGGAGCCCCAAATTCACCCCACATTCAGCCCAAAAACAACACAAAATTACCCCCCAAATGGCCAAAACCCACTGAATACTGTCCCAAAACTCTCCCAAAATTATCCTAAAATTACCCCCAAAATTCAGCCCCAAAATCTATAATATCAGCCCTAAAAACGATCCCAAAATCAGACCCAAAATCAGTGAAAATTCACCCCAAAATTAACCCCAAATTAAACCCAAAATTGTTCCAAAATTACTTCAAAATTCAGCAAAGATCAGCCCAAAAACCACCCAAACATCTGCTCCAAATGCTCCCCAAATCAGCAGAAAATGGTCCCAAATCAGCCCAAAAATCACCCCAAATCTGCCTCCAAATTCAACCCAAACATTCCCAAAAGCAGCCCCAAATCCAGCCCCAAATTACCCCACAAACCAGTGAAAATACAGCACAAACTCACCTCAAAATTCAGCCCAAAAGGACCCCCAAAATCAGCCCACATCACCTCCAAATTCTCCTAAAATTCAGCCCCCAAATCAGACCAAAACAGCCCAAAATTCAGCAAAACCTACCCCCAATGCAGCCCAAAGTGTCCAAAGTTCAGCCCAAAATCAACCCCAAAACCAACCTCAAATTCAGCCCCAAAATTTCCCCAAATCATCCCAAAAATTCCTGAAAAATCAGCCCCAAAACAGTCAACATTCAGCCCAAATTGCCGTTCAATTGTCCCCGAATCAGCCAAAACTTCAGCCCCAAATCAGCCTCCAAAGAAACCCCAAAGTTCTCCAAAAATTCTTCCAAAAGGCAGCCCAAAATCACCTCCAAATTCTCCTACAATTGTCCCCAAAGAAGCCAAAATCACCTCAGAATCCAACCCCAAATCAGCCCCAAATTCGCTCCACATTCAGCCCAAAAACAACACAAAATTACCCCCCAAACGGCCAAAACCCACTGAATATTGTCCCAAGACTCTCCCAAAATTATCCTAAAATTACCCCCAAAATTCAGCCCCAAAATCTATAAAATCAGCCCTAAAAATGATCCCAAATTCAGACCCAAAATCAGGGAAAATTCACCCCAAAATTGACCCCACATTAAACCCAAAATTGTCCCAAAATTACCACAAAATTCAGCCCAAAAACCACCCAAACATCTGCTCCAAATGCTCCCCAAATCAGCCCAACATTCAGCCCCAAATGACCCAAATTTCTCCCAAAAACAATTATCACAAAGTCAGCCCAAAATTCAGGCAAAAATGCCCCCAAATCACGCCCAAAACTGGCTTTAAATCAGCCCCATTTCAGCCCAAACAGTCCCAAAACCAGCCCCAAAATACCCCATAAATCACTGAAAATTCAGCACAAACTCACCTCAAAATTCAGCCCAAAATGACCCCCAAATTCCACCCACACCAGCTCCAAATTGTACTAAAATTCAGCCCCCAAATCAGCCCAGAACCGCCCAAAATTCTGCAAAATTACCCAAAAATTCAGCCCAAAAGGAGCCCCAAAATCAGCCCACATCCCCTCCAAATTCTCCTAAAATTCAGCCCCCAAATCAGCCTAAAACAGCCCAAAATTCAGCAAAAGTTGCCTTTGCCCACCTTAGAAGGGACAGAGCCGATGTGGCCAGTGCAGGTCCGACCCAGCCCAAGCCCTGCCTGAGCCCCTCTGGCCACCCTTCCCACTGCTAATGCTGACCCCGAACAGGCTCCAGCCGAGCCCCTTCGGTGCTTGGTTTGTGTGCTCTTCCCATCTAACGGGAAGGAACCCTCCTGTGCCCTGGGCCTGGTGATATTTGCTTGGCTGGAGTGCAGTTTCCCATACAAAAGGCACACACGGTTGTTTTGTTTGGGCTTTTGTCCTAGGATTTGCCTTACACAAGTGATGTTCCTCACAGCTCAGCACTACGATGCCAACAGCAGCAATACAGAAAACCACTCTGGGACAGGGCACCAGAAAAAGCCACCTCCAGCCTTGCCAGAGATAGGACAGGAGCACCCTCCGTGCGATGCCTGCTGAGTGAAGTGGAGCTGGCGGGGCCGAGCCATCAGCATTCTGCGTTTACCTTTCAACAGAGTCAAGACGGAAAGAGAACAAATCTCTCTTGGAGTCGAGATGCCTTGAGGTGCACCTGGAGATGCTGCCAAGGGCCCTTCAGCGGCCAGAGCAGAACAGGGGTTCTACTGTGCTGGAAGGAAGAAAGAACATTTCTTCAGAAGAACATAAAAGGAAGCACCTCTCCCCATGCCTTTCCTTAAAAAAAAAAAAAAAAAGCATTAGATTTTTTTTAAGCATTCCTCCTTGCTTTACACAGTGTAAATTATGAGCACTCATCTTTCAGCCAGAATTTGCAACACCTCCTCAACCTCTTTCTCGCCAACAGCCAAACTTCCACATCCTCGGGGAAAGAAAGAGTCTGGGAAAAAAAAGGAACAAAGAAAACATGAAAACAATAAAACCCAAAAATATATAAAATAAGAAATAAAATTTAAATATCATAAGAAAATAAAATGTAAAAGTAAAAAAATAAAAATCAAAAAATAAAATTAAATAAAAAACTAAACTTAAAAATCTAAAAGTAATTAAAAATCAAGTAAAAAATAAATAATGGAAAATAAAAAATTAAAATAGAAAGAAAAAACGTTTTAAAAACACAACACTAACGAAAATAGCACAAAACCCACAAAAACACACACATAAAAAATACAAAAAAGTAAAAAATAAGACCATAACATAAAATAAAACACAAAATTAAATAAATGCAGCTCTGCCCCCATGCCCCTGCCTAACACAGCTCCAGGAGTTTCCTGGGTTATGCTGCAATATGGGAAAAAAAACCCCCAGTGCCTCCCACAAACTAAGGTTTTCTAGACAATGCCCAGTTTTGCTTAGAAACAAATTCTATCTTAGCAGGAAACTCACTTTGGATGAACATCCACCCGTGTGCCAAGGCAGGAAAGAACCACCTCACTGCGTCCCAGGAACAGCAGCCAGGCCAGGACTGAAGTTTGAATGGGATTCATGGAATTACAAATGCAGCAAATTGAACTTTATAAAGAGACGAATCATGGCCATTAAACACTTGGCAAGTTTTCCTGGCAATTCACAGAATTCTGTGGGTATGGTGCTGAACAATGCCTGATTTACCAACATTAATGTGGTAAATTTCCTTGGAAACGTGCCCTAGGACGTACCAAAATCCCAATCAGGATGGAAAACTAGCATTTGCAATAAACATTCCCTTCCTAAAACCAGGGAGAGGAGAAACAGCCAAGAAAAAAAAGGAATAATATCCAAATCCCAGCTTGCCTGGAAAACAAGCTCACAAATTCCTAACATTGAAAACTCCCCTGAAAACTCCTTTTCAGGGAGGGCTTAGGTAGCCTCTTCGAGTAAGGCTCTCCAAGTTTACCTCAAAAGTCTGCTCAGCTGTCATATATATAAAGTCAAATTGTCAAGTCAAAGTGACTTGTATTTAGTTTTTGTTGTGCAGAAGACATCTGGATTTGCTGATGAAAACATCTCCTCTAGTTAAAGTGTGGCCAGGACTTTGGCTTTATCTTAGAGTGATATCTCTTAAAACATTTTTAAAACAAAGCTCTTAACAATAGCAACAAGAAAATACTCAATTAATCAACAAGTCATGTCTTTCAAATAACCATCTCCAACCTAATTTAACTTACTTATCTTACTTAACTTACTTTTTCTCTTAAAACACAAAAACTTTACAAATAGCTATAAATCTATTATCACTTAAACTTTAAAAACCTTAATCCTAAGTTATACTTATCAAAGCCTAAACTTAAAATAACAAGCCTCAAACCTAAAAGCCTAAAAACTTAAACAAACTACATAAAAATCATTTTTTTAATACTAATAAAATACTAAGACACAATCTAACTTGGATTTAACTGCATCAAATCATTACAATTAAAAATTCACGTTTATGTCAACAAAATAAATGATTACTGCATTTCCGTGTGCTTTGCTTGTGATCATGGCACCTGCTCTGCAAGCATTTCGTGCTTCTCACATTTCTCCCTCTCCTGCATGAGGAGTGGGGGCTCAACTCTTGTTTCAGCTGAAGCTGCAAAGCTGGACACCCTGCACTCCCCGTCGACCGCGGGCAGGGAGGGAACACGGGCCACTGTGGCCTCTCTGGCCGCCGCCGCTGCGGGAGCTGCAGCTGCCGCCTCCCTGGCCCCAGATGAGGGGAGGGGCCGCGCCGCCTCGCTCGCCGCTGCCTCGCTCGCCGCCGCCTGTGCCGTCCCCGCTGCCAGCCCCCCTTGTCGCTCTCAGCTCCACCTGACCTCTCGTGTTTCACCACGCTCTCAGGGGCTGGCGGCCGTGGCGCTTCTTGGTCGCTGAGTTCGCTCTCGGAGCCGGCCAGAGACCTTCCGCTCCTGAAGCCACGAGCTCTTATTCAATGCAGCGGAGCGGCGGGCATTGGACCTCTCTCGGGACAGGGCTTACAAACACTGAAACATTTCACAAGACTTGGAGGACTTTGGCATCTCTCTGCGTCATTCCTCGTCCTGTTAAATGCCTGAATGGCGATGTCAGCAGTCAGGCAGTCTCGGCAGCCTTTGTTTTCGGCCGAGAAAGTCCCCAGGTAATTCAACTTTTTTCCCAAACCACACCGAACTCCCGAGCCGTTTTTCTGTCTTTTCCGCCTCCAAATGATACAGTCCCACGGTATTTCTCCTATTTTCTGCACTCTGTCTCACTAAACACGAGCTGGTCTGGCTACTTTTCCTCTTTTGTTTTGTTAGTCCATAGGGCTAGTGTTTCACCTCTCTTAGAGAGAATATTTGAGATGAGCCACCTAGCTGCATGAAACTTTCTATCTGTATCTTTTCCTTTCTGTTTCTTTGTTTCACTAAACAACACCAAAACCAGTTATTCCTAACTTGATAAACCCACAGTGCCTCAAAACCATCAAACCAAAAACACCACCTATAAATACACAGAAAGCCAAAAGATCCATTTGACTCTAAACGATATCTCCCAAATTATCCATAACTACGGAACATACGCTGTAGTCAAACAAGCTGAACTCAAACTGGGATTCCACCTCCAAAACTCCACATGCCTGAGATCCATAATTCCCAAGGAAATTCCCCAGCAACCGGTACCCTCCATTTACACTTTTCCTTTGGAACCATTACTACCTTGTCTTTCTGTGGAAAGTGTTTCAAACATTCATTGAGAGTTCAGGAGCTGAGTTGGCTTCTTTGTGACTCAGCTGACAAGCCCAGGCTAAATCCAAACACCCAGAATTAGGTGTAAGGAATGTGTGGGGCAGGAATGGGGCAGGGAAATCTATGGGGCAGAGATCAATGGGGGATGAAGGGGTCAGCAATGTGTGGGGCAGAGATGGGATAGGGAATGTGTGGGGCAGACCTGGGGGAGAGAAATGGGGTCAGGATCTGGGGCAGGATATGTATGGGGCAGGATGTCTGGGGCAGGATGTGTGGGGCAGAGATCTATGGGGAAGGAAAATGTGTGGGGCAGAGATCTATGGGGAGACAATCGGAGCTCAGCAAATCTAGGGGGCAGAGATCTGTGGGGCAGGAAAAGATGTGGAGCTGGGAATCTGTGAGGAAGAGCTGAGGGAGAGAAATGGGGCCAGGAAATCTATGCAGCAGGAAAATCTATGGGGCAGGAATGTGTGGGGCAGAGATCTATGGATCAGGAATGTGTGGGGCACAGATGTGAGGGGCAGGAATGGGAGCAGGATAATCTGTAAGGCAGAGCGAGGGGGAGAAAAATGGGGTCAGAAAAATCTGTGGGGCAGAGAAATCTAAAAGGCAAGAATGTGTGGGGCAGGCATCTATCAGGAAGGAAGAGGGTGAGGATGTGGGGCAGAACTGGGGGAGAGAAATGGGTAGAGAATGTGTGGGGCAGAAATGTGTGGGGCAGACCTGGGGAGAAAAAAGGGGTCAGGAAATCTCTGGGGCAGGAATGGGGTCAGAAATGTGAGGGGCAGGGAATGGGATCAGGATGTGGGGCACAATTTGCGATCTGTGGGGCAGGGAATGTGTGGGAATGATGTTCCCTGCCCCACACATTCTGACTCCATTTTTCTCCCCCCAGCTCTGCCCCACACAGCTCCCGGGCAGACCTGTTGTCCCCGGCCGCCCTTCGTACCTGGCGCTGGGCTCCTGGGTACAGCTGTTGGTGGAGACAAGCTCAGGAACTTCTAACACTGAAAACTTTTGCAACAGTCATCAAGTCAGTGGAAGTTCATGGAATGATGATTTAAAACCTGCTTCTTCTGCTCTGATTTTACAGGGAAGTGGGAATTCAACAGGTCTAATCACTCCTATCCAGGAATCACCTGTATTTTGTGGGAAAATACCTGTATTTGTATTTTTTTACTGGGCTCAGTAACAATCCAAAGACATTCCAATCTTACTTGTATTTGACATCTGAAACTCCCAGCAGAGCTGGCAAGTTTCAATGGAACAAAGAGCCACAACTGCTGGAATAACAAAATTCAACTGGGAAAAGGTCAGGAATTCCAGTTACAAATCCACGGAGGAGGAGGAGGATGACACCAGGAACACACTCCAGCTGAAAGCAACCATTTATCGGAAAAGGCAGGAAGTCAACCGGACAGTCTGTGGTTATGGCCAAGCAATTATCCAGGTGTCAGAGAGAAAAGTGGGAACCTTGGACTGGGATAAGGCCTGCCAGCGGCTTCACTTCCTACCGGCTCTCTCCTTCTTGGCCTGCAACCACCTGCAAGAGGAAAAACAACAGCAATAAAGTTTCAAATGTGGCCAGGACACCCTTGGTTCAGCCAGACTCAAGTGCAACTCGCAGGCAGAGAGGCCGGGCCGTGCCTCGGGCAGCTCTGGGAATCCGTGGGACCCAAGGGTTGGAAAAGAGCACCCACCTGCCGGGTTCAGTGCTGGGACACAGCGAGGCCTCGGCTCAGGGCCAGAAGTTGGAGCCGGGACTGCAGGAGAGCACCCCAAAGCCCGGTTAAACATCCAGCACTGCACGCAGCACGCTCCAGCAGAAACTCAGGTGGGACGAGGCCCCCGGACGCTCCGTGTTCCTTGCCCTCGGCAGCTTTGCCAGGGCCTCCCTCAGAACACTGACCTCACCGTGCAGCTCCTACAAAAGAGGAGAACTCACGGAAATCACCCAGCAATCCACGGATCTCCAGTTATTAAGAAGCAAAGCTGCATTAAGATGTGTCCAAACTCCACTGCAAACCGGCAGGTCTGAGGAGACGCAGGAATTTACTCCAGAGGGGCCATAAGTGTCCCTCAACCAGCCAGGATTTCTCTCAGGCTCTGCCCACTGCTCTCTGAGGACACAAACAGCAGTTTTTCCCTGGAGCTCCTCTTTCTGCCAATGCCAAGACTTCTGTCCTCCTCCAACTCCAGGTTCAGGAAGAAAAACAGGAATATTATCATTGCACAGACTGTCCAGGAGAGTGTGCCTGAGGCAGGAGCACCAGCTCCCAATGCACTGCTGCCTCTGGATTTCTAAACAGTTCCTTCCATCCTGCCCTTCCCAGCACCATTCCCTGGGTGCCATGTCCACAGACACCTTTCACCATGCAGCTTAAAACCCACAGAAAGCAAAAGAAAGAAGATCAAAAATCTATTCACATGTTTCTAGTCTGGAGAGAATGAGGGAGGTCTAAAATCTGTGTTTTAGAACAGTAGAGCAACTTTTTATTAAGCCTGAGTGTCAGTGAAGGGCAGCAAAGCTGATGAACACCTTCATTAACTTATCAGCAGCAAAAAAAAATAGGGTTTTTAGCTTAGTAAAGATCAAGTTTTTCTGCTAAAAATTAAGGAGGTGGCATGTTGGTGTTAGTGCTTTAACCTTCTGACATTAGAGAGCATTTGTACAATCAATTCAGTATTGAAGCAGCTATTTTTAAAATAAGATTTCTTTAAAATAAAGTTGGCCAAAGAAGAGAGTCTCAAAATCAAGATATAAGACTCACAGGTATTTAAAAAAAAAAAAAAAAAACTCTCCTTGGTCTGTATAACTTGACAGCCCCTCATGTTTTCAGTCCTTAACATTTATTTTTTACCAAGTTGATGATTAAAACCTTGTAGAAAGTGCAAAAAGAAAAAAAAAACCTGGGACAAAGCTGGTCATTTTTCCAAGTACCCCCAGTGTGGAGCAGCGTCAGCCCCAAGGGTTTGCTCCCCCAGCCCAGCCCAGAGCAGGCTCCAGCTGCTGCCCAGGGGGGGTTTGCAAGGGACTCACTCGTTTGAAGCTGTAAATGCAGACAGCCGTGATGCAGGACAGGAGAAATGAGGGGCACAACAGGGACAGCAATCTCTTGGCAAGTGTCCTTCAGCAGCCAGAGCAGAACAGGGATTCTACCGTGCTGTAAGTAAGAAAGAACATTTATTCCAAAGAAAATAAAAGGAAGCACCTCTCCACATCCCTTTTCTAAAAATACCCCATGCATTAGAATATTTTTAAGCATTCCTTCTTGCTTACACAGTGTAAATTACGCGCACTCATCTTTCAGCCTGAATTTGCAACAGCTGACTGAGCTCAGCAGGACCATCAGAATCACTAAATTGTGCAGGGGACCTCAAAGCTCATCCCATTCCACCTCCCCCCGCCCCGGCCCAGCCCAGGGCAGGGACACCTTCCACCAGCCCAGGCTGCTCCAAGCCCCAGCGTCCAGCCTGGCCCTGGCCACTGCCAGGGATCCAGGGGCAGCCACAGCTTCTCTGGGTAACCCGTGCCAGGGCCCCACCGCCCCCACAGGAAACAATTTCTTCCTGATATTTACTCTAAACCTGCCCCCCTTCATCCTGAGGCCGTTCCCCTTGTCCGGCTCACTCCGTGTCCTTGTGAGAAATCCCTCTTCCCTCACGCCATAAGCGGCTTGGACAGACCCCCCCGAGTAAATGCTCCGGGGGCTCCCGGGGGCACGCCAGCACTCCGCGTCCTTTTCCGGTGCTCTCCTCGGCGCCTTCCCCGGGAAGTCCCGACTGCCCCGGGGCTGTGTCCAGCCACGACCGGCGCCTCCCCCCCCGCACTCTCCGGGCCCGCGGGGGGTGGCCAGGCCGGCACTCGCCGCACGGCAGGATATGCGGCCGCTCTCTTAGCCACCCAATGCCCGGCTCCAGGCGCTCCCGGGCCTCCGCCCGGCTCCAGCAGCGACAGCGAGTGCTCCAGCTCTGGCCACAGCGCCAGCGTGTCCCGCCCGGGCAGCAGCCCCCGACATGGCCTTCGAATGGCCCGCCGAGGCAGCGGCAGTGACGCCCGACACTGGCCCGGGGCCGCCCCGGACCCACCCTCTGCTCGCTTCGGCGCAGCTCCTTCGGCTCGGCTCACCGCAGCTTCGTTCGGCTGCACGCAATTCAAGTCGGTAAAGTCGGCTGGGTTCGGCTGCCAGCTTAGAGTCGTCAATTTTCGTCAGACATCGCCTATTTTCAGCTGTTTGGCCAAATTCGGATGTTTCAGCCCTTCCTCTCCGCCATCTTGGTGGTGGGTGAAGCCACTTCCGGTAGTGTCGCCATCTTTTTTGTGGCACCCCACTAAGGTCCCCCAATGGCTGTTTACTCAGGCGCCTGACTAAATCGACTGAATAAGCCCAGCCGCGGCACGGTTGAACCCAACACCCACGTTTGCACACTCTGGAAATGCCGCGGAAAACTGCTCCGAGGCGGCGCCGCAGCCGGCTTTTGTTACAGGCAGTTCCAAAGACAAACATAGGGTCCTTGCATTTTCCCGTTTTTTTTGCAGCCATTTAGGAAAGGTTGAGCGCCGTGCGCCGAGGCGCCATTTTGGTTGTGGCACCCCACTAAGGTCCCCCATGGCTGTTTTACTCAGGCGCCTGACTAAATTGACCACCTGAACCCGGCCGCGGCGTGGTTGAACCCGCAGCCCACGTCCGCACACTCATGAAACTCCATGGAAAACTTTTCCAGACGGCGCCGTGATCCGTGTTGTAATAGACTAGGACTCAAGAAAAGGTTCCAATAGGAATTTATTAGATTACAGCAGGCTAGGCAAAGGCAAATACAGCGCTGGGCGGCAGGGGAGTCTCTGCTTTGCCAACTGCCGCGCTGTGTAAATTTCAGTTCATCTTTTTATCTTTTCTTTTTAGCTGACGTGTCTTTCTCCTGTTGTACTCTGCGCATGTGCGATCTGTTGCTAGGGGGTCTTTTTCTGCCTCCCGGTGGTCGTGGTGCTGGGGGGCTGGTAATCATTCTCCAGCTGTGCTCAAGTTCCTGAAACTTAAAGCTGGTTAAGCAAGAGCATGTTTGCTTACGGCTTTTCTTATAAGATTAGATAGTAGCATAGTAACTTCTTCTTATCTGGGTTGTTTGACCTCTAGTGAACAAAAAACACTTAATATTTTTTCACAGTGGGCATGCGCAAGACAGCAAGGTTAGAAGATTATTTCTGAGGAAAACTATTCTTTTTTATTTTTAAGACTCTCAGGATGACTACCAGAGACACTTGCGTAGGCGCAAAGAATTTTTAAAACAATTAACGTACGAAGCGGAGAGAGGAGGAGTCAAAGAATGAATATGCATAGGTGTATTGCGAAATTTGATGCATATGTAACATTCTAGAGGTTAAAAGAGAATGGAAGTGAGTGAGGGGCACGGATGCCTTTAGGAACTATCCTGCATCGTGCCCAGCGCTGAATAAATTACATACCTACTTTAAAACTCACTTTGTCTCTGAGTTTTAGAGTCTTTCCGCGTGTCATTTTGGCGACCACGAAGGGACGTTCTCTGCCCAGCCGTAGGACCGGCCGGGGTGCGGACTTCCTAAGGCGCCCCCCCGGGATTTTCCTGGAAGGAACTCCGCTTCCCGAGTCGTTCACTGCGGGGGCAGACAACGACCATCTAAACAGCAGAGAAACGGTATGTATTTCTTTAAAAAAGGAGCCTCGTAAAGACTATTGGTAAGCCGCCCAGAGACGTCTGGGCGCACAGAGAAAGTCTTGGTCGGTTTGGGCTTGCAAGCAATTGCTGGGTCAAACGTGTGACCAGCGGGAGGGGTTTGTTGACCGTGGATCGGCTGCTAGCGATTCTGGGGGTGAATCAAGCGAATTCCTAGTTTGAAAGGCAGCAGGGAGGGGTTCGTTGACCGTGGGTCGGCCGCTAGCGATTCTGGTGGTGAATCGGGCGAATTCCTGCTTTATTGCCGCTATTTGGTTGAGTGTGCGAATTTTCCTAAAAGTTCGGATGTGTTTTGTGTTTGGTTTTGTGAGTGCCTGAAAGTGTTTGTGAGCTAACTGTGGGTTTGAGAGTTGCAATGTGTTTTTGAAGTAATATTGCCATTGTTGAAAGGTGTAATTGCAGTCAATTACCGCTTATATATTCCTTCCTTAATGTGTGCATGAGGAAACTCTTTGCATTTTTACTTTTCATATTTTCTATTACCACGTATCTTTTGGGTTTGTTTAGTGTGGCTGGCTTGGAGCTCTGCTCTTAAGGGTGTTGGTTAAGTGTGTGTCTTGTGGAGAGCAAGTGGTAGTTTTTTTCTTGAGTAGAAGATTTAATACTGGTGCTCATTGTGGCATACAGGGTGGTGAGGACCCTAAATCAGAGATTTTAGAGGACTTTTGTGAAAGATCACAAGCAGTCCCGGAGGTTTGGAGTATAGAATAAAACACTGGGAGGAGACAAAAATCTGTACAAAATCAGTACAAAAATCTGAGAAAGATTTGAGTGTAAACAGAACAGGAAAAAAAGATAATGGGATCAGGAGAGAGTAAGGGAATCCCTAAAGCAAGCCCTCTGGGCTGTATTCTAACTCACTGGAAGGAGATTGCAAGTTCGGGAGGTGCAGAATCCAAACACACCCTTGTAAAGTACTGCACACAGTGGTGGCCTTTGTATCGGCTAGAAAATGGAGCTAAATGGCCATCCACTGGGACTTTAGAATATAATGCTTTATTGGAGCTTATGCTTTTCCTCAGATGTGAAGGGAAATGGTCTGAAGTTTCGTATGCAGAAATGTTTTTCTCCCTCCGAAGTCATCCTGAATGGCAGAGGGACTGTAGGATCAGAGCCCCTTCTGATCCACTGGTATTAGCCCTTGAAAAGGAAAATAAAGCTAATAGAAAGCAGCCTAAACAATGCTGTAGTACCTGCTCAATAAACCAGCGTTGCACAAATCGTGACAAGGTTTATCAAGCCGAGACACAAACACAGGAGTTACTAGCTTTATCTGGGCCACCCCCTGAGGAGCAAAAGAGATGAAGGGGAGCAGATTCAGCTCCCTTGGAAGGGAGACAAGCTGGGCCATCTGCTCCTCCATGCACCTCTGACTTACAAACAATATTATACCCCCCACTGCCTGACAGTGATAGTGATAATGAAGAACCTTCCACTATCACAAGCGGTCCCATAGCATCTCGAACCAGAAAACAAACAAGGGAAATTATACAAGCCCCTTTAAGGGCAGCAGTGGGACCCGGGAGAGAAACAGTGTTAGTTAAAGTCCCTTTCTCTACAATTGACTTAGAAAGCTGAGAAAAAGTTGCCAAGAATTATAGAACCGACCCAATAAGAACAGCTAAAAGGTTAAGATATATGATTAAGCAGCATAACCCGGACTGGTCTGACCTCCAGTTATTACTGGATGCACTAACAGAGACAGAAAAACAGTTAGTTTTGAAAACAGCAGGGGATTTAGCAGAAAACTTTTGTAAGACAACACAAGAGGATGTTAAGGATGTTTTTTCCTCTCCAGGATCCAGGTTGGAATCCAAACAATGAAGGGCAATTAGTAAAAAAAAGAAATTATCAAGAATGGGTAGCAAAGGGGATGGAACAAGCCATCCCCAAAACTATAAATTGGTCAGCCTTGTATGCAATTAAGCAGACTCCCTCTGAAATTCCTTCTGAGTTTCAAGATCACCTGAAAAACATGATGTGCCGCCATCCACCATTAGATCCTGAATCTGAGATAGGGATACAGCAGCTGGTAAATTTATTTTTAAGGCAATCTACAGGAGATATCAAGAGGAAACTTCAAAAGCTCCGGGGACCAGAGGGAAGGAATTTAAAGGCCTTGTTAAATGAAGCATGGAGAGTTTTCAGCAATCGAGAAGAAGAATATAAGCAAGAAATGAGAAAGTTAATAGCAATAGTAAAAGAGAAAAGAAAAAAGCGGCAGAGACAAGGACCGATGTTGGGGAAGGTGAATCAGGGAAACCTTATAAATATGACTGCTTAGCAAAAGATTCTGAAAATATGAAACCTATAATCGGAATAGAGGTGGAGGCTTACTTTAAGTTGTAGGATACTAAATCTTAGTTACTATATAACCTGAAAACAATGGTCTAGCTAGCTGAAGGAGAATCCCTTCTGATTCAGCAGAACCCTTTCTGCTGGCTAAGGGATCCAAAGGTCAATGTAGCAAAACAGAAGTTTAAAGAGTAGTTTTTAGAGTTTAACATATAACATAGTATGGTAATAGAGTAGTTCCTATAGGCTGTATGTAGATTCTATAGGATTTTGTGTCTTGTGTTGGTTGGTCATTGAAAATTAGAATATTCATCACAAAAGGAGATATAATGGATTGTAACAAGGACCTCGCTCTCTTACCTCTTATCTCTTACCTTTTACTTCTTAACGCTCTTACCTCCTCCTCCTCTCCTCCCCGCTGATCTTAGCTCTTTCTTACCCTTCCTCTTCCCCCCACTCTGGCTCTCTCCTACTGTCTTCCCCCCTGCCACTTTGCTCTCTTGCTGCCTTCTCACTTAGCCCACACCTTGCTGTTCTTTCTCCCTCTCTCTTTGGGACTTGCCTTCAGCCGAGGCTGGTGGCTGAAGGCAAGGCCCTTTTACCCACGACCCTTGCAATAAACCCACATATTCTAGAATATACAGGTTGGCAGAATTCTTTGTCCCAACCGTCCGCGGACTCGCCTACAGACCACCTAGGCAAAGACCACCCCGGCTGAGCAGAGACCAGTGCGCAAACTGCAAAAAAAATTAGACACTAGAAGAATGAATGTCCTGAACTAAGAAAAAATGGGAAGGGGAACCACGGAAGGAGGTGGTAGTTGCTCACACAAAAGATGACTGAAGGGGACCAGGGGACCTTACCCCAGGAGATCCACTAGTTATAAAAATGAAACTGGGGAAGGAGGGGAAGGAGGTAGAACTTATAGTAGACACTGGAGCAACATTTTCAGTTTTAAATAAAGCCTTGGTGCCAGTGAGGAATAATTATGTTAGGGTGCGGGGAGCAACTGGCCAATCTGAAATAGCATATTTTTGCAAGCCACTCAAATACAAGTATGGAAAACAGTGGGGTATTCATAAATTTCTATACATGCCCAACTCCCCGGATTCACTCCTAGGGAGAGATCTATTGGAGAAATTAGAGGCAACCATTTCGTTTAAAAATGGGGAAGTTACTCTGGAGGTAAATGATCAAAAATACATAGAAGTATTGAGTTTAATACTAACAGCTACTGAGGCTAAAGAAGAAATTAGCAAGGAGATACTAAACCAAGTGTTTCCAGGGGTATGGGCCTCCAATGTACCAGGAAGGGCGAGAAATGCATTCCCAATACAAATTAAGCTCAAGGAAGGAAAAGAATCAGTCAGAATCAAGCAGTACCCCCCACGAAAGGAAGACAGAGAAGGAATTAGCCCGATAATTGAAAATTTCTTACAGCTAGGGTTGTTGAGGGAGTGTCAATCTAACTTTAACACTCCTATCCTGCCTGTCCGCAAACCTGATGGGTCATACAGGGTTGTACAGGATTTACGGGCTGTTAACAAGATAACTGAGGATCTCTACCCTGTGGTGGCTAACCCATACACCTTGTTAACATGTCTAACAACAGAGCTAATTTGGTTTACCGTTTTAGATTTGAAGGATGCCTTCTTTTGCCTCCCTCTCCATGAAGCCAGCCAGAGAATTTTTGCATTTGAGTGGGAGAGTCCTAAAAGTGGACGCAAAACTCAGCTCACATGGACAATTTTGCCTCAGAGATTCAAAAACAGCCCTACCCTGTTTGGAGAACAACTTGCAAAGGACCTGGAATCCTGGGAAGCTCCACCAGGAGAAGGGAAACTGTTGCAGTATGTGGACAACATCCTAATAGCCACCCCCACAGAAGAAGGATGTGTGGCCTAGACGGTAAGCCTCTTAAACTTTTTGGGGCTTCAAGGGTACAGAGTAACAAAGAAAAAGGCTCAAGTGATAAAACAAAAAGTGATCTACCTGGGCTATAAAATCAGTGCTGGACAACAGACCTTGGGGAGAGAGCGCATAGAGTCAATATGCCAAACCCCGAGACCCCAGACAATAAAAGAACTGAGAACCTTCCTAGGCATGACGGGATAGTGCAGACTGTGGATTTATAACTATGGATTACTTGTGAAAGCCCTGTATTTGCTCATTGCAAATAGGAATAGAGACCTCCACTAGACAAAAAAAGCCACACAGGCCTTTGGTCAGCTGAAAAAGACCCTCATGTCAGCTCCTGCATTAGGACTGCCAGATGTGAGTAAACCATTCTTTCTTTTCTCTCATGAGAAACAGAGAATTGCCCTAGGAATACTAGCACAGGACCTGGGCCCATACAGAAGGGCAGTTGCTTATCTCTCCAAGCAGCTAAATGCAGCAGCTAAAGGATGGCCGGGTTGCCTCAGGGCAGTGGCTGCAGTTGTGCTGAACATTCAAGAAGCCGGTAAGTTCACCCTGGGCCAGAAAATGACTGTGGTAGTATCTCACACAGTATCCTCAGTGCTGGAAACAAAGGGAGGCCACTGGCTTTCCCCACAACGATTCCTGAAATACCAAGCTATCCTGGTAGAACAAAACAATGTAGGAATAGTAGTAACTAACATTGTCAACCCAGCTTCTTTCCTTAGCGAGAACCAAAGACAGCCAATTCATCATGATTGCCTGGAGACCATTGAAGCCACTTACTCCAGCCACTCAAACCTAAAGGACACCCCTTTGAATGACGCATAAGCCTAGTTCACCGATGGGAGCAGCTACATCATGAATGAAAAACGACATGCTGGGTATGCAGTTACCACCACCAGACACTTAATCGAATCAGAATCGTTACCAGCAGGTACCTCTGCACAGAAGGCAAAAATAATTGCCCTAACCCGTGCATTAGAGCTATCAAAAGAAAAGAGGATAAACATTTACACAGATTCAAGATATGCATTTAGGGTAGTACATGCTCATGGAGCCATCTAAAAAGAAAAAGAACTGTTAAATTCACAAGAGAAGAACATTAAACATGCACAAGAAATAATACGGCTGCTGGAAGCAGTTCAACTGCCTGAAAAAGTGGCAATCATGCACATTAAGGCACATCAGAAAGTGAGCTCAGAATTGGAAGGGGGAAACGAGCTGGCGGACAGAGAGGCAAAAGAAGCAACAAAAGGTGAGGTGACAGTAGAAGGAGCCCTGATTCCCGATGGCCAAATCTCCCTAGAAGGTAAGCCTGTGTACAATAAAAAGAACAAAATGCTAATTAAAGATCAAAAAGAAACATATAACCATAAAGAATAGGCAGTTACAGCAAAAGAAAAACTAGTTATCCCCTCTCATTTACTCTGGCCATTAATAAAAGAAGAACATCAAAAAACACACTGAAGAATTGATGCTTCGTATAATTACTTGATTAAAAAAATCACTGCCAGTAACTTATATGCCACTATCACTCAAGTGACCCGGCAGTGTGACCTTTGCCTCCAAACTAACCCTAAAAATACCCCTAAACCAAACCTGAATCAAATTAGAAAAAGTCATAGACCTGGTCAGCAGTGGCAAATTGATTTTTCCGAATTACCAAGAAAAGGGGAGTATCGATATTTATTAGTATTAACAGATACCTTTTCAAGATGGCCAGAAGCTTTCCCCACCAGGACTGCCAAAGCCCGAAAAGTAACCAAGGTGCTGCTGCAAGAAATAATACCACACTTTGGAGTTCCAGCCACAATATCTTCAGATAAGAGACCACATTTCATTTCAAGAATAGTTCAACAGATCAGTCAGCATCTGGGCATAGACTGGGAACTTCACACACCATACCGTCCACAGTCAAGTGGCCAAGTTGAGAAAATGAACCATCTGATCAAACAACAAATTGTGAAACTAGGGCAAGAAGCCAATTTGCCTTGGCCCCAGTCCCTCCCGTTAGCATTGCTGCAGATTCGAACTAAGCCCAAAAGTAAAAAAAAGCTGAGCCCTTTTGAAATGCTTTATGAGAGACCATATGGTGTACAGAAAGAGATATCCACCCAAATTGAAGAATAAAGGCTGACTGCTTATATGATAGCCTTAGGTAAACAACTCAGAAAAATTGAGAAACATGTAACTAAAACTCAGAGCAGAGGGCTAAATGGGCCAGTGCATGACATACAGCCTGGGGATTATGTGTATGTTAAGTCTCTTACAAAAAAGACCTTGGAGCCACAGTAGAAAAGACCATTCCAAGTACTTCTCACCACTTTCACTGCAATTAAGATCCAAGAGCAGAACGCCTAGATTCACCACTCTCGAGTAAAGAAAGCTCCTAAAACCTCTTGAAAAGTAACACCAGAAAATAAAAGACTGAAACTAAAATTCACTCAAACAAAATAAGTGCATTGTGAGTGAGAATGTTTTGTAACCTAAACTGCAAAAGCTTAATTGAGAAAATTTTCTTGTTTATAATCATAATTACAATCCAAAAACTGGGAAATACCTCTAGCCAGAACAATGCTGAGTGGCCCTGGTCCCAAGCTTTTACCTGGTACACTGGATCCATAAGAAAGCATTCTAATATAAAGAATCTAAACCTATCAGCTGTAGTTATGCATAAAAACCGAGTATATAAAAGACAAAAGTGGCAGAAAAAACAAAAGTTGTGGTCACTCCAAGAGACTGTAAAAAAAGGAATCAAAGTTAAATGTCGGCTGATTAAGGAAACCACTCATAAAAAAGCAATCCAAATTAGTGCTTCATCCACTCCCACAGGCAAACACAAGGAGGTTTGTAGTCATTCAAATGAATTAGACTGTTAGTATAATTTTACCCTAGTACGAACTGTTGAAGTAGTCTGCCTTTGGGCCCATGATAAAATTGAGCTCTCCTTCAAATTTAGAATAAATGCCACAACTAAACCCATTACAGCCAACACTAGCACTCCAGCCCAAACCCAGATCACGTCACCCAGGTTTGGACCCAAAATTTATGAAATAGGCCCATATGTGATAAGGAACATGGGTCAGCAACAATTGTTGTCTAATCCGGAATGGTCTCTCAAGCGTGTTAAACTATTGATGCAAACTAACATCTCTGAAGTCCAGCCAGCCTGCTCTTCCTTCCTAAAAACATCCTTTAAAAGCTGGACAACATGGTTGCAAAAACAAGCATACACCAGGGGTAGAATGCAGAGAGATCTGACCAAAATGTTAGAGACAAGACTAGAAGTTCTGAATAGAATCAATTCAAAAATATTAATGAACAAATTTGCCACTGCAACAAGTGATCTAACTAAATTAAAACAACCTTTACAATCATCTTTGTTGGCATTAAGAACTAGTCAGTGGCAAGTTTCAAAAGTGTTGCCAAGTTGGAAAGAAGCAGAAAACCAAGACCATAGATTAATCATAGATGCACTTGGTACGGCTCAGAGTAATACGTCCTTCGCTTTTAACTGTATACAAGCACAGTTGTAGTTGCAGTCAACAGCTGCCTTAGTTATAAAAGAAAGAAGCAAAAGAACCTTTCCAATTGAAGTTCGAAAAGCTGGCTAAGACAATGCTACTAATTTTAAAAAGAAATTTCAGTCCTGGTGGACCCTGGTAAACTTCACCTATGATCCAACCATTAACACAGCTACTGCTTTTGTGCTCACCATCTGCAATGCCACAGTTTATGTTATTCACCCCATTATAGCATTAAGACTGAATCATGAGAGATCAGTGCTCTACCCTTCAAAACACAAAACATGGGCACAAAAAGTGGGTGAAAAATGGCAAACTGTGAATCTGGAATCTTGCATTTCCCAGGAACAACAAAGGTTCATTTGTAAGAATAACACAATCGATGCTCGAGAGATATGTCTTGATACTGAACAAAGTGTTTGTCATTTTAAGGTTCATTCAAACTCCAGTCAAAAGACTGTACTTGTATATATTAGTCAGGGTTGTGTATGTTTAAAGACTGCCTGTGCTTTTATAAAAATAGACAAAGATAATGTAACTTTGTTTAACAAGAATCATTCTAACCACTGTATTTGTAACTTCATTAAGATTTTAAGGTGTGACTTCCTGTATTTAGCACCAGTTGTTTCCCACCAGCTAGTCAAGTCTGACAATACAATATATCATAACTTATCACCCACACCTATTGAGATGAATCTCACTTTAATAAAACAATTAATTGATCATCAAAACCTTGCCAAAATTCTAAAAGGTATTCAGAAAACTGAAAAGCAAACTTTAATTACTGTCCATCATGACACAAGAGAAATAAACAAAGTTCTGCAAAGAATGAAACAAGATGCAAGTTACAATAAGTGGAACTCACTCTTTGGATGGTCACCCACTGCGACTAGGATCCTAAATACAATAAGTCACCCCATTATTGTCTTACTAATATTAGTTAGTATAAGTTTTGTCCTGTCTTTTGTAATGCTTATTTAAAACTAGAAACTGTTACAACGAGTAGTAATATTAACTTCTTTATCCCAAGTACATGGCAAAGCATTAAGAGACACATATCATAAAGACTAGAATTCATATTGAATAAAAGAATTTACTGCCTTATTAAAAAAGGGGGGACTGAAATATGGGGTTAGAAACTAAAGGATATTAAAACTCAAAGAAAAGAAAAGAAAAAAAAAAATTAGAAGAATACTAATTAAAGGATAGGCATTCAGATGGTGTGTATTGCTACTCTAAGAACCGCAGGGAAGGAATGCGAGGGTGTCTAATAAAGAGGAGAACAAAAGGCGAGGATGCAGGATTACCAAGGACGCTGAGGCAGAGAGGCGCCTCAAGCCCCAAGGACCCGATAAGCCCGGCTTCAGAGCTTGAACTATGACCAGAGGATCAGTGGACATGCGCAAGACAGCAAGGTCAGAAGTTCATCTCCGAGGAAAACTATCCTTCTTCATCTCTAAGACCCCCCAAACGACCACCAGAGACACCTGCGCAGGCGCAAAGGACTGATAAAAGAATTAACATACGAAGCGGAGAGAGGAGGAGCCAAGGAATGAATATGCATAGGTGTATTGTGAAATTTGATGCATGTGTAACATTCTAGAGGTTAAAAGAGAATGGAAGTGAGTGAGGGGCGTGGATGCCTTTAAGAGCTATCCTGCATCGTGCCCAGTGCTAAATAAATTACATACCTACTTTAAAACTCACTTTGTCTCTGAGTTTTAAGGTCTTTCCGCGTGTCACCTGTGCACCTCACAAGGGATCCCTGCACACCTTAGGAGAGACCATAAATATTCCTTTGTGCCTCATGAGGGGTTCCTGCACACCTTAGCAGAGGCCCCAGAAGAGCCCTATGTGCCTCCTTAGGTCCATGGCCAGGTGATGCCAGTGGAGGAAATGTGCCCCCAGCCCAGGGACGCTCAGCATGGGCTCCCCCAGCCCCTCGGGGCCCCGCCGCTGCTCACAGCAGCCCCTGCCTGGTTCCTGCCTGCCCCATCCACGGCTGCTCCTGGCCATGGAGCTCAGCAGCGCTGCTGCCCTCTGGGCTTTGCTGGTAGTAAACACCCAGACACAGCTGTGACAACTCCATTTTTTATTGGAACAAAAAACATGGGCCAACCCCTGTCCAGGCAGACGGGGGTTGCCCACCTTCAGTCCTGTCAGGGGAGCAGAGCCAGGGGGCTCTGGGGCAGAGGCTCTCGTTTTGGAAGTGTGGAGGTCGGGTTGGGTGCAACACAGCGCTGCATCCACACCAGGGCAGATGGGGACAGGTGTGAAGAGTTGGGATGACAAGTGAATTTCTCCCTGCCTGAGTTGTTTACCGGGGCTTCTGAAGGTACACGGGAGCAGCTGTGGAGAGAGGAGTGTGTGAGGGCCCAGCTGGCGGTGGCACACAGGGGACCCTCCTGCACAGCAGGGCCCAGAGCTGCCAAGGCTCCCCAGCACGGCTGCAGCTGCTGGCACAGCTTGGCCCAGCCGCACAGCTGCCCCTCAGGGCCCCGGCCAGCCGGGGATGGCTCTGGGCAGGTCCCTGGCCAGGAGCGGCCCCAAGCGCCTCTGCCTTTCCAGGGCAATCTGGTCCCTGCTCTTTCTCCTCCCCACCTTGCTCTGCCCCTGCCCGCTGCCCCTGGGGCTGCTCTTGGCCAGGCAGCCTCAGTGGGAGCCAGCACTGGCTGCAGCCCCAGCGGGCTCCCCAGGACAAGGCCCAGCAATTAAGAGGCCAATTAGAGCACTGGGCAGCAGCAGAACCCTCAGCAGAGTTATTTGGACAACCCTGGACTCGCCACAACTCCACAGCAGCCTCACTAGGGAGCTTCCCTGACTATCAGCAGCCTTTAAAGGAAGCTGTTGGAGGCAGAGCTCAGCAAAGCACTCACCATTTTTTCTTCCAGCAATACCAGATTCCACCATAGCACATCACCAGGAGAAGTCCCCCACTGACCACAATGACCATTAACTTAATCAAACAGTGTGGTCCCCAGCAGAAAACACTTCTCATGCTTTTCCAGATACTGTCAGCATTGGTTGTGGTAGCGGCTGCATCTGTGGGAGCAATGGGGAGCGTGAGCCCGTGCTGTGCCCCACTGCTGAGCTGGTGGCACGGTGCATACGGCCAGGACGTTCCGTGTTTCCCCCAGAGCTGGGCCTGCAGGCACCTTGCTGCCCCTTGGCACTGGACAGTACCTGAGGCCCGGAGCCTGCATGGCATCATCACTCTGCGCTGTACCACTCTACGCCACGTAACACTTGTCAAAGTCATGGATAGGGACAAGGAAAATGCCCAGGGGTTTGGAGCTACTCCAGGGCCCTCCCTCATCAAAACAGCCCCTAAACCTGATCTCCCCAGAGCCCAGGAAATCCCAGGGATCTCAGGGTGTGCCTGGCCCCTGGTGCACTTTGGGCTCCCTGTCAGCTGACGCCCAGTGCCTTCCTGCAGAGCCTGGGGAGAAGCTGCAGCCAGGCCAGGCTGGGAAACAGCCCTGCAGGGTGTGAAACAGCAATGGGGCAGTGAGGCTGCCATGGATCCCTTCCCGCTGGGCCGGGCACGGCGTGTCCAGAGGGGCAGAGCAAGGCCCTGGCTAGGAGTGTCAGGAGAAGGCTCAGGGACATGCACCCACCACGCTGTCTCTTCTGATCACTCAGCCCGTCGTTCATGTGTTTGGATGCCTCTGGGGACTTACTGCCTCTTGCAGGTTTGTTTCTCCATCCTGGAGGACCTTAACAGGAAGTATTTCCATTTCAGATGAATGGATCCCCCAAAACCAAGGCTCAGCCTGTGGGGTCTGCAGGGACACGTGACTCACCCTTGTGATGGGAGCTCCTCTCGCCTGCAGCAACCAGCAAAGGAGCTTGAAAAGTTCTCCCTGCAGACACACCTGTAACTCAGGAGCCACAGAAGCTTCTGTCAGCTGGTTCCTGCCAAGTTGTCAATGATCATTTGTTTAGGAACATAGACAACATACGTGAAGGAGGCTTCAGAACCTGCAAAACTCCATGCCGCCAAGCTGCTGCAGAAGCTTTCCTAGCACCCTGATCTAGAAGGGAGCACAGATGAGAAACTTTTTCAGGGTGTGCTGGGATCCCCCGCTGTTTAGGGAGCTGGGCTCTGCCAGGGGGTCGGGTCAGGCCGTGGGAGGCAGATGTCAGTGGACAGGGCCAAAGCTGCAGAGGGGGCTGGGGAGCTCTGGGCTGGCTCTGGTCACTCTCCACACTCTTTGCAGCCCCTGGGCAACATCCCTGCAGAAGAGCTGGAGCAGCCCAGGGCCACTGGTGGCTCTCTCACCGCTACACAGCGAACCTTACTTAAAGCCCTGGAGGAAAGTGTAGCAGGCTGTGCCACAACCATCCCTCCGTCCCTCCCAAGCTCTTTCCCTCCTTCAGCTGGGAGAGCTCCCCCAGCCTGATGGGACATAACCAGGCCCTCTCAGGACACACTGGAGCCCTGCTCTGCCCCTCTTCCCTTTCCCCACCATGGGCACCCGTTGCAGCTGCTCCCAGGTTTGGAGCCATGTCTCTTACAGCGGGAGCCCAGCAGGGCTGCTCAGGACCCGAGTGCCCTGAGCCTGCTGGGGATAATTCCCCTGGGCACTGCCGGTCTTGTGTTGCCTGTGCCCGCACGGCCAAGCAGCAGAGATGGCAGCTCAAGCCTCAGCAGGGCTCAGGCCCAGAGGCCCAGCAATTCCCTCCTGTGACTGTGCTTGACATCGTCTCCCTTCCTGCAGCAGTGGCTGCCATGGAGCCACTGCTTCCCCTGGGAAACCTTCCCTTCAGCACATCCTCTCGTTCCATCTCTGGAGAAAGCAAGAGGAACAGATGGGTCAGGTGGGGCTGTTCCCCAATGGGAAGGTGGCATCTTCAGAAGGCAGTGCCTGTTGAAGACATGGATAAGGCTCAGGAAGTCATCCGAGCTTTGGAGCTACTCCAGGGCCCTCCCTCATCAAAACAGCCCCTAAACCTGATCTCCCCAGAGCCCAGGAAATCCCAGGGATCTCAGGGTGTGCCTGGCCCCTGGTGCACTTTGGGCTCCCTGTCAGCTGACGCCCAGTGCCTTCCTGCAGAGCCTGGGGAGAAGCTGCAGCCAGGCCAGGCTGGGAAACAGCCCTGCAGGGTGTGAAACAGCAATGGGGCAGTGAGGCTGCCATGGATCCCTTCCCGCTGGGCCGGGCACGGCGTGTCCAGAGGGGCAGAGCAAGGCCCTGGCTGGGAGTGTCAGGAGAAGGCTCAGGGACATGCACCCACCACGCTGTCTCTTCCGATCACTCAGCCCGTTGTTCATGTGTTTGGATGCCTCTGGGGACTTACTGCCTCTTGCAGGTTTGTTTCTCCATCCTGGAGGACCTTAACAGGAAGTATTTCCATTTCAGATGAATGGATCCCCCAAAACCAGGGCCTTTGGGGTCAGTAGGGACACGTGACTCACCCTTGTGATGGGAGCTCCTCTCGCCTGCAGCAACCAGCAAAGGAGCTTGAAAAGTTCTCCCTGCAGACACATCTGTAACTCAGGAGCCACAGAAGCTTCTGTCAGGTGGTTCCTGCCAAGTTGTCAATGATCATTTGTTTAGGAACATAGACAACATATGTGAAGGAGGCTTCAGAACCTGCAAATCTTCATGATGCCAAGCTGCTGCAGAAGCTTTCCTAGCGCCCTGATCTAGAAGGGAGCACAGATCAGAAGCATTTCCATGGTGTGCTGGGATCCCCTACTGCCTTTGGGAACCGGGCACTGCCAGGGGGTCGGGTCAGGCCGTGAGAGGCAGATGTCAGTGGACAGGGCCAAAGGTGCAGAGGGGCCTGGGGAGCTGTGGGCTGGCTCTGGTCACTCTCCACACTCTTTGCAGGCCCTGTTCAGCATCCCTGGAGAGGAAACTGGAGCAGCCCAGGCCCCATTGGAGCTCTCTCCCTCCCAGAGGAAACGCTCCCTACAGGCTGGGGAAAACCATCCCCAAGGCTCCCCGGGGAGAAGGGACCGCTGTCCTGGGAAAAGGCAGCCAGGCCCCAGCTCACCTGCTCCCTGCGCTGGCCATGGAGCAGCCTGGGCAGCCCTGGCAGGCAGGGCCACTGCCAGCAGGAGCAGGATCAAGAGGCGCAGAGCAAGGGCCATGGTGCCTTGCCCCGAGCCGGTGCCCAGCTCTGGCTGCCACCGCTGTCCTCACACCGCTGTCCCAATGTCAGCACCGCCGCCGCTGCCGCTGCCGCTGCAGTTGTGGTCAGGGACTGACTGCTGGGTCCTTGTGGTGCTGCGCAACCACAGGGCTCTGGGGCCTCTGTGACCTCAGAGCCTGCTATGACCTCAGCCTGATGTCACCTCAGAGCCTGCTGTGACCTCAGAACCTGCACCATCAGGCCGAGGTACAAGGCTATGGATGTAGGAAAGAGGGGAACCGAGGTGCGGACAATGCGGGCTGTAAGGAGTGCCCCCACTCCCTCGTTTAAGGACATCACAATTGCTTTTAGAGCTCCCGCACCAGCTGGTGAAAAGCTGTTCTTCTTTTCTCGCTTCCTGCATGCCCACAGAAAAGCTGAACAGAAAATCTGCCCCTTCCTCCATGAGACCTGAGCACCAAAGCAAAGAACCAAAAAAAAACAAAACACAAAACAAAACAAGAAAAAAAAACCCCTTACAAGCAAGCAATAACCCCCACAAAAACAAAAACGAAACAAAAACAAAACCAAGAAAAACAGCCTAAAAGAAATTTTCTTTTTTGCCCAGGCTGATTTTTTAAAGAGCTTTATAAGATGGACTAACGTTACAGATAGGTAAGGCCATGGTTGGCTCTGGCAATTAAAGGATGTCTGTTATGTGTTTGCTAAAAGAAGTTTTACTGATATTTAGTTATTGTGATTTGTTGTTTGGACGTGCCGGGTTCTCTCCACAGCCCCCTCACCCTCGCCAAGGGCCGGCCTCAGTGGTCAGGACATGGCAGGCGGGCCGTACCCGAGCCCTGCCTGGGGCCTGTGGGAGGAGAGCAGGCTTGTTACTATGGCACACCTGCCCTCCAATCAGATTGCAAGAAAGCAGCCTCCACCACTGAACGGCGAAGAAGATTTGACTGAAAGGCGGTGGGAGGGGCCAGGGTTCCAAGGCTTTGAAAGGCGGTGCAGCCATTTCGTGGGTGAGCATATGGTGGTGGTGTACCTCCGGGCCTTGTAATTTTTCCTTAGTCGGTCCTTTCTAAAGGTTTAATAAACCTTTGAAGTTTTTAAAGTGAGAGGTTGTTTCTCACAACTAAGCCAGTGCTAACAACACTAATTTCAACAAATATTTTTGCCACCAAAAATATCGGGCTGAATGAGAGCAAGCCAAGAACCCTCTGCCAGGACACAGACTTAGACGGCAAAAAATGAAAAAGCTCCACACCATCACCCACACTTCTCAGTGAGAAGGCTTGGAACTCTCTGCCTCTCAGCACTTGCCAGCAGGTCCACAAAGTGGGGATTTTTAATTGGGATCTAAGCTGTGCCTTCCAAAGGAAGAGGCAGCCTCCACTGAGTGTGAGAAGCAAAGGCTCAGTCATACGATCAGCATCGATCCTGCGTCTCCTGTCACGGGAAGAGGGAGAACGCGGCAAGCCGCTTTGGGTGTGCTCAGACGGGGGTTACAAGTGTGTCTGCAGGGAGGACTTTTCAAGCTCCTTTGCTGGTTGCTGCAGGCGAGAGGAGCTCCCATCACAAGGGTGAGTCACGTGTCCCTACTGACCCCAAAGGCCCTGGTTTTGGGGGATCCATTCATCTGAAATGGAAATACTTCCTGTTAAGGTCCTCCAGGATGGAGAAACAAACCTGCAAGAGGCAGTAAGTCCCCAGAGGCATCCAAACACATGAACGACGGGCTGAGTGATCAGAAGAGACAGCGTGGTGGGTGCATGTCCCTGAGCCTTCTCCTGACACTCCTAGCCAGGGCCTTGCTCTGCCCCTCTGGACACGCCGTGCCCGGCCCAGCGGGAAGGGATCCATGGCAGCCTCACTGCCCCATTGCTGTTTCACACCCTGCAGGGCTGTTTCCCAGCCTGGCCTGGCTGCAGCTTCTCCCCAGGCTCTGCAGGAAGGCACTGGGCGTCAGCTGACAGGGAGCCCAAAGTGCACCAGGGGCCAGGCACGCCCTGAGATCCCTGGGATTTCCTGGGCTCTGGGGAGATCAGGTTTAGGGGCTGTTTTGATGAGGGAGGGCCCTGGAGTAGCTCCAAACCCCTGGGCATTTTCCTTGTCCCTATCCATGACTTTGACAAGTGTTACGTGGCGTAGAGTGGTACAGCGCAGAGTGATGATGCCATGCAGGCTCCGGGCCTCAGGTACTGTCCAGTGCCAAGGGGCAGCAAGGTGCCTGCAGGCCCAGCTCTGGGGGAAACACGGAACGTCCTGGCCGTATGCACCGTGCCACCAGCTCAGCAGTGGGGCACAGCACGGGCTCACGCTCCCCATTGCTCCCACAGATGCAGCCGCTACCACAACCAATGCTGACAGTATCTGGAAAAGCATGAGAAGTGTTTTCTGCTGGGGACCACACTGTTTGATTAAGTTAATGGTCATTGTGGTCAGTGGGGGACTTCTCCTGGTGATGTGCTATGGTGGAATCTGGTATTGCTGGAAGAAAAAATGGTGAGTGCTTTGCTGAGCTCTGCCTCCAACAGCTTCCTTTAAAGGCTGCTGATAGTCAGGGAAGCTTCCTAGTGAGGCTGCTGTGGAGTTGTGGCGAGTCCAGGGTTGTCCAAATAACTCTGCTGAGGGTTCTGCTGCTGCCCAGTGCTCTAATTGGCCTCTTAATTGCTGGGCCTTGTCCTGGGGAGCCCGCTGGGGCTGCAGCCAGTGCTGGCTCCCACTGAGGCTGCCTGGCCAAGAGCAGCCCCAGGGGCAGCGGGCAGAGGCAGAGCAAGGTGGGGAGGAGAAAGAGCAGGGACCAGATTGCCCTGGAAAGGCAGAGGCGCTTGGGGCCGCTCCTGGCCAGGGACCTGCCCAGAGCCATCCCCGGCTGGCCGGGGCCCTGAGGGGCAGCTGTGCAGCTGGGCCAAGCTGTGCCAGCAGCTGCAGCCGTGCTGGGGAGCCTTGGCAGCTCTGGGCCCTGCTGTGCAGGAGGGTCCCCTGTGTGCCACCGCCAGCTGGGCCCTCACACACTCCTCTCTCCACAGCTGCTCCCGTGTACCTTCAGAAGCCCCGGTAAACAACTCAGGCAGGGAGAAATTCACTTGTCATCCCAACTCTTCACACCTGTCCCCATCTGCCCTGGTGTGGATGCAGCGCCGTGTTGCACCCAACCCGGCCTCCACACTTCCAAAACGAGAGCCTCTGCCCCAGAGCCCCCTGGCTCTGCTCCCCTGACAGGACTGAAGGTGGGCAACCCCCGTCTGCCCGGGCAGGGGTTGGCCCATGTTTTTTGTTCCAATAAAAAATGGAGTTGTCACAGCTGTGTCTGGGTGTTTACTACCAGCAAAGCCCAGAGGGCAGCAGCGCTGCTGAGCTCCATGGCCAGGAGCAGCTGTGGATGGGGCAGGCAGGAGCCAGGCAGGGGCTGCTGTGAGCAGCGGCGGGGCCCCGAGGGGCTGGGGGAGCCCATGCTGAGCGTCCCTGGGCTGGGGGCACATTTCCTCCACTGGCATCACCTGGCCATGGACCTAAGGAGGCACATAGGGCACTTCTGGGGCCTCTGCTAAGGTGTGCAGGAACCCCTCATGAGGCACAAAGGAATATTTATGGTCTCTCCTAAGGTGTGCAGGGATTCCTTGTGAGGTACACAGGGATCCCTCGTGAGGTGTGCAGCAGGTTTCAACTTGAGGGGGTATTTTACTCTTCTCAGCACAACGAAGGGGACACACTTGGCCAAGGTTTTGCAAAACTGGGAGAAAGCCTCTTGCAAAGTCTTGGGCCCAGCCTATGGGCACAGTGGGCAGGCAGAGCCCATCCCTTGAGACCAGTGTAGGCTGCTTGGGCCAGGCTGGGCTGGGCCAGGTGAGGGCCCCGGCAGGGCAGGGCCACAGCTGTGGGCTCTGATGAGGCTGCCAAGCTTTGCGCTGGCCCTGTGCTGCAGCCAAACACACAGTTTCAGCCGGGGCCATTCACTGGGGCACACGAGGCACACCGGGGTATGACTGAGCCTGTGGCTTCTCACACTGAAGGGAGGCTGCCTCTTCCTTTGGAAGGCACAGCTTAGATCCCAATTAAAAATCCCCACTTTGCAAACCTGCTGGCAAGTGCTGAGAGGCAGAGAGTTCCAAGCCTTCTCACTGAGAAGTGTGGCTGATGGTGTGGAGCTTTTTCATTTTTTCCCCTCTAAATCTGTGTCCTGGCAGAGGGTTCTTGGCTTGCTCTCATTCAGCCCGATACTTTTGGTAGCAAAAATATTTGTTGAAATTAGTGTTGTTAGCACTGGCTTAGTTGCGAGAAACAACCTCTCACTTTAAAAAGTTCAAAGGTTTATTAAACCTTAACAAAGGACCGACTAAGGAAAAATTACAAGTCCTGGAGGTACTCCACCACCATATGCTCACCCACGAAATGGCTGCACCGCCTTTTAAAGCCTTGGTAACCCTGGCCCCTCCCACCGCCTGTCAGTCAAATCTTCTTCGCCGTTCAGTGGTGGAGGCTGCTTTCTTGCAATCTGATTGGAGGGCAGGTGTGCCATAGTAACAAGCCCGCCCTCCCATGACTTAGAGAAGCTTTGGTCTCCTGAAGATACCACCTCCCTGATGGTGAATGTTTCCAACTGATCCAACTGTGCTCCTTCTCTTTCTCCAGAGATGCAAGGAGACAATGTGCTGAAGACAAGATTTCCCGGAGGAAGCAGTGGCTCCATGGCAGCCTCTGCTGCAGGAAGGGAGACGATGGCAGGCACAGTCACAGGAGGTAATTGCTGAGCCTCTGGGCCTGAGCCCTGCTGAGGCTTGAGCTGCCATCTCTGCTGCTTGGCCGTGCGGGCACGCAGCATTACCTGACCCCCTTGCAGTGCTCATTTCCCTGTAGAAGGGTATCCCAGCACAACATGGAATGGTTCCCATCTGTGCTCCCTTCTAGACTGGGATCGTGACGTGCATCATTTGGAAACACTTGTAAAACAAGGTTTAAGGATCTTGGAGCTTGATGAAGGTAAGTTATCAGCAAGCTTTTCCTAACACAGTAAGCACTGTCCAGCTGTAATCACTGTCAAGAGTAATATTCATGTGTCATTTCCCTGAAGATACTCTGAAGTTGCATGGATTCTGGAAATTTTGCCTTGGAAATTTCTACTCTTTTGCCCAACAGTGATCCCACAGGATCACCTGTGTGAAAAAATATTAAGTGTTTTTTGTTCACTAGAGGTCAAACAACCCAGATAAGAAGAAGTTACTATGTTACTATCTAATCTTATAAGAAAAGCTGTAAGCAAAATGCTCTTGCTTAACCAGCTTTAAGTTTCAGGAACTTGAGCACAGCTGGAGAATGATTACCAGCCCCCCAGCACCACGACCACCGGGAGGCAGAAAAAGACCCTCTAGCAACAGATCGCACATGCGCAGAGTACAACAGGAGAAAGACACGTCAGCTAAAAAGAAAAGATAAAAAGATGAACTGAAATTTACACAGCGCGGCAGTTTGGCGAAGCAGAGACTCCCCTGCCGCCCAGCGCTGTATTTGCCTTTCGCTTTGCCTGCTGTAATCTAATAAATTCCTATTGGAACCTTTTCTTGAGTCCCAGTCTATTACAATTTGGTGCCATGACTCGGATGCAACCTGCATGATAGGACTCTTGGTTCTGCCTGGGGGGCGCCCCGCCGATCAGTCAGCAGCCCTGGTAGACCTGACTCTTGTCTCAATTGAATGGATGAACCTAAATTCAAGGCATTAGGCAAAGGAAGCCAGCAGACCCTATAAACTTTGTGCACAAAGGTCTGGATGAAGACGCAAGACACGTGAGTATCTGTGTGGAAGAATCCGTTCGGTCTGGGTCGGGTATCCTGGAGTGCTGCGAGAGTGTGTGTGTATGAGAGGGGAGCCGGTAGCCCGGACTCTCCAAGCGAGTTTGGACCCTCAGTAGTGCGGTTCTCATTGCCCGCAAGGGCGTGATCCACGAAACAGGGGAAGCGAGTGATTTTGCATCACAAAAGCATGTGAGGGCACTCCAGAGGATGGGACAGGGGAAGAGCAGGCCCTCTACTCCCATAAAACTTCCCCCGGTGCCTAAAGACAGCCCACTGGGGTTTATGTTAGATAATTGGAAACATTACCCTAACACAGGGGGTAAGGATAAGGCTAAAATGATCCACTATTGTGTGGTAGTATGGGGTGGGAAAGAAATTTCCCGAAGTGTTTTTGGCCCATCTTCGGATCATTAGAAGATTGGGTAAAGCAGAAACTTAATTTGTGGATAAATACCAAAACCCCCTTCAGTCAGGAAGAAAGCGACTATGCTAGTGTCTGGGTTACAAGACCTGGGAGTGAAGTACTCTTGTTTCCCCTCAAGGAGGGAGGGCAGAAGAAAGACAGAAGTAAGGAGGAGGAAGCCTTACTGATCCCACCCCCTTACATACCCCCTCAGAACCCCCAGATCCCGAATGCACCTCCAATGGAGCCCCAGGGAACTGGAGGTAATCCCGAGCCCCTCCCCCCGAAGAAGAGCAGGGACCCATAACCCGAGGTCGGGCTAGACAACGTAACTTATACCCCTAAGAGAAATGCCCGTAGGGGGCCAGGGACCTCACCTAGCGACAGGATTTGTCTCAGTACCTTTGAGTTCTGGGGATGTTCGGGAATTTAAGAGGGAGATGGGGAGCCTCCTAGAAGACCCCTTGGGGGTGGCCGAGAGACAGGACCAATTTTTGGGACCCAGTATCTATACTTGGGGTGAGTTGCAAGCCATATTAAATATTCTCTTTACGGCCAAGGAAAGAAATATGATTAGATGAGCGGGGATGCGAATATGGGATGCACAACACGCACAAGGACCTTTAGCAGACACCAAATGGCCTTTGCAGGATCCCAATTGGAATCACCAGCAGCAGAATCACAGAACTAACATGCAGGATCTGAGGGTGATAATAGTACAGGGGATCCGGGAAGCGGTGCCTAGAGGGCAGAACATCAACAAGGCATTTAATGAGAGACAGAAAAAGGAGGAGACACCCCCAGATTGGCTAGAACGCTTGAGAAAAAACCTGCAGATGTACTCGGGCTTAGACCCTGAGACACCGTTGGGGTAGGCACTATTAAAAACACAATTTGTGGCTAAATCATGGGAAGATATCAGAAAGAAGTTAGAAAAATTAGATAATTGGCAAGATAGAGACCTGGATGAGCTATTGAGGGAAGCACAGAAGGTATATGTAAGAAGGGATGAAGAGAGTCACAAGAGACAAGTAAGAACGATGGTGGCAGCAGTAAGGGAAACTAAGAGAATGGATGCCCCTCCAAAAACAAGTAAAGGGGCCCAGAGAAATGGGGGAGGGATTCCCCGGGTAGAGAAAAAGGAAGTAGGTTTATGCTTCTACTGCGGAAATAAAGGACACTTTCGGAGGAACTGCAGGAAGCGGCTAAGAGATGAGAGAGCCTTTAAGGAGGACTAGAGGGGTCAGGGGCTCTATTTGCTGGGGACACGGAAACATCAGGAGCCCTTGATAAAATTAAAAATAGGTTCTCAGCGGCAGGAATTTGAGTTCTTAGTAGACACTGGAACAGAGCGATCGACAGTCCAGGTATTACCAGGCGGATGCAAGATATCAAAGGAAACTGCTCAGGTAATCGGGGCGAAGGGGGAGCCTTTTGAAGTCTCTATTATTAAGGATGTATTGGTGGAATCAGAATCCAAAATGGGAATAGGGAACCTTCTGCTGGTACCAGAAGCAGATTATAATTTGTTAGGGAGAGACTTGATTATAGAAAGGGCATTAATTTAGAAGTAGTAAATGAGGAAATAAAAATAAAACTCTGTCCCTTGAGGATAGCGGATGAGGAAAAGATTAACTCAGAGGTATGGTACACTCCTGATAGTGTAGGAAGGTTGAATATACCCCCCTTCTCAGTAACCATTAAAGATCCAGAGACGTCGATAAGGGTCAAACAGGACCCTATCTCCCCGAAAGGAAAGAATGGGTTGAAGCCCCAGATCGACAGGCTAAGCAAAGGACTCTTAGAACCTTGCATGTCTCCTTTTAATACCCCCATTTTGCCAGTAATCCTCACACGTTGCTAAGCAGATTAGGTCCCGAAAAACAATATTACAGTGTAATTGACCTTAAAGATGCATTCTGGACATGTCCTCTAGACGAGAAGAGTAGAGACTACTTTGCATTTGAATGGGAAGACCCAGTCACTCATAGGAGGCAGCAGCTGAGGTGGGTCGTACTCCCCCAGGGATTTACAGAATCCCCGAATTTGTTTGGACAAGCTTTAGAACAAACTTTGCAGGAATATCAGACTGGGGAAGGAGTGACCCTTATCTAATATGTAGATGACCTCCTGATTGCTGGGGAAGCAGAGGACAAAGTACGGGCAGAAAGCATTAGATTACTTAACTTCCTAAGTGCCAAGGGGCTCAAGGTATCTAAGGCAAAACTACAATTCGTAGAAGAAGTAGTAAAGTATCTTGGGCACTACCTACGGAGGGGGGAAAAGAAAATAGACCCTGAGAGGGTAAAGGGGATACTATCCCTACTGCCTCCAAGGAACAAGAAGCAAATTAGGCAGTTGTTTGGCCTCATGGGGTATTGCCAACAGTGGATTGAGAATTATAGCATCAAGGTTAAGTTTTTATATGAGAAATTGAGTCAAGGAGGGCTAGTGAAATGGGATGAGGAAGATGACAAACATCTGAAAGCTCTGCAGCATGATTTGGTCAATGCCCCTGTGCTGAGCCTACCCAATCTGAAAAGACCCTTTTATCTATTTGTAAATACAGATAGTGAGACGGCTTATGGGGTATTGACCCAGGAGTGGGCTGGGAAAAAGAAACCTGTTGGGTACTTATCTAAGCTGTTAGACCCTGTAATCAGGGGTTGGCCTACATGTTTACAGGCTATAGTGGCCTGCGCCCTGCTTGTGGAAGAGGCTAATAAAATCACTTTCAATGGGGAACTGAGAGTATTATCCCCTCATAATATCCGGGGAATTTTGCAACAAAAGGCAGAAAAGTGGATGACGGATGCCCGACTCTTGAAGTATGAAGGAATCCTATTAGACTCCCCAAAGTTAACCCTGGAGGTGACAGCCTTACAAAATTCGGCCCAATTCTTATACGGAAGGCCAGGTGAGGATGGATTGGCCCATGAGTGCCTATCTACCATAGAAGAACAAACCAAAATAAGACCAGACTTGGATGAAGAAGAATTAGAAGAGGGGGATAGGTTGTTTGTAGATGGCTCATCGCGAGTGATTGATGGAAAAAGAGTCTCTGGCTATGCAATTGTTGGGGGAGAAGCACTTGCAGTTATAGAATCAGGCCCTCTAAGTAGATCTTGTTCAGCACAGGCCTGTGAACTTTATGCTATACTACGGGCATTGCAGTTGTTGAAGAATAAATCAGGTACCATCTATACTGACTCAAAATATGCCTATGGGATTATACACATTTTTGGGGAAATATGGGAAGAGCGGGGGTTGGTAAACTCCCAGGGAAAAGACCTGATTCACCAAGATCTAATCAGGAAACTGCTGAAGGCCCTGAGGGGACCTAGGAAAATTGCTGTTGTTCACCTGAAGGGGCATCAAAGAGGACTGGATTTTAAAAGCAGAGGAAATAATGCAGCAGATCAGGAGGCAAAAAGGGCTGCGTTACTGACATTACAATCTATACCCCAGAAGGACCCGTGGGGTGAAAGGAGGAAGTGTGGGACTTGTCGAGGGAATCTGCAAGAACCCCCTTGCTATGCTTGCTGGAAGAATTGGGGAATAGATGCTGTAGAATGTGTCTGTAGAAACCCAAGGGCAACGGATTGCCTTCTTCATGAAAAAGCTTGGAAAATATATAGCTTTACTACACAGGAGAAGGAAAAGATGGGAAAGATGGGATTAAGGGAGAACTCCGAAGGGGAGTGGCGACTCCCGGAAGATAATAGAACTGTACTGCCTAAATCTGTAGCTATGGATATTATGAGGAGAATACATAGTAAAACACATTGGGGGGCGCAAGCATTAATAGATCAATTTGCCACCAAGCACATGTGCATTGGGGTAGATGACTTGGCAAAGCAGGTAGTGAAGGGGTGTGTTACTTGCCTGAAGGTAAATAGAGCTAATTTAGGAAAATCCTTAATGGGGGGATGACCCACAGCATACCAGCCATTCGCTAATATCCAACTAGATTTTACTGAGTTACCAAAGACCGGAAGGTATAAATGTCTATTGGTAATAGTGGATCACCTAACCCATTATGTAGAGGCATTCCCTATGGTAAGGACAACAGCACAAACAGTGATCAAGATCCTATTAGAGCAGATTATTCCCAGATATGGGGTCACAGAAACCATCGACTCAGACAGAGGGCCTCACTTTGCATCCAAAATAATTAAAGAAACCATGGCAATAATGGGAATACAGTGGGATTATCACACTCCGTGGCACCCCCAAAGTTCGGGGAGAGTAGAAAGAATGAATGGGGAAATTAAGAAACAATTGACCAAACTCATGATTGAGACCAAACTGTCATGGGTAAAATGCCTACCCTTAGCATTGCTAAATATCCGGACACAACCTAGATCGGACATGGGAATATCCCCATTTGAAATGTTGTATGGAATGCCCTACAATATGGAGGAACCACAAGATCATCCAAAGTTGAGGGATCACAATATGAATGTATACATTACTAGCCTAATGAAGTATAGGGAAAATCTGTGGAGAAAAGGAAGGTTGGCTCAGAGACCCCCGCTAGATTTGAAACTACACCAGGTACAACCAGGAGATTGGGTGATGATAAAGTCCTGGAAAGAAGCAACCTTGGCCCCACAATGGGAAGGCCCTTACCTTGTATTGCTTACCACAGAAACTGCAATCAGGACAGCAGAAAAGGGGTGGACTCATGCTAGCAGAATTAAAGGGCCAGTGAGTAAGCCAACTCCAGAGTGGAAGGTGACAAGCAATCCTGGAGACCTGAGGCTGAAGATCCAGAGGAAAGATCATCAATGAGTAAACATCATGTGGAATATGCACCAGAACCACACTATACGGAGGAAGGACTGATTTGTAATTCTGATGTTAAGATAAGGTGTAAAGATTCAGAGTGTAATTGTTATCCTTTTGTTTGCTATATTTGTAAGGTCTGCGGGGATAGGTGGTGGAGCCATTGTGGGCGAGGAACCCCCCCCCCAGAGGAATTTGCAGTCCCTGCTGGGTACTGCAGGGAAACATAACTGATTGGATTCTAAAATATAAAGTTGAACAAGAGGGGTTAGTGGAAGAATCAGAAGAGTGGTGGAGGATTTTGTATTAGGGGTTGAACCAGAATACTATTGTTATCACCCTAATGAACCCATCCCGTTCATAGCTGAAATTGTTGACTGCACCTGCCGTACACGCCTAGAGGGAATCCGGTGTGATACACCCCCGGTTAAATATCGGAACTGGGATTCCTACGTCAAGAGGCAACAGAATCGTCCTCGGGGGCCTCCTGAAGAATATCCCTGCTGCCGAGAAGATGGTACTCCTCGTGGCTCGAGGCAACCGAGTCGACGAGCGAGGCAGAGGGGTAAAAGGTTGTGGAGAAAGGAACCCCCAGAGTGGGACAACAAAACAATATTTGGGGAATTGCCTCAAGAGTGGGAATAGAAGCAAAGACCCTGGGCAGGGGGACAGGTCGCAGTCTATGAAATGGAAAAATCCTCAGATATGCTTCCATCCCTATGCCCCCAATGACGTTTGTCACCTGACCCAGCAGATTACTTTTCTTTTGTTAATGTTATACTTAGGAGGGGTTAATGCCATGGGTATTCTACCACACCAGCCCTTTAAATGGTCATTAATTCGATGGGAAAACTCTAAAATTCTCAAAGTCATATTTAATAAACTTATTACTATAGTGAAAAGCCAACTGGAAGCAGCACACCTTATGCTCCTTAGAACTAAGTATAATCAGATACCTGAAGAAGAAAATTTAGAAACTTTAGAGTTAGCTAGACAAGAACTGCAAAGATACAGTGAACAAAATAAGTAAGAACAAGAGAAATGCAGGAGTTGTGAAAAAATATTAACTGTTTTTTGTTCACTAGAGATCAAACAACTCAGATAACGGGAAGTTGCTGTGTTACTATCTAATCATATAAGAAAAGCCGTAAGCAAACATGCTCTTGCTTAACCAGCTTTAAGTTTCAGGAACTTGAGCACAGCTGGAGAATGATTACCAGCCCCCCAGCACCACGACCACCGGGAGGCAGAAAAAGACCCCCTAGCAACAGATCGCACATGCGCAGAGTACAACAGGAGAAAGACACGTCAGCTAAAAAGAAAAGATAAAAAGATGAACTGAAATTTACACAGCGCGGCAGTTGGCAAAGCAGAGACTCCCCTGCCGCCCAGCGCTGTATTTGCCTTTGCCTAGCCTGCTGTAATCTAATAAATTCCTATTGGAACTGTTATAAATGCCTATGGTGGAGTTGGCTTTTCGCAGGATGTGTGCTATATGATTGATGGCTTTGTGGTAAGGATGTAGGTTTTTATTTTCTGCTGTTAGTGGAGAGGATGGGGCATAGTGGTAGTAGTGATGTGGTGTGCTTGAACTGTCTGTTTGGCTGGGATAACATCCAGTGAACATGTAAAGAAGACTCTGCTATTGATACACCAGCTATCAGCGTCTGCCATCCGAAGGAAGCATGGACCGAGGCCCAATCTGGAGGTGATAATGAAGACACAGCCAAGAAACACGCATGCTCTAAAAAGGCGGACCCAAGGAGGGGCCATGCAAAACAGTCCCTTGAATATGGAAACTAATTCATGGAAAAATATGAATATTCAACAGACTGATACAACAGAAAGGGTATTTAAAGAAAGCCTGTGAAATAGCAATTTGTGGACTTGGCTAAATGCCAAGTCACCCGGCCGGCCATACTTTGCTTTTTTTCTTTATCTCCTAATTGTCTTATCTTTTATTAAACCTCTTTCCTAAAATCTAAAAAGTGAATCTCGTTTTTCACAGAACCTTTTCTTGAGTCCCAGTCTATTACAACACGGATAACGGCGCCGCCTGGGAACAGTTTTCCGTGGCGTTTCATGAGCGTGCGGACGTGGGCTGCGGGTTCAACCACGCTGTGGCCGGGTTCAGGCGGTCGATTTAGTCAGGCGCCTGAGTAAAACAGCCATGGGGGACCTTAGTGGGGTGCCACAACCAAAATGGCGCCTCGGCGAGCGGCGCTCGACCTTTCCTAAATGGCTGCAAAAAAGGCGGGAAAATGCAAGGACCCTATGTTTGTCTTCGGAACTGCCTGTAACAAAAGCCGGCTACGGCGCCGCCTGGAAGCAATTTTCCGCGGCGTTCCCAGAGTGTGTGGGCGTGGGCTGTGGGTTCAACCGCGCCGCGGCTGGGTTTAATCGGTCAATTTAGTCAGGCGCCTGAGTAAACAGCCATTGGGGGACCTTAGTGGGGTGCCACAACCAAAATGGCAACTCGGCGCGCAGTGCTCGACCTTCCCAAAATGGCGGCAAAAAAGGCGGGAAAAGGTGCAAGGACCCCATGTTTGTCTACCCAAGTGCCTGTAACAAAAGCCGGCTACGGCGCCGCCTCGGAGCAATTTTCCACGGCGTTTCCAGAGTGTGCAAACGTGGGCTGTGGGTTCAACCGCGCCGCGGCTGGGTTTATTCGGTCGATTTATTCAGGCGCCTGAGTAAACAGCCATTGGGGGACCTTAGTGGGGTGCCACAAAAAAGATGGCGACGTGACCAGAAGTGCCTTCACCCACCACCAAGATGGCGGCGAGGAAGGGCGGAAACATCCGAATTTGGCCGAACAGCCAAAAATAGGCGACGTCTAACGAAAATCGACGACTCTAAGCCGGCAGCCGAACCCAGCCGACTTTACCGACTTGAATTGCGTGCAGCCGAACGAAGCCGCGGTGAGCCGAGCTGCGGTGAGCCGAGCCGAGCCGAAGGAGCTGCGCCGAACCGAGCGGAGGGCGGGTCCGGGGCGGCCCCGGGCCGGTGTCGGGCGTCACCGCCGCTGCCTCGGCGGGCCATTCGAAGGCCATGTCGGAGGCTGCTGCCCGGGCGGGACACGCTGGCGCTGTGGCCAGAGCTGGAGCACTCGCTGTCGCTGCTGGAGCCGGGCATTGGGTGGCGAGGAGAGCGGCCGCATATCCTGCCGTGCGGCGAGTGCCGGCCTGGCCACCCCCCGCGGGCCCGGAGAGTGCGGGGGGGGAGCGCCGGTCGTGGCTGGACACAGCCCCGGGGCAGTCGGGGCTTCCCGGGGAAAGCGCCGAGGAGAGCGCCGGAAAAGGACGCGGAGTGCTGGCGTGCCCCCCCCCGGGAGCCCCCGGAGCATTTACTCGGGGGGGTCTGTCCAAGCCGCTTATGGCGTGAGGGAAGAGGGATTTCTCACAAGGACACGGAGTGAGCCGGACAAGGGGAACGGCCTCAGGATGAAGGGGGGCAGGTTTAGAGTAAATATCAGGAAGAAATTGTTCCCTGTGGGGGCGGTGGGGCCCTGGCACGGGTTACCCAGAGAAGCTGTGGCTGCCCCTGGATCCCTGGCAGTGGCCAGGGCCAGGCTGGACGCTGGGGCTTGGAGCAGCCTGGGCTGGTGGAAGGTGTCCCTGCCCTGGGCCGGGCCGGGGCGGGGGGAGGTGGAATGGGATGAGCTTTGAGCCATTTTTTTTGCTGCTGATAAGTTAATGAAGGTGTTCATCAGCTGTTGCTACCCTTCACTGACACTCAGGCTTAATAAAAAGTTGCTCTACTGTTCTAAAACACAGATTTTAGACCTCCCTCATTCTCTCCAGACTAGAAACATGTGAATAGATTTTTGATCTTCTTTCTTTTGCTTTCTGTGGGTTTTAAGCTGCATGGTGAAAGGTGTCTGTGGACATGGCACCCAGGGAATGGTGCTGGGAAGGGCAGGATGGAAGGAACTGTTTAGAAATCCAGAGGCAGCAGTGCACTGGGAGCTGGTGCTCCTGCCTCAGGCACACTCTCCTGGACAGTCTGTGCAATGATAATATTCCTGTTTTTCTTCCTGAACCTGGAGTTGGAGGAGGACAGAAGTCTTGGCATTGGCAGAAAGAGGAGCTCCAGGGAAAAACTGCTGTTTTTGTCCTCAGAGGGCAGTGGGCAGAGCCTGAGAGAAATCCTGGCTGGTTGAGGGACACTTATGGCCCCTCTGGAATAAATTCCTGCATCTTTTCCTCTTGCAGGTAGTTGGCAAAAAGGGAGAGAGCCACTAGGAAGGGAAGGCACTGGAAGGCCTTACCCCACTTATCCCATCCAAGGTTCCCACTTTTTTTAAAAAAATTTAAAAAATTTTGTTTGTGCGTACTCTGAGAAATGTCTGAAATCACCTTGAGTGTAATACTTGAAAAGCAGTGAATATTGCCAATGTGATAGTTTATTGGTGTGATTGTATTTTTAATTTAAGGAACATGTTGTTTTTCTGTAATTTCTAGGGGATTATTATGAATTTGCTCTGCCCTAGTGAGAAAGCCCTGTGTTCTTCGGTCAGTTTTGCTTTCATGGGCCTACTGTGTTAGAACAGCACCTTGTTTCTTTTCAGTGTTTGTCAGACCACCCCAAATTTTTGCTTCCTTCTCCTGCTGTTATATGTCTAGATGTGACTTGTTTGAATGTGTTACAAACAACTCTTCTGGTTTATCCTTCCTTTCTGCAGCATTTCTATGGAGGCAAAAAGCCTCAGATGGGGAATGCTTGAAGATCTAACCAGGAACATTTCAACATCCGGCAGAAGTTCTCAGACAGAAACTCTTGTCGTATCAAAGGCAGGCAGATGATGACTCTAATTTCTGTCTGAGAGGTCAATTCGTTCAGGTAAGGTTTTCAATTTCTTGTGTATGTGATTTTTCAGTATGTAGGTGAAAAGGCCAATTGTTGTCTTAATCCATGTCATAATCCATAAACAAAATACTGAAATATATGCATCGGACAAGGGACAGCTCTTTGCAAGAAGTTAGAAGTGAAACCGGACCTTTGCAAGTATGTGTTCCTGTACTATGTACACTCTAGAAACTGGATACATTCAAATTATATTTTAGCAACAGCAGGGTCTTGTGATTTGCCGTAGTCACAGAACACGTAAAAGCAATGACCAAATACGTTTTCAATTCATTTTGGAGTTCGACAAAGGTCTGTGTTATGTGTGCAAGAATATAATTTTTAATGTTAATGCCCTTATGTCTCACCATTATTTTTATTTGGAGGAGTAATTGATTAAAATTGCGATTTATCAGGGGTTTTACGGTCAGGAGCTGTAATTTAACCAGAGGTGTGGTACTTCCAGATAGATCCCAAGCTGCATGTTTTCAGCTTATTATGAGTTGGCTTTGAATGGCAGATGACGAGACATACTTGCTTTGTTATATGTTGCCATTCAAAATAGCCTAGCATTAAATAGTTTTCATTTTTATTACCTTTCCTTTAATTTAGAAAAATGAGACAACAATGAGGGAATTGCTTCTACAAGAAGAAATGTTTAAAAAAGAAAAGGGATGGGGAGAGGTGCTTCCCTTCATTTTCTTTGGAATAAATGTTCTTTCTTACTTACAGCATGGCAGAACCCCTGTTCTGCTCTGGCTGCTGAAGGACACTTGCCAAGAGATTGCTGTCCGTGTGGTGTCCCCTCACTTCTCCTGTCCTGCATCACGGCTGTCTGCATTTACAGCTTCAAACGAGTGAGTCCCTTGCAAACCCCCCCTGGGCAGCAGCTGGAGCCTGCTCTGGGCTGGGCTGGGGGAGCAAACCCTTGGGGCTGACGCTGCTCCACACTGGGGGTACTTGGAAAAATGACCAGCTTTGTCCCAGGTTTTTTTTTTTCTTTTTGCACTTTCTACAAGGTTTTAATCATCAACTTGGTAAAAAATAAATGTTAAGGACTGAAAACATGAGGGGCTGTCAAGTTATACAGACCAAGGAGAGCTTTTTTTTTTTTTAAATAGCTGTGCGTCTTATATCTTGATTTTGAGACTCTCTTCTTTGGCCAACTTTATCTTTAAAATAAGATTTTATTTTAAAGAAATCTTATTTTAAAGATAGCTGCTTCAATACTGAATTGATTGTACAAATACTCTCTAATGTCAGAAGGCTAAAGCACTAACACCAACATGCCGCCTCCTTAATTTTTAGCAGCAAAACTTGATCTTTACTAAGCTAAAAGCCCCATTTTTTTTGCTGCTGATAAGTTAATGAAGGTGTTCATCAGCTTTGCTGCCCTTCACTGACACTCAGGCTTAATAAAAAGTTGCTCTACTGTTCTAAAACACAGATTTTAGACCTCCCTCATTCTCTCCAGACTAGAAACATGTGAATAGATTTTTGATCTTCTTTCTTTTGCTTTCTGTGGGTTTTAAGCTGCATGGTGAAAGGTGTCTGTGGACATGGCACCCAGGGAATGGTGCTGGGAAGGGCAGGATGGAAGGAACTGTTTAGAAATCCAGAAGCAGCAGTGCATTGGGAGCTGGTGCTCCTGCCTCAGGCACACTCTCCTGGACAGTCTGTGCAATGATAATATTCCTGTTTTTCTTCCTGAACCTGGAGTTGGAGGACAGAAGTCTTGGCATTGGCAGAAAGGGGAGCTCCAGGGAAAAACTGCTGTTTTTGTCCTCAGAGGGCAGTGGGCAGAGCCTGAGAGAAATCCTGGCTGGTTGAGGGAGACTTATGGCCCCTCTAGAATAAATTCCTGCGTCTCCTCAGACCTGCCGGTTTGCAGTGCAGTTTGGACACATCTTGATGCAGCTTTGCTTCTTAATAACTGGAGATCCATGGATTGCTGGATGATTTCTGTGAGTTCCCCTCTTTTGTAGGAGCTGCACGGTGAGGTCAGTGTTCTGAGGGAGGCCCTGGCAAAGCTGCCGAGGGCAAGGAACACGGAGCGTCCGGGGGCCTCGTCCCACCTGAGTTTCTGCTGGAGCGTGCTGCGTGCAGTGCTGGATGTTTAACCGGGCTTTGGGGTGCTCTCCTGCAGTCCCGGCTCCAACTTCTGGCCCTGAGCCGAGGCCTCGCTGTGTCCCAGCACTGAACCCGGCAGGTGGGTGCGCTTTTCCAGCCCTTGGGTCCCACGGATTCCCAGAGCTGCCCGAGGCACGGCCCGGCCTCTCTGCCTGGGAGCTGCACTTGAGTCTGCCTGAACCAAGGGCGTCCTGGCCACATTTGAAACTTTATTGCTGTTGTTTTTCCTCTTGCAGGTGGTTGCAGGCCAAGAAGGAGAGAGCCGGTAGGAAGTGAAGCCGCTGGCAGGCCTTATCCCAGTCCAAGGTTCCCACTTTTCTCTCTGACACCTGGATAATTGCTTGGCCATAACCACAGACTGTCCGGTTGACTTCCTGCCTTTTCTGATAAATGCTTTCAGCTGTGTTGGGGAAGATGAATCTGGGAAACCTTATAAATTTGATTGCTTAGCAAAAGATTCTGAAAATATGAAACCTATAATGGGGATAGAAATGAAAGCTTACTTTGAGTTGTAGGATACTAAGTCTTAGTTACTATATAACCTGGTCTAGCTAGCTGAAGGAGAATCCCTTTTGATTGAGCAGAACTCTTTCTGCTGGCTAAGGGATCCAAAGGTCAATGTAGCAAAACAGAAGTTTAAAGAGTAGTTTTTAGAGTTTAAAATATAACACAGTATGGTAATCTAGTAGTTCTTATAGGCTGTATGTAGATTCCATAGGATTTTGTGTCTTGTGTTGGTTGGTCACTGAAAATTAGAATATTCATCACAAAAGGAGATAGAATGTATTGTAACAAGGACCTCGCTCTCTTGCCCTTCCTCTTCCCCCTACTCTTGCTCTCTCCTACTGTCTTCCCCCCTTCCCCTTTGCTCTCTTGCTCCCTTCTCACTTAGCCCACACCCTCCTGTTCTTTCTCCCTCTCTCTTTGGGACTTCCCTTCAGCCCAGGCTGGTGGCTGAAGGCAAGGCCTTTTTACCCACGACCCTTGCAATAAACCCACATGTTCTAGAATATACAGATTGGCAGAATTCCTTGTCCTAGTCGTCTGCGGATTTGCCTACACAGCTGGAGTGTGTTCCTGGTGTCATCCTCCTCCTCCATGGATTTGTAAATAGAATTCCTGGCTTTTGCTGAGTTGAATTTTGTTGTTCCAGCAGTTGTGGCTCTTTTGTTCTATTGAAACTTCCCAACTCTGCTGGAAGTTTCAGATGTCAAATACAAGTAAGATTGGAGTTGCTTTGGATTGTTACTGAGCCCAGTAAAAAAATACAAATACAGGTATTTTCCCACAAAATACAGGTCATTCCTGGATAGGAGTGATTAGACCTGTTGAATTCCCACTTCCCTGTAAAATCAGAGCAGAAGAAGCAGGTTTTAAATCATCATTCCATGAACTTCCACTGACTTGATGACTGTTGCAAAAGTTTTCAGTGTTAGAAGTTCCTGAGCTTGTCTCCACCAACAGCTGTACCCAGGAGCCCAGCGCCAGGTACGAAGGGCGGCCGGGGACAACAGGTCTGCCCGGGAGCTGTGTGGGGCAGAGCTGGGGGGAGAAAAATGGGGTCAGAATGTGTGGGGCAGGGAACATCATTCCCACACATTCCCTGCCCCACAGATCGCAAATTGTGCCCCACATCCTGATCCCATTCCCTGCCCCTCACATTTCTGACCCCATTCCTGCCCCAGAGATTTCCTGACCCCTTTTTTCTCCCCAGGTCTGCCCCACACATTTCTGCCCCACACATTCTCTACCCATTTCTCTCCCCCAGTTCTGCCCCACATCCTCACCCTCTTCCTTCCCAACAGATCCCTGCCCCACACCTTGACGCCATAGATCTCTGCCCCACACATGCTTGCCCCAGAGATTTCTCTGCCCCAGAGATTTTCTGACCCCATTTTTCTC